>OY754309.1:60472655-61072655 GCA_963573325.1 Astragalus glycyphyllos
GATATCAACGCCAGCAAAAGGTTGCTGCTGCAAGTAAGGTGGAAAATTCCAACAAAGAGAAAGGTAAACAAATACCATCAAAATCTCTTGAAATGGCTAGAAAGCCAGCTACTGAAAGGATATTTCCACCATTTTCAGTGATCAAAGAGGGTCTCAACTTAGACGAAGAAATGGGCTCGGATTTCGCTGATTCTAGGTCAGAATTCGACGTCTTGTGTGGTGTAGTCTCAATTCTCCCAATTGAGTATGATGTGGTTTCTGAAGTGAATGATGTCGAAGAAGATTTCGATGAAGAAACCACTTACAAACCAATTTGTTACTATGTGCTGAAAAATGGTTGCGTTGAAGAGCAACACGCTGTGTTTGAAAAACCAGACTGTGGAATGATGAACCATCTCAAACCTTTGTATATTCAAGCAAAGGTGAACAATATTGGTGTCAATAAAATTCTGGTTGACGGTGGTGCTGCTGTAAACCTAATACCACAACATATGCTGAAAAGAATTGGAAAGTGTGAGACTGAGTTGAAAACACACAATGTAATTCTTACCAACTATGAAGGCAAAAGTGGCCACTCACTTGGAGCCATTGAAGTTGATTTTGCTATTGGAAGCATAAGGAGACCAACGATGTTCATGGTAATTTCAACAAAGGCAAATTACAACATGCTGCTGGGAAGAGAAGGATCCATGGTGTGGGAGCAATACCTTGGACAGTTCACTAGAGGCTCATCACTTGGAGAGAAGATGGGCTAGTCGAAAATATTGAAGGTGATCAAGGTTACTTCAAGGCTGAGGTAAACACTATTACCAAGAAAACCTTTGATAAACAATATGCGAACATTGCGCCATGTATTTCTTCTGAATTTGGTTATGAAAACCAAAACAATGTTAGATCTTCAGTGATACTTCATCCCAATTATGGATTCATTTGGGATAGAGAGGTTATAAATGAAGACAACTACCCACAAGGCTCTGTTAAGCCTACAGGGTGGGAAGGCCCATAAATAGTTATTTATGGATAAGCCCACTGCATGGGATAAAATTACGGCCTACGTGGGCGAGAATAAGCAAAAAGCGGTTTTAGAAGCTGGATTACAACAACAATTAGTTGCTAAAGCCGTTGAGGACAAAAATAGAGACAATGTTGTCGAAAACCAGAAGCTTGATTGTGTCTATGATGACGAGCCTTTAGGTTTTGAAAAAGATCCAATGGGTTCGACCAAAAGGATCTAAGCACAAGATCCCTTAGAAGAAATCAATTTGGGAGATGGCTCCTTGAAAAGGCCAACATATATAAGTGCTAAGATTGATCAAGCATTGAAGGTGCAGATTGTCGAATTGCTAAAGGAGTACAAAGACTGCTTTGCATGGGATTACAATGAAATGCTGGGGTTGAGTCGTGACGTTGTTGAGATAAGACTACCAATTCGACCAGGAAAGAAGCTAGTGAAGCATACACCAAGAAGATTTGCACCAGAAATCCTGTTAAAGATCAAAGCAGAAATAGAAAGGTTACTAAAGAGCAAGTTCATCAGAACTGCCAGGTATGTCGAATGGCTTGCTAATATAGTTCCTGTAATTAAGAAAAATGGCACGCTTAGAGTGTGTATAGATTTTAGAGATTTAAATAATGCTACACCTAAGGATGAATATGCCATGCCAATGGCAGAAATGTTAGTGGATTCAGCAGCAGGTTATGAATACCTAAGTATGCTTGATGGTTATTCTGGTTATAACCAAATATATATTACTGAAGAAGATACGTCGAAAACAGCATTCTGATGCCCATGGGCATTAGGTGTCTATGAATGGGTTGTAATGCCATTTGGCCTAAAAAATGCTGGTGCAACGTACCAAAGGGCAATGAATTCTATGTTCCATGATTTTATTGAAAAATTTATGCAAGTGTACATAGATGATACTGTAATTAAGTCTTCTTCAGGAATTGGTCATATAGACCATCTTCGACAATCATTTGAGAGAATGAGAAAATATGGATTGAAAACGAATCCACTCAAATGTGCCTTCTGTGTTCGTGCAGGTGACTTTTTGGGTTTCGTTGTACACAAAAAAGGCATTGAAATCAATCAAAACAAGACGAAAGCAATCTTGGAAACGAAAGCTCCTTCGACCAAAGAAGAATTGCAGTCATTATTAGGAAAAATCAATTTCCTTAAAAGATTTATTTCAAATCTAAGTGGCAAGACTCAAGCGTTTTCGCCATTACTTCGACTGAAGAAGGAAGATGTGTTTAGGTGGGATGCAGAACACCAACAAGCTTTCGATGAGATTAAAGCATACCTGATGAAGCCACCAGTTTTGTTACCACCTATTAGGAATAAAGTAATGAAATTGTATATAGCAGCTTCAGAATTTTCTATAGGAAGCATGTTAGCTCAAGAAGATGAAAATGGTGTCGAAAGAGCCAGTTATTACCTCAGTAGAATTCTAAATGATGCAGAAACTAGGTATCATCCTATAGAAAAATTGTGTTTATGCTTGTATTTCTCTTGTACAAAATTGAAGCAATACATAAAGCCTGTTGATGTGTATGTTTATTCGCATTATGATATTATTAAACATATGCTGTCGAAACCAATTTTACATAGTAGAATAGGTAAATGGGCTTTGGCTCTTTCCGAATTCTCTTTGACTTATCAGCCATTAAAAGCAATAAAAGGTCAAATAGTGGCTGACTTCATAGTTGACCATTCAGTGGTCAAAGATACATTAAACTTAGTGGAAACCCAACCTTGGAAGTTATACTTCGACGGTTCAAGCCACAAAACTGGTGTTGGAATTGGTGTATTAATAATTTCACCAACAAAGGTACCAACAAAATATAAGTTTAAAATTGAAGGGACATGCTCCAACAACGAGGCAGAATACGAAGCCTTAATAGCAGGACTTCAGATCTTGTTAGAATTGGGGGCAAAACATGTCAAAATCAAAGGAGATTCAGAACTAATTGTGAAACAGTTAACAAAAGAATACAAATGCATCAAGGAGAACTTAATAATGTATTTTGCCATTGCTAATACGTTGTTAAAAAGATTTGACACTGTTCACATAAAACACGTGCCTCGTATGGAAAATCAAGAGGCAAACAATTTGGCACAAATAGCATCAGGATACAAAGTTTCAAAAGAAAAGCTATTAGAGCTAATAGAAATCAAACACAAACAGATTTCGACAGATCCATCCAGTGCCCAATTGTCAACGACAAAATTTGAGGGGGCAGAGATGTTAAATCTGGTGGAAAATTTTAAAACTTTTGAAAATTTTGAAGTTGAAATTTTTGCCATTGACAATATGTCGAATAATGATTGACGAAGGTGAATTGTCGAATACTTGGAAAATCCAACAAGAGTGACTGATAGGAAAACCAAGTATAGAGCTTTAAGCTATGTTATTATTGGGAATGAGTTATTTAAAAAGACTCCTGAAGGAGTATTATTGAAATGTCTTAATGAAAGTGAGGCATATTTAGCAATTTCCAATACTCATAGTGGAGCTTGTGGATCTCATCAAGTAGGTCACAAAATGAAGTGGCTTTTATTTCGACAAGGAGTATATTGGCTGACTATGCTGAAAGATTGCATAGATTTCGCCAAGGGTTGTCGTCAAGAATGCCAAAAACACGCAGGAATACAACATGTGTCTGCAAGTGAATTGCATTCAATAGTAAAACCATGGCCCTTTAGAGGTTGGGCTTTAGATTTGATTGGTGAAATCAAACCAAATTCGTCGAAAGGGCATCGTTTTATGTTAGCTGGGATAGATTATTTTACTAAGTGGGTAGAAGCTATTACTTTAATTAATGTTAATCAAGAGGCAGTAATCAATTTTATTCAAAACCATATTTTATATAGGTTTGGAATTCCAGAAACCATTACTACAGACCAAGGTACAGTTTTTATTGGTCAAAAAATGGTGGATTTTGCCTCTGAAATTGGTTTCAAGTTATTAACTTCGACACCATACTATGCCCAAGCTAATGGTCAAGTAGAAGCGGCCAACAAAATTATTATCAATTTGATTAAGAAACACATTGGGCAGAAGCCTAAAAATTGGCATAAAACGCTTGATCAAATGTTGTGGGCATGTCAAAATTCTCCTAGAGAATCAATTAACACTACTCCTTATAGACTCGCATTTGGACACGACGCAGTCTTGCTAGTCGAAATTTGTTTACAATCAGCTAGAATTCAATGGCAATTTGAAATTCCATCAGATTCTTATTGGGATATGATGTTAGATGAGTTGGTTGATTTAGACGAAGAAAGACTAAATGCGTTAGATGTTCTTATAAGGCAAAAAGAAAGAGTGGCTAAAGCTTATAATAAAAAGGTTAAGTCAAAAACATTTGCCTTGGGAGATTTAGTGTGGAAAGTCATATTACCCATGGATAGAAAAGATAGAGTTTTGGGTAAATGGTCACCAAATTGGGAAGGACCATTTCGCATTTTACAAGTATATACTAACAGTGCCTACGAAGTTGAAGAATTAGGTGCTGATGGTCGAATTTTGCAAATAAATTGCAAGTATTTAAAGAAGTATAGGCCAATTTTGCAGGAAGTTAAAATAACGCAAGATTAAAGATGAGCAAACCTCGAATTTGGCATGTCAAAAAAATTAAATGCCAACAAAGGCTATTGTCGAAGTACAAGATATGGAAGTGAAAGATAAAATTACAAAAGTTCTAAAGCAAGGGAAGATGAAACAGCAAATTACAAGACGAGATTGTTTTTCAAATTCTCATGGCCCACTAACTCTGAAACGGTGGCGCCAAAAGGCACATTTCACTGAAACGTCTCATCAATGCAGCAACGTGATGTTAATGACGTCATCAGAGTAGTTAAAAAGGAGTCTTCAAAAATGTCACTTTTTCTGCCTTACATAAAGCTTCAGTCAAAAAAGACATTTTTGGGAGGCAATTTGTTAGCCTGTAATTTCGACAGGCTAAATTAAATGCAGTCAACGGGGTTTGACTTTGGTTTTCTCAGAAAAGTTGTATCAGAAGGCAAATTCGACACAGAAGAGTTGTATCAGAAGGTAAATTCGACAAAGCCTTATACTTAACAAGGATTTAAGGGTGATATTTCGAAGAGGAGAAAGCTGGGATTCAATAACAGGTCAAAATCAAGTGCTCGCTGTCGAAGCTCTAGCAGTTACCCTAGTCGAAGGCTGAAGCAGTTTTCTTTTTTAAATTCTCTGTACAGTTAGTTAGTTTTAGTGTTTTCCCTCCTTGTATAAATAGTAGTTTCTCATAGGAAAAAAGGGTCACAAACTCATTACAGAATTCTCACGCTCTAACTTCCAACACATTACAGAGAAAACGAGCCAAAGAAGAATGTATGATCTGTGTACCAACTCTCTTTTCAATTAATGCATTTTAATTTGCTTTCTTTATTGCTTTTTTGTAATTTTTTATTTGTTTTCACTTCGTCCCTATCTGAAGAAATTCGACGGTTTCGCGTGAAACTGGTAGTTATCTTCATTCTTTTATTTGAAACCGCAAGAACACGCATAATTCTGGAAAAAACTTTAACACAAATGGTCTTAGGATTTACTAGTTGATCCTGCAAACAGAAGCAATTTCAAACTAGCGCTGTTTACCAAAAACCACGGTAAACAGTCCCTAAACTATAATTAAGTTAAAATCCGAGTTCAATCAAACAATCCTATCAATCCCTATTAGTAGCAACTGTTCGAAACAAATTTTCAAGTTGCTCTGTATAATCTCTATCAAATTTACAAATTTGATTATAAAGGAAAACCGAAAGATTGAAAGGAAAAGAAATAGCATTATTGAAACGAAATGATTATTTATATCAAACCTCAAGATCCTTTACGAAATCCTAAGTAGTGGATTAACCTTAGAAAGTTAGCTTTCCAGGAACACAAAGAGCAACAAGGCCATAAAGAGTTACTTGGCCCAATACTAAGCCATTACAAAAGAAAATTGGGTTTTTTTCTGTACCCTCACCACCTTCCCATCTACCCCCACATCCCATGCGAAAAAGACCAAAATATCCTTCACAAAGTCGTATATATGTAGGTGTGGGGGTATATACGACTTGTATTTTACAAAGTCGTATCTCCACCCCCTATGTATATACGACTTGTTTAAAAAAAAATTCACATATATACGATTTGAATTTTTCAAAGTCGTATATATGTAGGGTGAGGTATATACGATTTTTGGTCAAATTTTTTAGGGGTATTTTCATCCAAAAAAGTCTTGTGGGGGTATATGGGAAGGTGATGGGGGTACAAAAAAAAACCAAGAAAATTTTAGGTTCAGTAAACCACAATTTTGACCAAGAATACTTCCGAATTCGGCTTCGATGTCAACATAAGATTTGGGGTTTTTTTTTGGTACCCCCACTATTTCACTAAATACCCCCACAAAAACTGAAAATCCTAAAATACTCCTCTGAAATTTGACTTAATCGTATTTACCTATAGAAGAGGTAAATACGATTTAGTAAAAAATAGAAGCGTATAAACCTAAATACGAGGCGAAATTAAAATGAGAATCGTATATATCTCATTAGTAGGTACATACGATTTGTTAATTATACAAAGCGTATGTACCTTGGATGCAGGTAGATACGATTTACAAAATAATTAAAAAAAAAAGGTAAAAAAAACTGATAACATATATATATATATATATACATATACACAAAAATGTGGATAAATAATTACAAAAAACGTGGTACAAAAATAAATACAACAAATGTCAGGCAATCAACCATCAGAATCATCCGATAGATCTACCACGGTGGGCGCATCAGTGGGAGGGGGCAAGACTGGAGCAAGGGAATGCCATAAGGCGAAGCGGCCTGTATACGGATCCAACCATATAAGGGACTCGTGAGATACATTATGCTTCCATAAATGAGCAATCGGAGGCAAAGGATAGGCAGGCGAAAGAGAAACATGCAACCAATGGTTACCCCTCACGTGCAGAATAGATATGATACTACGAGCCTTAGAAGAAGAATAAGCACCTCTCAAAGGTAGATAAGTAAAATTCATCCCCAAAGATACCTGAACTAAGGCCACATTATACCTGGTTGCTATAAAGTACCCCATCTCCGGCAAACTCAACCACTTTGCCGGAGGCTGAACACCGTAGTCTTCAATGGATAATGCTTCTCTAAGCTCTGCTAGTTTGTGCTCCCCAAATATGTCAGTATAGAGTTGGTCTCTGTCTTTTGTTTCTTGAATAAATTCTTGCCTAATTAAAGGCCAACTATCCTCACCAAGACCTTGACCAACAGCAAATACCCTAAATTCACAATTACCATCGGGCTCAACATCAATAATATTCTGACCATAAGAGTGTAGGTGTTGAGGAACCCATGGTAAATGAAGTTTTGTCTCCCCCTGCTGTGTTAATTTCCTGTATGAACTCTAAGATACCTTCAATTTTGGAGACTGCTTTGAGACATTAGGAGAAGGCCCTTTTGTCGACTTAGAAGATTTTTTGGAAGTCCCGGATTCTTGTGTCATCTTCAACTTTTCATCAACATGTTCCCAACCGGAAGGATCGCGCTTGACATCAAATAATCTCTTCTTTTTTTTCTTTGGTGCACCTTTAGTTTTAACTTTGAATGGTGGTGGAACCATAGAAGAAGTAGTAGGAAATGCAAGCTCATTTAGTTGCTTCTTGAAGACAAATTTTTCTTCCTCTGTCATTCGATTAAATCTTGCCCAAATCATCTCCATTTGGTATGAAATATCACATGCATCAGATTGCTGTTGGGAAAATTTATCATCGACAGAATCCAAATCCAGCTGTTTCCAATGGTCGTTTACAACGTCCAATGGAATAGAAGAACCGGAATAATGAAAGACACCTAGCTCACAAGCACATGGAAGAAGATGTGTCTTTCGAAGAACGCAACCACAACAACCTTTGTGATAACCAACTCCGGATGTAGTTTTTGAAAACTCTTTAACAGTATGATCCAAAGCATTTAGAGACACAAGACCGCGAAGTTCTTTAAAAAATGGAGTATTGTGTGCAACTTCAATACAGATTATGCTTCGTTGGAAAGACCGGATCACTTTTTCAAAATGAAGATTAAGCATCCCATGCACCGAATGAAAACATTTTGATAAATCTCCTCCAGAAGTCTCCAAATGTCGCTTCAATGTCCAGTGGGCTGACTCGACTCTTAAATAATCACAAAAATAAATATATGAAAAAAATAGTAAACACGTGTTAAAAAAATTTAATCAACGATAAAAATAGTAAACACGTGTTAAAAAAATTTAATCAACGACTAAAATACTAAACACTTGTTTAAAAAAATACTAAACAACGATAAAAATACTAAAAGCGATAAATTGAAACTATAAGCCAAAATACCTGTTCGTGGTCTGATTCCCAAAGTGTGGGATATGATTAGTCCATGCCAAGATAAATTTCTCCTTATGCGGTTTCAACCAAGTATCGTGCACATATTTAATAAGAGCGGGAAGATCAACGCACGAGTCCCAAAAATCTTCAATCGAGATGAGTACTCTGAATCGTCAGCTGAGTAAATAACATCGTGCCAAAGAGAGAGAACTTCTGCTTGCCTATCCGCATGCACCATCTCTTTAATTTTTGCCTTAACATTTTTTGTGACATGCCAAGAACACAACAAATTCGTAGAAGAAGGAAACACACTAAGAATACCAGACATTAGACCAAGATCTCGGTCGGTCAAGAATACATGTGGTTGAAGCCCATGCAAGTCGAATAAATCTTTTAGCTGCTGTAATGCCCGAGTAAAATGATTTCCTAGCTCATGTGCAATGTCAGCCAAAGCAACCGAGAAAGTTAATTCTGTAGACGTCACCCCGACAATCTCCAATAAAGGTAGATTGTATTTATTCGTCTTGTATGTTGTGTCGAGAATGAGAACTTTGGTAAACAACCGAAATAATTTTATAGAAGTGGGACGCGCCCACATGATGTCCGAAACCACGTCAGAATCCCCAAGCTTCCTGCTCGAACATAAATAATTTTCAGATTCAATTAATCGCAGCAGCTCTTGAATGTCCGTTCTAGGACCCCTCCTAGAAGACCGATAGGCATAACGCTGCCTATATATTTGTGGAACAGAAGTGACGTTCCCCGGGAAAATTTTCTTCAAAGCAATCAGACTGTCCTTCGGGGCAACGTTCAAAGAAGTATGCTCATCAATAATAGCCTTCTGCGGCTTAGTCAAACGCCCAAAAGCTGTGGACCCGACTGAGGTGGTCAATAACTGATGTGTGTGTAGACCACACCTAACCGACACACGCCAACCCCTATCACGTATGGTACGAACAACTCTCAACTTGAACAAACACCTTCTTCTCTTCGATCCGATAACTTTAGAATTATTACAAAAATCCCCTTGCTTGTCACAGCCAAAAATGATTTTATCTCGAGTCCCCCTTTTACCGCCACCTGAGTCAGATCTGACAATAATAACAACAACCTCGATAAGTCTCCCAACGGCTTTCACCCACTCAACAACATCATCCCGTGTAGAAAATATCTACAAAATAAAAAATTGTTACGTGGTTAAAAAAATAAATGTCTAACAAAATTAATTAAAAAATTAGTACTCAAACATTATACCTGGTCCGTCCTAAATGACTCTGTAGTATCTACAACGACAGGAACCAGCTGCGACTCTGACTGCGGATCGATATTTGTTTCGAAAATAGAACAAAAAATAACAATCAGAAAAAAAAATACAAATCATATTTACGTGCCCACACGTAAATACAATTTCCAATCGTATACACCCCCACCACCAGATAAATACGATGGCAAAAAATGAACTATCGTATTTGCGTACAGATATTGTGGGCCCCAGCAGAGATTAACTGAAAAGTGAATTTTTGGGAGATTATGGGAGGGGTATTGTGGGGATAAAGTAGTTATGTGAGGGTATGGAGGGAGGTGGTGGGGGTATAAAAAAAAATACCCTAAGATTTGTATCTCTGCCACTTAGCTTTCCAATGCCATAAATATCGGCCCAAGCTTATCCCACACCCCTTCCTACTCACCACACACCCCATAACCCCCTAAATACCCAAACTACCCCTAATTAAAAAACACTCATTCTCCCTCTCAAACCCCTCACATCCCCTCACAAACACCCAAACACTCCCATAATCAAATCCCTAAAACCTCTCCCTCACCCCCTTCGATTTTCCTCTCCAAACTCACTCAAGCTTCAATCTCTATTTCGGAACAAAAGGTACACCATTCGTAACCCTATTTTACTTGCATTTCGTTTGTTTTGTTGTTTTTATGTGTTTTTCATACCTGTAATTCGCGACGCATTCGGTTGAGGACAACCGAATGCTGTTGGGAAGACGATGAAAATAACAGTCATTCGGTTACGGGCCACCAAATGTATTCGGGTAGCCTCAGCCGAATCCATTTGGTTGAGCTCAACCGAATCACTGTTATTTTTTAGACTTACCAATTCAATTGACAGCAGCTATTTTTTTTATCAAGTTTTGGACATACCATCATGGATTCAAGGAATTTGGCTCCAAAGACATTTTCAACAGTCATATCCCTCCAAACGGTAATGATCTGCGTTCTCAAAGTGCTTTTTTTATGTTCATTTTATGATTTCTATTTGTTTCTTCTACCATTGCATATTGTTTGTCTTTGGTATTTATTTGATTTGTCTCTTATGGCATTATTGCACAAAGACGTCTTAAGATTCCAAAAGGCTTTTACAGAGACTATCATCAACATTTTCCTAATCAACTATGAGTAGAGACGGGCGCTGGGACACAATATCGTGCCTATGTTGAGACAGATGCACGTGGTACTCCTTATCTAGAGACAGATACTGATCGTATTATGGAGGTTCTTGGAGCTGATGGTTTGGATGGGGTCCCTCAGAGTAGAGAAGCCCAACTGACCTATTTAAGTTCAAGGGGTGTTTTTACCATTCATTGCCCAATGACAACTGAACGGCTTCGCCCAAGACTAATGCGCCGTCAACCAGCACCAATTTAAATTGTGCAACCTAACAATGAGGATGTCCAGCAATCTATTGAGCAGAACCCTGTTGATGGGGATAACCCTGATAACCCAATAGAGTTGTAATAACTAGTGTTTCTACTTTTGTTTTAAATCTTCTAAACACTTGTTTATTGTTGGACATGTATGTTTTAAATCTACTTTCTACGCCCTTAATTACTTCTTTATGAAAATAGCACACTCAGTTGAATACTATTGTGGCTTCATAAATTTGGATAAGAAATTGAAACATGATAGATTCAAACAAAACGAAAACAGCTCAGTGATATAGACAAAACAAAATACATGAAAACGATAAAAACAACAAAATAAAATTAAACGAAACTACTTATTTTTGGGGATGGTGGACTCCATAATATAGATAATCTCTTCCGGAGTTCGCATCGGTTCGACAAACAGCTCAATGAGCTGACGTCCCAATGGGGTGTTACGATGATGTTCCATCATTGTGCGAACATCGTTGTCGCTCCGGATATCCATAACTTCATAGCGGAGAGTACCGTCTTGTAGGCATACGCACTTGCGGTAACGTATACGATATATGTCTTTACGCCACTCTCCCTCTTTGCGAACCTTCCTCTCCGCCTTTTCCTTCAACTGGCTGAACGTTATATTTTTGTCCAACCTATAGAAGTAATTGTCGTGAGACTTAAAAAAACACCATCAGCCCTGTTCTCGACCGTTCCAGGGTGATGGAGGACAGTTAGAAATTTGTCTGAGGATCTCTGCGTTGGGCACAACTGCCATTCATTAAGATCTTCCATTACAGCAGGTGGTGGAGAAGAATAAGCTGAGAAGTGGTGTTGTTGGAGAAGAAGAAGCAGAGAAGTTAAGGAGTTACAGTTTCTGTGAAGCTGCTTTGAAAACCTGAAACCCAATTTATAATACGTGTGGGGAAATATGAGCTGTTGATCAAAATTTTGGATCACAAATCTGGGCCGTTTAATTTCTATCCGTTGGGGCACAATTTCCGGAGTAAATTTGGTCCACTCCTTTTTCTGACACCTTTGACTGCCTATAGGCCGTTGATTTAAAGTGTCGGTGGAATCTGAGCCGTTGAATTTTTTTAATTCATTCAGTGCCATTCGGTTGACAACAACCGAATATATTCGGCTACGGGCAACCGTACGTTATAAAAATTCAAAAGGGGGTGTGTCTCTTAATAACAACACGTGCGGTTACACATAACCGAATTTATTCGATTGCCCGTAACCGAATACGCAAAAAACACGCGTTTCATTAATGGCCTTTTGGTCATTTCGCAGAGGTAAGGGGTGTTTTGTGAGTAGCATATGGTGTGGGAAAAACATGGGCCTAAATATCGCTGGAATCGGATCATCACAATCCAAGTTATGACTTGTAAAACAAAGCGGGTTAAAAAAGAAAATTGCCAATTAATATAATTAAAACCCAAACTTCTTAAAACATGCCAAAGAATAAAGAATAAAGAATAAGTCTGTAGTTGTTTTTCACACTGGATTTATCTCTATAGATAAATCTGTAATGATCTTTTAAACATTACTGATTTATCTATACAGGGACGGAGGTACAGCCTTTAGTGGGATGGCTGGAGCCCCCTCTGTTTATTTAGCAATTTTTTTTCCCCCTAATGATATATAGTATCAATACATAGATATGTATCAATAAGAATATCCCACATTGAATGAGCCCCCCCTATATAGTAATATAATATATTTTTATTCATTCCAAACTGAATTTCCAGCCAACAGATGCGCATTATAAGGGATAACTCATACACACGTTTTCACCTTTAATTTTATATATTATATATTTAAAATAAATTAATCTAAACTAATAAAATATTAAAAGTTAAAAAGAACCCTAATTTAATAGTAGAACCAGTGAAACGGAACATTGGAAATAGAAACGGCACACGATCACTTCTCTCCCACCACCGTCCACCAACACTGGAAAAAGCCATAGCAAATCACTGTTGCTCTGTTTCCGGCGACCCACCACCGCGCAAGACCCGACGACCACCGCCGCACAAGACCACACAATCCACCGCCAAGTTCTCTGTTCTCCTCCTTCAGGTACGTTTTGCAGCTTCTGCCACTCTGCTGCGTGTTTTTTTCATTTTTCTTTAGTCTTTCCTTTTATCCGCGTTGCTTTCCTCTGTCATGTATGTGTTACTCTTACTTCTGTGATTTTGTTTGTTTGTTTTTCGCTTACTATCTGTTATCTGTCTATATAATAGTAAATTTTGAAACTTGTTAATGGTATATTAGTATTATTAGAAATAGAAATACATCGGTAAATTTTGAAACTTGTTATTCATGACTTCATGGTATAAGTATAACTATTGTGAATTTATGCTATTTAGATGAAGAAGCCACGTACAATTGACGCGTTCTTTAAAAGGAAAAGCGTTGAAATAGAATCATCTAATGAGCCGTCAAATACACTTGTGGAGAGTGATCATGGGAATAATGAAGATCATCCTACAAAATCTTTAAGAGTTGAGGTCAAAGAAGGATTTGATTTGAACTCATTAGAGTTTGATCCGGGATTGCACCCAAATATATGGCAATATCCAATTGAGAAGCATGACGAAGTTCGAAGAGCTTATATTAAAGCTGGTCCGTATCAGTGTATGCTTTCTACATATCCAAAATCTGCAGAAAATTCTCGTAGTTTTCAGCCGTCATGGTTTAAGCTATTTCCTTCTTGGTTGGAATATTCTCCTAGTGTAGATGCTGCATTTTGTCTACCATGTTTTTTATTCCATAAGAAGGATGGACCTCATGCATTAAATGCATTTACGGTTAATGGGTTTCGAACATGGAAAAAGGTGAGGGATGGGAAAAATTGTGCATTTTTGGGTCATGTAGGAAAAGAGCTTACTTCATCTCACAGAAATGCTGAGAAAGCATGTGCAGATCTTATGAATCAACCATCACACATTGCAAGAAAGTTAACGAGCTTCACAACACAAGAAATTGCAGAAAATAGACTTCGCCTGAAAACATTGATTGAGGCAATCAGGTGGCTTGCATTTCAAGGAAGTCCTTTTAGAGGTCGCGATGAGTCTAAAACATCAGATAATCGTGGAAATTTTTTAGAATTGTTGACTTATGCAGCTTCTTTAAATGATAAGGTGGCAGAAGTTTTAGAGAAAGCTCCACGGAATGCCTCATATACATCACCAACAACACAAAAACAAATTTTACATGTATGGGCAAATAAGGTGAAGAATGCCATCCGGGAAGAAATTGGTGATGCAAAATACTGCATTTTAATTGATGAAGCTCGGGATGAATCAAAAAGACAGCAAATGTCAATTGTTTTAAGGTTTGTTGACAAAGATGGTTATGTGCAGGAGCGATTTTTTGGGCTTGTTCATGTTGAAAACACTACTGCATTAACTTTGAAGAAAGGTATTTGTACTATCCTTTCTAATCATAAGCTTGATGTTCAGTCTATCCGAGGACAAGGTTATGATGGTGCAAGTAACATGCGTGGAGAATGGAACGGTTTACAAGCTTTAATTTCAAGTGAGTGTCCGTATGCTTATTATATTCATTGTTTTGCACATCGGTTGCAATTGGCATTAGTTGCCTCATCTAAGGAAGTTGCTTCAATTTATAAGTTTTTTACTAGGTTGAACTCCATTATCAATATTGTTGGTGCATCATGTAAACGTAATGACCAATTAAAAGCTGCCCAGGCTGCAAATATTGCTCATTTAATTCAAATAGATGAGCTCGAAAGTGGGAAAGGGCGTAATCAAATTGGCTCTTTGCAAAGAGCGGGTGATACTCGTTGGAGTTCTCACTTGAAATCTATTTCTAGCTTGATGACCATGTTTAGTGCGACGTGTGAAGTTTTGTTGAACATTATTGAGGATGGAACAACTGGGCAGCAAGTTGATGCAGAGACGGCTTATGAACTGTTAACTTCTTTTGAATTTGTTTTCATTCTACATCTCATGAGAAAGATTTTGGAGATTTCTAATGCACTTTGTCTAGCTTTGCAACTTCAATCTCAAGATATTTTAAATGCGATGCATTTGGTTTCATCTACTAAATTACTCATTCAAAAGTTGAGAGATAATGGATGGGATGAATTGGTTAAAAACATTAAATCTTTTTGTGTGTCAGTCAACATACCTTTGCCAGATTTTAATGCTCGATATATTGCAAGACAGGGAAGGGCTCGCCATCAACAAGATGACATTACAATAGAGCATTATTACAAAGTTAATATTTTCAATGCTGTGATAGACTCTCAATTGCAGGAACTGAATGAAAGATTCAACGACAACTTAGTGGAACTACTCATTCTTGGTTCTGCTTTAGATCCAAGAGAAATGCAAATATCATTTAGAATTGATGACATCTGCCAATTGGTAAAGAAATTTTATCCACTAGACTTTGCAGAATATGATATGATACATTTGAGGACAGAATTTGAGCACTTTGATCATGTGAGACAACTTCCTGATTTTGGAGCATTAAAAAACAACTACGAATTAAGTATATGATGATAGTGTTGAGGGGTAAAATGGATAATTTATGTTAATTGTGGGGGTATTGACTATTGAGTCCAATTTTAGGGGTAGAAAAATCAGCACCATTGTATCGTGTAGGTTTTCTTTTGGTGATGTATCGTATTGTGTACTGTGTAGTATATTACATCATGTGTTTTGTGTTGAATAGAAGAGGTCAAAAACATGAGTTTGATGACGAATGAAATGAGCAAGTGACGTCAGTACTAAGACGTCACTCACCACCAAACATGCTTTAATCTTACGTAAGACACCGCCTCGCTGTATCTGACGCGTTCCCTCGTATTCGTTTATAAAATTCCCACATCACTCAAGTTAAAACACCTGACAGAGTCAACAACATCCACCAACTCTTTCGCATTTCTTTATGATCCCACCGCTCAACAACACACACACTATGGGAAATAATAAGAAGAGAGATTTAAGAAATGGTGGCGATGACCATGACGGAGATGAGGAGGAGGAAGAAGATGATCAAATGAAGATGGAGAAGTTTTACTCCCTGTTGAGGAGTTTCCGAGACGCCCGTGATCGACGACGAAGGGAATTGCAAGAGTTTGAAAAACATGAGACCAACAACAAAAAGATGAAGACTGATGCTTCTTTTCAATGGCAGGACTTCACTACCGAGATTCACTACAAAAAGCCTCCTCTAGTTTTCCCCAAACCAATTCCAACCGACACAATCAAAGAAGAAAACAACAACAACAACAAATGTAAGGAACAACTCCAGGAACATTCCCTCGATCTCAAATTGGCCCTGTAGCTAGTTCATGTTCCTCTTTATTTGAGGTCTATTACAAAATCGTCCTTGGGTAACATTAATTTTAGCTGAGTCTTTTTAATTGGCTATTTTTTTTAATTCCTGTGTTGTTATGTTATGGTTGTGTAAATACTCCATATTGCAATGAAGTAGTTTACTACTAGTAGTATTATTTCCCTTTGTCCTCCGGTGGATCGCTAAACAAAATTATTGTAAAGAAAGATGGGTTTTTAGAGTCAACAATGGTCAAATTCGTTGTCAGGGAGTAGTTACTTGGGAAATCGTAAAACTGTGGGACCCTCTGCCCAATTTATTCTGTGATTCATGTTCTACAGTCATACGCATGCTACCGATATTTTATATACGCCGACGCCTCTTACAGGCACGTCATATGTGACCGTTGAACACCCACTATTTCTTTTTTGGTCCCCATATTCCCTCCTATTTCTTTTGGTTTCGACTTTCTATTCTAATTTCTTGAGGAAACCTTCTTATATTTAAATTGGAACATGTTAGTTTAATTAGTACTCCCTCTGTCTCAATTTAAGTGTTTTTTTACTACTTTTATTTATCTCAAATTATTTGTCATTTTAGAATCTCAATGCAACATTTATTATTTTTTTCAATAATACTCTTACTTTTATTTGTCTTTCCAACTTTTCCATTTATCTCTCATCATGATAATATAGGGGGTAATTTTTGCGGGTATCCTATGGGCATGGGCTTAATTGCCATCCCTACCCTCCACCATGTTTTCGTAACAACAATTCTAACTTGTCAAGTGTCATCAATGCCACATATAATATATAGAAACTTCAATGAGAAAGAAAGTAACTTAACCTGAAAATGATAGAAGGGTACTTCTGTCATTACAAAAATAAGTGAGGGCATTTTAGTCATTTTATATTGAAATTTAGTTAGATCAGTTGTGGTGGTTAAATACTTTGTAATTCTGATAAGTCATTAATGCAATTTTATAATTTCGGTTATCCATATTTGTCCCTCTCAAGCTCTCAACTCCTTCTCTCAAATTCTCCGTGTGTGTGTATGTGTGCGCGCTGTGTGGTAGATGCTCAAGCATTCTAGCTCTTATCTCATTCTCTCAAATTCTCTGCACATTAGAGTTCAGAGAACCTAGATTGAATGAAAGAAACAAGAAGAAATCCACTAAGTAGGCCTTGTTTGTTCAATCTAGTCCTAGAAATGCTGGTGAGAACAGTAGAGGTAGAGGCTCTAAAGGAAGAGGACGTGGTAGGAACGATAAAGGAAGAGGTGCCTATGTTCCTAATAGTGGACGAGGTCAAACTGAGAATAGAAGTGATTGAGGACATAGGAAGAGGTGGAAGAAATAAATTTGACAAACAGAACATTCAGTGCTATAATTGTGACAAGTGGGGATTCTTTGCATATGAGTGTTATGCAAAGAAGGAATCCCAAGGTACTGAGTCCAATCTTGCTCAAGGAGATGAAGAAGATAAAGAGCTAGTGATGCCCATGGTGACCACAACAGATGACAAGTGAACTATTGAGTAGTGGTACTTGCTGATGTAACTCATATGACTGGTCACAAGGAGCATCTTGTGAACCTTGATTTAACTGTGAAGAACAAAATCAAATTTGCTGATGGCAGAACTATGAAAGCAGGAGGAGTAGGGAAGGTGATCATCAAAATGAAAGATGGAACAAAATCTTTTATTTCTGATGTGCTCTATGTGCCTAGAATGAAGAGAAATTTGCTAAGTCTGGGGCAATTGCTAGAAAAGGAACTCTCAGTGACAATGGAAGACAAGAGACTAAAATTGTTTGACTGCGAGAGCAAGAGCAAGGTGATATTTGAAGTTCCTTTGTCAAAGAGGAGGACATTCAAGGCTAATATTGAATCTCTTGAACACAAATGCCTAGCTACAATAGTGAACAAAGATGAATGGGTGTAGCATCACAGGTATACCCAGTTGAATTTTAGAGATTTGTATGGTTTAATTTGAATAATCTCAGTATGATTAATGGTATGGCACAGATTAATGCACCAAAAAAACTCTATGAAAACTGTGTTGAATCACAGCAACATTGAAGTTCATTCCAGAATTTTGTAGAAACTAATTCCAAAGTAAAATGGGAAGTTATCTACTCTAATGTGTGTGGTTCAATGCAGTGTGAATCCCTTAGTTAAAGCTGATATTTTGTGTCATTTATTGATGACCTCACTAGGAAAATGTGGGTGTACAATGCTCAAAAGGAAGAGTGAAGTATTGGGTGTGTTTAAGAAGTTTAAGAAGATGGTTGAAAGGCAAACATGCCTAATGATAAGAACTCTCAAAACTAATGGAGGATGAGAGTATACAAGCAATGAATTCAATGAATTTTGTTAATTGGAGGGAACTATGCATGATGTAACACCTCCATACACACCTCAACACAATGGTGCAGATGAGAAGAAATAGGACATTGATGAATATGTTAAGATGCATGTTGAAAGGATAGAATCTACCAAAATTCCTCTGGGCAGAAACAGTGTCAACTGCAGTGCACATTTTGAATAGGAGTCCAACTAAAATCTCAACAAAACCACTCAAGAAGAGGCTTGGTCAGGTCATAAACCAGAGGTGTTTCAGAATTTTTGGTTCAGCTTGTTATAAACACGTGGCTGATCAACTAAGAAAGAAACTAGACAACAAGGGTGAAGGAATGATTCTCATAGGATACCATGTAACTGTTACCAAGTGGCTTCAGTCTCCAGAGGGGGGGGGGGGGGGGGGGGGGGGGGGGGATGAATTGAGACTTTAAAAACTTTTCCCCTTTTTACGACTTAGATTAATTTTTCGCGCAGGTTTATGGAACGAACGAATTAGAACTTAAAACAATAAAGGACACACGAGATTTATACTGGTTCGGTCACCTCTCAGTGACCTACGTCCAGTCCTCACAACCCTTTGTGAGATTTTCCACTATCAAATCAAAGCTTTCAATCGGGTGCTTTAAAACCCTTACAGACTCAGGCGCTCTTCACCTAGGATACCCCACCTTGTGCAAGAGCCCTAAAAACAATTACAACAAGAGATACCCCACCCTTGTTACAATCAAAAACCCTAGAGAGATGCCCCACTCCCTAGTACAACCAATTGAAACAAGAGATACCCCACCCTTGTTACAATCAAAATCCTAGAGAGATTCCCCACTCTCTAGTATAAACCAATAATAGTATTAAAAGAAATAACAATGAAATAACAAATACCTCTGAGAAGGCGAATACAACAACTTGAAGATTCCCAACCTAACCCTTGAGAGAGATCAGCTCAAATTGATAGAAACAGTGAAGAGCAAGTGTGTTTGTGTAATAGGGTTTAATTTGTTCTTTGTTATGCGTAGGTTGTAATTGAAACGTGAAACCTAGGTCCTATTTATAGAGTTTGTAGAAATATGTCCGTTGAAGCAATTTTTAACTCTATTTAGATAAGTGAAAAATCGATTAATGGCTTGAGAAAGATAAGATGAAAATCAATTATGTGCTTTAAAATTAATAGGTACAAAATCGATTTCTTGCTTGAAGGAATAAGTGAGGAATCGATTTTGTGCTTTAAGGAAGCAAGTAGATAATCGATTGTTAGCTTTATAAAATCAAGTTCCTAGAAGGCAAGTTACATATCGATTTTGAGCTTTATGAGGCAAGCAACAAAGCGATTTTCTTCTTTCAAAAGGAAGCTATGAATCGATTTTGTTTTTTCAAAACACCAAGTCAACAATCGATTGTTTTCTTTCCAAAACAAGTTCCTTTTTAAAACCAATTAAGATGCAAATCGATTTGTGGCTTTAACCATAAGGAGGAAATCGATTTCTTTCTTTAAAAATAAGGAGGAAATCGATTTCTAGCTTTAAAATTAAGAAGGAAATCGATTTCTAGCTTTAAAGTACCAAATCAAGAATCGATTCTTTACTTCAAAAACAATTTGTTTTAAAAACACTAAGCCATGAATCTATTTCTATAAAAACAATTTATCAATTGAAAACATATGTTAGGTTCATTTGTGTGAGTGCTAGTGTGTTTAGTGATTTGAGCCGATCCTCAAAAGCGGTTTACAATTCATTCCTAAGACACGACCCAACTTCCTAGCGACTACCTTTGACACAGACTTACTTCTTGAGTTGGTTTTGCCTTGGAGTTCCATTTGTCACTTTGTCTTAGATTACTCCGCCATACACTTCATGCCACAAACAAATTCTGACCCAAATCTGGTCTATCTTATTGCTAGCAAAATAAAACATGAGTCGGCTGATCTGCCACTCCTAAAATCAGTATAGGCATTTTTAGTGATAGCATGTATAATTATTAATCCACAATAATATTGAGAATAATCTCAATAATAATCTCCTGATCATGATGATATATATTTTTATAATAACATGAAATAGAATGAAGCTTTTATTTTGTAATTTTTAACACGCGACCTTCAACCTTCGGATCTTCAGTCTGACGCTCTCCCAACTGAGCTATCCCCGCAAGTTGTTAAACACTGTAATTTTAACTATGATATACCAATGTGTTAACAGTAACTCCTGATCAGAACTTTTTGAAACAAACAATATAAGATTGCTCAATATAAAATAGTTTTATATTCGACTTTTATCTCTTAAATAAATAACAGTAGAGCAACTACAAATAGATAAATGTAGAGTGACCACACCGATACTAAACTATCAAGTTTCACGTCTACGTGTAGTGACCTGCCAGGAAAGCAGAGTTAGCAAGGTTGATAGTTAACTGAAGGCCAACCATTAGAAGCACCTTAATGATTAATCACAAACGGCCTCGATCATCAAAAGTTTAAATGAAAAAATAGACAACTATTGTTTTTGATAGTGTAATGTGGACTGGATCTTAGTTTAACAATTAACTTTTTATATTTTCTTAATTGGACTTATTTCAATTATAGGCTGAGTTAATATAACCTAATATTTTGAATAGCTTTGGTGGCACATATAGTAAGAAAATCCCCAATTTTCCTTTGTGTGGGGTACATCCATACCTTTAAGTTAAATAAAATTAATAAATGATATTTAAAGAGAAAAATACCCCTAATTTCTATATATTTTATGTGAACTCATTTTACACAAACACGTGTGGATTGAGTTCGTAGACATCCAAAAATTAAATCGTGACATATGTGAAGTGAGTTTTACACAAAAGTATCTGAGCTAATTCACGCATGCACGTCAAAGTGAGGTCATACATGTTTAGAACTAGTCCTAGTTCTAAATGTGTGTGAATTGAGTTCACACAAAGATATGTGAATTGAATTCAAATTCGTTCAAAGCTTATTACTAAGTATACGTGAACTCAATTCACATATATGTGTGTAAATTAAGTTTACATACGTTGTTCGAGACTAGTTCTGGACGTATGTGAATTGAGTTCACACAACTATTGAATAAATGTGAACTCAGTTCACAAAAAACATTTGTAATTTGAGTTCACATACGTTCAAATCTTATTAGTGGGTGTATGTCAATTCAGTTCACATGGGCCTAAAATAAAAAAAGAAAGGGGTAAATAGGCAATTTGGTCCCTGAAAGTGTAACTCGCTGTCAATTTAGTCCCTCAATCGAGCGAAAATACAAAAAGGTCCCTCAATGTGTAATCCGTCTGACACGTTAGTCCCTCCCGTTAATGTGCGTCGTTAACTCCGTTAATCCATCCGTTACTGTCAGTTTAGTCCCTGAAAGATGTTACTTACTGTCAGTTTGGTCCCTAAAACATATACGTGAATTCATTTTAGTCCCTCAAATCTTAAATTACTTCTGCAGAATTTTAAACCAGAAAGACTTTCGGTGTCTGTTTTCCTATTGTTTTTTGTTTAAGAGAAAAAATAGGTTTTGGAAATGAAGGGGATCAAGTTTTAATCGGGTGTGACAAAATTTGACATGTTACACTCTCTTTTCTATATTTTTTTTTGACGCAAACACTCTCTTTTCTATTAAATCAACCAAATTACAAAATATGGAGATATTTCTTTAATGAGTTAAAAGACAAATCAATAAACTCCGATTGAATTTCCAAAGCATTCACACATTTTTTTAGACTGTGTGGTTGTTATATATGGCTTGATTTACTTGGATATTTCTCACCATCTCTCTTGATAGAGATTAGAGACGACCATATCTCTTGTCCTTAATAATTCATAAGTTCGATTTCCTCTGTTATGGGCACAGGCTGCCAATTTGTCTGTCCAAACAAGCTCAAAAACCAGGTATGGTTTATTCATTCACAATTTCTTTATTCATTCTTAAATTCAATTCACAAGCAGGTTCAAAGCAAGTGAAAAAAAGAAATTAATTTATTGTAATCTTAGATCGTAAAAGAGTGATCATCTGGTATTATATTTACAGTTCTAAATATTAAAAGACTTAGTTATAAAACTATCGTGAAAAATGAATATTCAATTAAAATTATAAATTGACTTGTATACCAAAATAAATATTATAAATTGACTTTGACCAATAATTCGATTAAAATCAATTTGATCTCAGTGGATTAGTTTGATGATAATTGGGAATTTGGGTGAAATTTAACTTGAAACAATTCGAATGACTTGATGTATTGTTAGGATGAAGATGATTTACAGAATTGACGATGATATTTGTCAACCTAAATCTCATAACAGATTGATGCTTGAACTTCAACAATTGGTGCTTCTACTTCATCTGCTAGTAAACTCTGGTTTAAAATTCTGCAGAAGTAACTTAAGATTCGAGGCACTAAAATGAATTCATGTATATGTTTCAGGGACCAAACTGACAGTAAGTGACATCTTTCAGGGACTAAACTGACAGTAACGGACGGATTAACGGAGTTAACGACGCACATTAACGGGAGGGACTAACATGACAGACGGATTACACATTGAGGAACCTTTTTACATTTTTGCTTGATTGAGGGACCAAATTGACAGCGAGTTACATTTTCAGGGACCAAATTGGCTATTTACCCAAAAAGAAAGTGAAATTCCATTTGTGGTCTCACTCTATTATAAATAGCAATGGAATTGAATAAAAAATTCAATTCCATTGAAACCCGGCAAAAATTCCGAGTTTCACTGAGGCCAAATCCACCTTTCTCTTTCTTTCCAACTTCTTCTAATTCGAAAAAAAGAAGGAATTAATCACAGATATTTGATTTGATCTCTAATCTTCGTCACACCTTCCAGTCCCAATTACCCAATTACAATAACTAGAAGGAAAAAAAGGGGAATATCAATGCATCCGGGAAGAAACGATTGATTTCTATCAAGAGACCCGCTAAAACCGCGAACCATAGAGTACTTGCCACTGGTGCCACAGAGAGATATGTTTTTAGATCTCGCATTTCAAATCCTCCTTCGTTTTTTTTTCTTGTAATTTGTAATACATAATTACATATAGGAATATGATCAAATAGTTATTTTATTTTATTAATAATCACTTGCATTTGTCGGGGGAAGTCCGAATTCAATTTGAATTGTATAACGATTCATGAGATATTTTTTTTTATTTCATTCTATAATATTATTAATTATTAATAATATTATTTTAACTATATTATTCTAGAATGAATTTTCTGAAATTATGAATTTTATTATGAATTGTAAAGACAGTGAGTAAATTTAACCAAGAAAAAGAAAGACAGCGTGTAAACGACGTTAGAAAATTAGATCTGTGTCCGCGTCTATAAATCCGCGGAGGCCTGGCGGTGAAAGTAGCTCCATTTCTTTTCTCTTTGTTTCAAGGAGAAGAGATCTTGCTTTCATTCTTCTTCGCAAATCCCTCTCTTCTTCAAGGCAAGTTCTTCTCTATCTCAACCTCTTTCGCTATCGCTCATGTTACTGTGTGTTTGGATCTCTTTACCATTTCAATTTCCAACCAAGAAATGCCTTTCCTCTGCATCTGATTTATTTACGCCTGCCTTAGATTTATTCGTAGATTAGTGTCGCGATTTATGTGATCTTAATTTTGATTTACGTTTTGTGAATATAATTGCTTGATCCGCGTCTTGTATCGTTAGATCACACTATTTGATTCACGAGTTTGTTTTCTTGGATCGGAATTGCTTTTTCTCAATTTTAGGCTTCATGCATTACGTGATTACAGATTGTGTTATCTTTATTCTCACGATGCACCTCCTTCTGCATAATCCACTCCTTTTGTTTCAATTTGATTTGTTGGTATTGTTGAAATTTGGATCGAGTGGAATAAAGTTGTGATGCTGATATTGTGGTTTCAGAATACTTGAAAATGGGGCTGTCTTTTACCAAGCTATTCAGTCGGCTATTTGCCAAGAAAGAAATGCGTATACTTATGGTAGGTCTCGATGCGGCTGGTAAGACCACCATTCTGTATAAGCTCAAACTTGGAGAGATCGTCACCACCATTCCCACGATCGGTATGTTACTATGTTTGTATAATTCAAATTAATGTGTGTTCAATTTTGGCTTTTGGCTTTTGGCTTTTGGCCTTCCCATGCATGTCTCTTCATTTCTTGTTGCTGTAGTGTTCACTGTTCAATTTTACTTGACATATATTCTGAAACAAAAGGTGATAAATATTTTCGATTTTAGTTTTAAGTGCCTTGTGCAGTTTGTACTGATATGCCGTTTGGTGTATAGGGTTTAATGTGGAAACCGTGGAATACAAGAACATCAGCTTCACTGTCTGGGATGTCGGGGGTCAGGACAAGGTAACATTTTCCCCACATCTTCTATGTCTAACTAAATACAATATAATCCTTTTGAATGGATGAGCACACTGTATACAATGGCAATGCTTTTGTTGATTTTATTATAGCATGGTAGTTGGCTCACTTGGCTGGAACTCTCTTTGAGAATATGATATTGTTTTCTTTACAAATTTCAGTTCTGACCAATAAATTTTAGTGCTGAATCTGTCAATGCTCATTTGATGCAATCACAAAGATCCAATGCAAGTCCTTTCAATTAATTAAGCTTTTCAAAATACATATTTCTTTTATGGTGCATGTGGTTAATTGTGCAATGATGTTTATACAATTTGTAGTGTTTATGGTGATGTTTAACTGGTTATCAATATCATAAACCAAATAGCTATGGAGTCTTCTCTTTTTTATGTATTTTGTTGAACTCAAGACTCTGAATATAGTTGACCCTTAATAGTATGATCAACTAACTACTCAATCCCCTAATCTAACTTTTGTTGTTTGTGCATCTTAAGTTGGAGCTTTTTGTCTCAAATTGTCTTGCCTTTGATCTTGTGCTATTATGTATGTTCTCTTTGAAAAATAAATCTTCTCAATACGGCAGTGAATGACTATATGTTTTTCCCTGTAGATCCGTCCTTTGTGGAGACATTACTTCCAAAACACACAAGGACTTATTTTTGTGGTTGATAGCAATGACAGGGATCGTGTTGTTGAAGCTAGAGATGAGCTGCATAGGATGTTGAATGAGGTAATAAAATATATTCTGAATGATTGAAAGTGAAACGTCGATTATTCCTTGTTTTGATGCTTACAATCATGCTTTGGCAGGATGAGTTGAGGGACGCCGTGCTTCTAGTTTTTGCAAACAAGCAGGATCTTCCAAATGCTATGAATGCTGCTGAGATAACTGATAAACTTGGTCTTCATTCTCTCCGTCAGCGTCATTGGTAAAATAAAAATATTGCTTCTGCATTCTGCTCCCCTCCTTCCTTATCCTCCTGCTTTGTTTACTCCTTCTCACCTACGTGCTCTGTACATGCAGGTATATCCAGAGCACATGTGCCACTTCTGGTGAAGGGCTTTATGAAGGACTTGACTGGCTCTCAAACAACATTGCAAACAAGGTTAATACTGAATTACTATTTTGAAAAACTGGGCATTTTAAATTACATAACAATCTTAACTGATGCCTTCTTTTTCCTGGGGTGATTTGCAGGCATAGAGATTCACTAGTTAAGGGTGCATGAAGTTGAGTTTACTATAGTGAGTGTGCTCTCCAGCGACTGGTTTTCTTGCTCTGCTTAGATTTTCATTGCTCGAGCATGTATTATTTGTCTTAAAAAAAATTGCAGTCTTATTACTGAAGAATAATTTGAATTCTTTTTCCTTGTATAACCAAATAGCAATGTTTACCCTTTGATCTGTGAAGTCCATTGAATCATTTAAAGCCTCATATTTATGTTTATGTTAATGTTAATTAGACATTTTGGAGCAAAGCAGTCGGCAGAGCTTTGGACAATATGGGGGAGGTTTATTCCGAAACTCGCCTGTAATAGTATTATGTGGTATCAGATAATCAGACGCAAACGCTCAAAAGAAGGGTTAAATCCTTGTTAAATCAACCCATGTTAAATCCAACTTTTTTGTGAAGAGTTAAATCAATTTTTAACGTCTATTGAATTAACATACAATTTTTACCTATCACCGTATAAGGAATTAAGTTTAACAATGCAGTTATAAATGAACAGTCAGGATTTTATTATGCAAATTGGCTTAAATATGTTTTAGGCCCCTATTATGCAAATTGTTGTTTCCCAGACACATGGATGGATGGATGAGTAATGCAAACAGCTGAATAGCTGTTCAACTCTCTTTTCTGAGCTATTTCATAGATCTTCCACAGGCATTACGCAACGAATTATGAAAGGCATACACAACATAACTGGAATCCGAGTCATGTTTCCTACAACTTCTCATTAAGACCTCCTGCTCTTCCTTTAATTTTGCCATCATCAGTCAGAAGTAGAATTAAGGAAAATAAGATAATGCCAAAACTGAGGTATCAGTTCAGATAGGTTCTTCTATGTATTTTCACGAACTTGGAGTGGTCGCCCGAATATGGCCATTTTCTGCGTCAAGTTCTGAATGGCCTCTTGTCTATTTGCTAGCTCCATAAGAACCTTGATTCTCTTAAATGAAACATTGCTTGGCTTCTGCCCTTTCTCAATCATTTCCAAGAAACATTTCTCTGCTTCACGCAACTTCCCCAGATCACAAAGCAAGTCAAACAACACATCAGAAACCAAGGTATAGGACCCGAAACCCTTCTCCACCATGTCACCCCATAACTGCAGCGCCATCTCCACCTTTTCCTGCCTCTTAAACAACCTTATTAAGAACATACAAGACTGCGTATTTGGAAGACATCCCTCAACCATCATCCTCTTGTACAAATTCCATGAACTCTCTAAATCATTAGACCAGTAATAGACCCTAAATAACAAATTGTAAGTAGTTGCATTTGGACTCAAACCTTTGCTCATCATCTCATCCATTAAATCATAAGCATCACGAAGCCTCTTCGCAATGCAAAAGTTCCTGATAACAGCATTGTATGCAGGAACATCAGGATAACACCCATACTCCTTCATTTCCTTCAAAACATCTCTAGCCTTATCTGGCTGACCAATCAAACCCAACCCACCAATAATACTAGTATATGTTATCACATCCGGCGATAAATCCTGTTCACGCATTTCATCAAACACCTTATAAGCCTTGTCAATTTCCCTACCCTTGCAATAAACATCCACCAAACTATTATATGTTACAACATCAGGTTTCACACCCATTTCCTTCATCTCCTTGAAGAACAACTCTGCATCCTCAGCGGATTTCCATCCAGAAAGAAGTATGTTAAAAGTTTGCAAATTTGGGCGAAAACTGTGCTTCAAACTATGATACACATTTCTAGCATCCGTCATACTCTTCTCTTGACACAGTGTTCTCAACAATGCATTAAAACAATTAGTATCAAAATCGGGTAGAAGCTTCTTGAACCTTTTGAAGGATTCCACAGTTTGTCTAACGGAGCAGACTTTGGCGACTCTACCCAACACAATCATAACAGTTCGTGGAGTTATGAGGGTTTGGTCTTTTCGACGCGCTTCGATTAAGAGATCCCAAACGTGATTAAACATGCGACTTCTACCGAGAATGTAGAGCATAGTGTCGAAGGAAAAAGCGGTGTGGTAGAAACCTTTTCTTCTGCCGGTGTAATGGAAGAACTCGAGGGTTTGAGAGGGGTTGGCGTGGCCGAAGCGAACCCTCTTGAGGACTTGGTCGATCAATTCATTTGAGAGGAAAACTTGGCTTGATTTCAGGGATTGTTTTAGTTCTTCTGGGGAGGAGGAGCTGCTTATTATGCCGAAAACTTTGTGTACGTCGTCGTTTGGATTGAAGCTGAAGAGGCGACGGAGGATGAGATTCGATGGAAGAATATAGTTGAATGGCGACTCTGATGAGCAACGCCGCAGCAACATTTGGAATTTGTGAGAATAGTTAGTGTTCTTCTCTTCTAGCAACTAGCAAGTGACAGTTGTGAGTTGAGGAAAATCGCTAACCAAGATGAGGAACGATGGAACGATTTCATGTCTATATATAGGGACTGAGTATGATGAGCCCATAATATTATGATGACTATCCAATTTATTCACCTGCATGATTTTGCTATAGATGAAATACCCATGGAGTTTTGATAGGTATATACCCATTAAACTCTCAATGAATGGTAGAATTAATAGAGTTAAACATGTTTTTGCTCTTTATAAAATTTGAAAATTTTGTTTTTGTTTCTTATAAAAATTTCATTTACTTTTAGTCCTCACATTTTCCTTTGTGATGATATATGTGATGATCTTTGGCATTTTGTAAGGAATGCATTCTTGCATGGTACTTTTGATGCCTTAGCAGTTGAGACTCTTATGGTTTTAATTCCTATGGTGGACCACCCTTCCATCTTCAAGGAGTTTCGTCCCATTACTTTATGTAGTGTTATTCATAAGATCATCTCAAAGGTGTTGGTGGATAGATTGTGTCGTTTCTTGGACTCCATTATCAGTCTCTTCAGAGTAGTTTTATTCCTGAAGTTGGATTTGGAAAAAGCATACGATAGGGTCGATTGAAGGTTTCTGGAGGAAACCCTAGTTTGTTTTGGTCTTCTAGAGGTAAGCATCTCTCTTATCATGTATGGAATTACATCTTCCAAAATTTCTCTGCTTTGGAATGGTAATCGTATGAATAGCTTTCGGCCAAAGAGAGGGTTAAGACAAGGGGACCCTTTGTCTCCGTATTTGTTTGTGCTCTGCATGGAAAGACCGGGCAATATGATCTCAAATGAGGTGACAAATAGACATCGGAATTCTATAAGGGTCTCGAACAATGGACCTTCTATATTTCATTTTTTCTTTGTAGATGATGTCCTTTTATTTGCAAAAGCTAAGGCTTCTCAAGCTAGAAAGATTAAAAGAGTCCTGGATGATTTCTGTGCTATTTCTGGGATGAAAGTTAGCATGTCAAAGCTAGTGATCTATGCTTCTAAGGGGGTTCAAATGGGCAAGAAAGACAGGATTAAACAAGTGCTCAGAATGATCTAAGTTGTTGGCCGAGGGGAAAAAGGGAAATCGAGGCTAGGATATAGTTGAGGCCATATATAGGGCGAGGTATGGAGACATTGAGGTCTTTATAAAATAGTGCTTGCCAGATGAACAACCATGGTGGAAAGCTCGGCTTGGAAGCATAAAGGATAAATCAATAGGGCTTGGGCACGAAACCAGTTTCCCACATGGTCACGAAATAAATCCCCAAACCTCGCAATATGAGAGGATGACGTGACCGCACCATCAATGTTAAGATAAACCCACGCTACATTAGAAGACACCCATTTGATCTCTAATTAGGAAGAGTTAGACTCTTGCCCTAAAGCAAAGGCATTTAACGCAACATCATAATCATAAGTAATTACAATCAAGAGATTGTACACATCAGGGTCCAACTCAAACCAATCAAAAATTTTCATGCAGATCCTTCAAGAAATATGTGGCAGTCCACGCGTTCATCTTGATTAAAACCCGACAGCAACGGATGGCACAAATTCAAAGTATCACAAATTAAAACAATCGCACGGTCCATATGTAATATGCTTTCAAACCTGTCCTATTAATATCATTGGAGAAAATTAAGGATCTGTAATTAACGGTATTAAATTACAAGTTTTTTCAAACATAACACCCAAATATTATTAACCCAGGCCTAAATTAGTGGATCCAGGTTCCATCATATTGATCATCTTTAAACAATACGCAACCTGCATAAATCAAATCAACAAAAAATTTCATTGCCTGGTCAACATACATGATAAAAAAACCAAGTGTCATTTGAAGTCAAAATAGACTTGGCTATTTATGGATATCGTGTGAAGGAGAAAATGGCTTATTGGATTATGGGAAGATTGAATTTATAGGAAGGTTTTACATTGTTTATTGTACATTGCTGTCTCTTTTCTCTTGCTCATAATTTTTTCTTCAAAAAAACCTCCTCTTTGGTCTGAGTTTGAAGATTGAATTTATAGGAAGATTTTACATTGTCTGTTGTACTGTGAGTTCAATTTTATCTCTGCATCTTAGTTTGTATTACCCCAATGTGTTTCACTTCTTTTCTGGGTGCTTGAATTTGACCATGACCAGTTTTCCTTCTTCCAAGTACACAATGTTGATGCTAAATAGGAATTAAAGATGCAAGTACATGCTTTCTTTTGGCAATAGAATAATGCTTTGGTAAGCGATTTTTCTAATCCTTTGTTGGCCTGATATAAGATATTGCATGCATGATTTTTCCTTTCCTTTATTTGAGATGGCTTTGGTTAGATGGTTTTGGTTATTTTATTTATAAGGTTTACATTCTTATGTATATCCTCTTTTTACATGTTTTCTTTCCAACTTCCATGGGGGAGTTTAAAAGGTCACAGGAAAGGAGAAACGAATTGGAGAGAGATGATCGAGGTGGTCGAGTTTTGCTGTCGTGTTGAAAAGGTTGCGCCTACATGGGGGCTGCTAAGTGATAGAGGCAGATATATAGAGCTCTAGAGGGGGATTAGAGGTCAGCTTTGTTGCGGCAATCATTCTCCTATAGTTGTGGTACAAACTCTCCCCCTTTTCTCATCTCACTTTCTTCATGCAGTTTGTTCTTCTCTATCATTTTTACTATGTTATTAAAACATAGATGAAATACCTTGGGTTTCACTTTCAATTGCATCAATACCTACATATGAATAAAAGTGAACCATTGCTGTTAGAAATGAGTAAGATTCCATTGTATGATTGTATGCTCTGGGAATTAGACAATTAAAAATAAGGTTTTATGATATGCAGTACTTCTTTTGGAGAATGCCTTAACCACTTAAAGGTACTTCTCTTTTCATATGTGGATTATTGGCTTTGGTGGTCAATATTCTGACTATTTTATGGGGGTACACATGGTTATTGCGTTACTGTCTTTTGTAGGTCTTTGGTCTTCACGGTTTTACCTTTTGCAAATTTTTAGAGTCTCACATTAAGACAAGCTTGAAAAAACAGATGCAATGCTGCAAGAGCAATCGATTTTTTGAGAGAATTTTTAAAGAACTGTATTTGCCATTAGTTTTATGTGTATCTATGAGATACATGTCTTTGATTTTAAATTTTATTGACAAGCAACTGTTTTACAACCCCCTACCCGCTTTCTTTTTATTGCTATCTAATTATTAAGATTATATTTTCTTTGCTCTCCTCACAGTTTTGCAACCCACTAAGACTATATATCTTCCCCACACTGTTGCTCAATCAATCTAGCAAAAATCACTTTTGTTGCACTTAAGTTGTGTGCACAGTTGTTTTGATTGTTGACAAAGGCATATAACCATGTGTATTCATTTTAGTTGAGAGCAATCAATGCGTATTCATTTTAATTTGGAAAATTGGAATGATAGAATTAATACACAAAAGTGAATCTAATTATGTTTCAAATGTCTCTTAAACATGATAATAATTTACTAGCCTCTAAACTGTCTTTAATGATCTTTAATATATGAAAGATCCAATCTAATGCACATGCTGCATCAGAATGTGCATTTACCAATTTTGTTAATGCCAATGCAATTCACATGTTGAAATTAAACCAGATTTAACACTAATACTCTTATGTGATTTTGATTGTAATTTCATAATGAGTCTCAACCTAACAAGGGAAATTGCATTGTTAATGAAGACTTCCTCTTTGATTGAGTTTATCTATCTTCTACAGAAATCTCTAATCACAACTGCTGATCATGACCAAGATGCTAAAATGCCCTCCACAGACATTCAAATTTATTGTGTTGCATATGCTGAAGCAACTAGAATTTGTTTTTTTGCAGAATATTAATGCAAATAATTTACTTTTCTTTATATTACAATTACAATGATGTAAATACTAGCTCTCTTTAATCCCACATAAAGCATGAGCCAGTCAAGAATCGAACCATGGAAGTACTAATTTAGTCAAAGCTATTCACATTTTGGGGGAAAAAAAAGATGTGATTAGACTACTAAGTAGCCCACTGATTTTACCATATATTTTATTTTATTAGACTACCAAGTAACCCAACAATTATTGAAACTCCAATAATTTAGTTTTTATATATTGCAAGATTAATGTTATATGTACTTATGCATTTCTTTCTATATGCGTTGTTAAGGCAATATTGCGCCTGTTTGACATGATAAAAAGACTTAGAAGACACAAAAGAATGTCATCTCAAAATCAGTTTGATGCAATGGCAGTTGAAGAAAAGGGACTTAGAAGACACAAAAGTAGCAAGTTTTTTTGTGTTGTTGCAGTGAAAAGGGAATTTCTGATCTGGCATACAAGTTCTTGCCATTTTATTGTAGCTTTTGGGCCTTTAATAGCTTAATAAGGCTATGTTTACCTTGGGGATGACCACATCATATATACTCTTGACTGCCTTTTTTGTAATCTCCTTATTTCTTTTTTCATATAGTCTTCGATTCAAAGTTTGAAGTCTAACTTTCGCAGTCCCACAAAATAACTAAAAAATATGACCATAATTTAAAAATTAAAAATAAATAAATTGAGGATAAACAATTTTGCCACGAGTAAAAGAGAACTAGCTATTTAGTTTTATTATCTTCAAAATAGCTAACATGTATTTATTCTCTCAATCATTTGACTATTTTTAACCAACTAGGGAGGTATGAAAGTTTGAAAAATTTTACTATAAAATTTAATATATTATATATATTTATATATTTATTCACCACAAACGAGTAATGACTTAGATTGAAATTATTAGATAGTTACATTTACAATTTTTAGTGACGACGGGAAATGTAATGATTTCAAATTCAAATTTAATTTATCCAAATAATTCCATTGCTTCTAGGCATATTTCAATTTTATGCATTGTTAATTCTCTTCGGATAAAATGTGAAACCGCGTGGAGTTTGCTATTTGTCGGATAACACATTCTTTTAGTTAGACAATTACAATAATCTCATTTTTTAGGGCTATTTGTGATTACTAGGAAATCATGCTCATCAATAGAATTCACTTGAGGGATTCAAAATAATACATATATCTATTATGAATTTAACCTACAACAACTCAGCAACTTAATTTTTAGTTTGCTTAACACATTTGGATAAAATCAAACACACCATCACATTGTTAAAAAAGCTATCTTTTAAATTTTATCATTCGTTATCCTTTTCATTTTGTTGTAGGCCATTAGTCTTCTTTACAATCTCCATTTTAATTACAATCTTGAGTACTATTCGTACCACGCAATGCGATTCACCGTGAGGATGCACGGGTATGTTACTGTTACTGCACACAATCAGGATTTGAAGGATTGAAAATGCCAGAAACGGTGGCACGATCTAAAAAAAATGTATACCCGTGCCAGTACGCGTGATACATACTAGTTATAGTGACACACAAGCCTAAGGAAAAGTCTCCACAGTCTAATAGGTATAATAAAAGAAGTATAATCGATTTGTGCACTTCCACTCGAAAGGAAATGACATGACGTGATATGATTGTGTATCTTGTCTATATCATATTTTATATATCTATCCGGCTTATATACATCACGTCTCTATTGTATCCTAACTATCAAATGGGCCTTAAAAGTTTATAACAACTCTATAATTGTTATACATGAAAATGTATTTTACCAAAACTTAATTTATCTCCTAATCAATCATTATAACTCAAATGTTCACGAATCACCATGTTCATTTGTTTTTTTTTGACAAAGAATCACCATGTTCTAGATGTTCAATAAGTTGCAGAAATGTTTCTTTGCGCGTGTCTGAGAGGGATAAGCAAGAGTCAACCAGTCAAACCCCAAACTGCAAGCTTAGTTCAATCTTAATCTTAATAATACAAAAAGTAAGAGTATTTAATTTACTGAATCACAACAATTTTAATACTAATAAAAAATGACAAGTTTAGTATTAAAAAGTAGACAGAATGTGGTGCTTAATTTCTCCGTTTACCAAGTCACTGGCTTGCCCGTATCCTTTTTCATTCTTTGGAGTACTGTGGTTATTCTTATCCAACTCTATTATATATAACTGCACAACACACATGCCACCAATAAGTGAAACCATAAAATAAGAAAGCGAAATCGCACACGTTCTCTTCGTCCTTAATTTAGATCATTAAAACAGTACACTTTTACACGACTTAAATAGCTAACTAGAGATATAGAGAGTAGCACGGCACATATGCAAGGTATGGATGTTAAGGTTAAGAGAAGTAGTAGGTCTGCAAAAGAAGCACAAGAGGAAAACGATATGAGCATAAGAAAAGGTCCATGGACGTTGGAGGAGGACACTATTCTGGTTAATTACATTACCACTCACGGTGAAGGTCACTGGAATACCGTGGCACGTTCTGCAGGCAAGTAAATAATTAGATCACTCATTTCATTTTTTTGTCATCGATCGTGTTTCTTTCATTTCACTTATAATAATCTAGTAATATACAAATACATACAGGTGTGAGGAGAAGTGGGAAAAGTTGCAGATTAAGGTGGCTTAACTACTTGCGACCCGATGTTCGTCGTGGAAATATCACACTCCAAGAACAAATACTCATTCTTGACCTCCACTCTCGTTGGGGAAATAGATGGTCCAAAATAGCTCAACACTTACCAGGTAGAACAGACAACGAAATAAAGAACTATTGGAGGACAAGAGTGATAAAACAAGCGAAGCAACTCAACTGCGATGTCAACAGCAAACAATTCAGAGACACCATGCGTTACGTGTGGTTGCCACACTTGATCGAACGGGTTAACCCCGCATCACAATCTCTTAATCTGAACCCAAACGGAAACGGCTTGCAGAGTTCAGTTTCAGGGACAGAGTTGGTAAAACCGAACCACTCCTCATGTAACAGTGGTACTTGTTCCTCGGACTCATTATCTGTTAATCGTTCAATTTCGGACCACGTTGAATCTTCTGAATTGTTGGGTCATGATGGGTTGGCCCATAAAGGTACGGAACTATGGCCAAGTTTCAATGATGGCTTGGAACAGGGGAATGGCGGCGGTGATGGTGACTCGTTGGAGAATTTGTGGAACGATCATGAGAGTGTGTGGTTTTTGCAACAACTTAATTTCTCATGACGTGTCGTGGAATCCACGGTTGTGTGGTGTGAAACGTTGAAAAAGAGTCCAAGGTTTCGGTTCGGTGACTTTGATGTACAAATTGGTTATTATAGGTATATACTATATAGGGTAGGGATATCGCATTAGGGGGGGAGTTTCTCTAAACCTTTTGCAAAATAGCAAATGAGTATTTTAAGTCTTTGATTTCCTCGAGCAATAATGTTAACTCGATTTGTCAATGTCATTAATCTTTGTGTTTACTACTTTCTTTCTAGTGCTCTTTTACGTATTTTTGGCCATGGAATGTGTGGGGATGGTTTGTGCTTGCTTCTACTCTACGCTTGTTAAAGCACGTTATTGGTCTGCTTTTTAGATTGAGGAAACCAAGCAATGAGTGTGTGTTCCATTCCAAGTCTAGTCCTCATGCTCCATCTCAGAGGTTTATTCTTTTCATGCGTTGCTTCCGTGCTTGTAACTTTGAAATTTCCAAGTGTAGAGCCGTATGTGAAAGTTTATCAACCACCTTAAATTGGCAGGTAGCATGTGAAACAACGTGTCCTATGTGTTGATTCCTATTATTGATTTCAGTGAGCTCCAAGTCCCACAACTTTGTCGTTGTGATTTAAAATAAACAAGAAAATAAAATACCCTCATCATCCATTCCATAACAATATATTACAAAATATAAGAAATCATGTGGATGTATTTAGAACAAATACATCTACATCTTTGTTATATTTTGTTACGAAGAGAGTAGAATTAATGCACTCCAAACAAATTTTTCTGGTTAAATTGGATACTACCATATTAAATTAATTTAGCCACCACTTTTTTTTGTTAAATTATGTAAAAACAGAAACAATAAGTTGCCACAAAAAATCTAGACCACACAAATTTGTAGGAACAAAATCAATGGCATCCAAGATACTTTTGCACCATACATAAAAAGATAAATTTGTGTAAATTAAAAGCCAGCCCGTAGATATACGTTCATTGTGCAGCAATATAGTTGCTACGGATGAGAAGAATTTATTAAATTCACTCCCCCATTTTGGTCGTTGGGTAACCTTGTAAAATAGTTTATCCCTTTTCTCTAGTGCATATTTCTCTCATCTTTATTGACCCCCCTACATTTGAGTAGGTAATTCCCACGTCGCAAAGGAGAATGGTGGCTGGAACAAATGTGGGAATGAATGGTTATAGAAAATGGCGAAAGGGGGGTGGTGTGCAAGTCTGGTGGATATAAATGGGGATGAAGGTCAATAAAATAGGGTTTGGGTATAGTTTATCTTATAACTATTTGATTTTAAATGGTTAACTCAAGGATATAACACTCAGATCAATGACAATTTTTCTCTGTCTCTTTTTAATCTCACAATTGTAAGTTAGTCTTGGAATTCTCAGCAAAAATCGATTTTGGTCCAGAGAACACGCTCAAGGTCAACTTCTGTCTCGGTATTTGACTATTGTAAGTTTGAACTTTTATAATTGACTCTAGGTTGGATTGTTTTAGGGGGCTTAGGTTGGGGCTTCCTATTACTGCTTTGACATTATTGTTGTTGATGTTGTATTAAATTTTGTACTTCAAGTTAAATAATAAATTTATTATTACAAAATAGAATTTAAATTGAATGTCGTATAAAATAAAACTTAATTTTACTAATCTATTAGCTTCTTAGTCTATTTACAAAAAGCATACATCACTTAAAGATTTTAGGTTTTTGTAAAAACAAAATTGTGAAATAGGCTTTTAAATAGGCTATGAAGCTTTGTCAAGCTTTCACAAAGGCTAGACTAGACCTTAAAGTGTGGGCTATGATAGGCCACAGGCCAGACTCAAACCTGACGCTTTCAACGCAAGTTAGGCCCAGATCGTGTAAAACCCAGTCCGGCCAAACCTATTCCCCCTACTTCTGAGCATGCCACCTATCCAATTTAAAGGGTAAAGAGGTAAAATCTACGCAAAAAGACAAAAATTTGATCGCTTTTGCAATAGGGAATGGCAACGGGGTGGCGACTAGGGCAGCAACGTGAGCGCCAACAGGGAATGACAACGGGTTGCGACAATGTGGAGTGACATCGAGCCTAACGATCACAGTGGTTGCAACGTGGATAGATTCACTTTAACTGTTTGTTCTTTCTCTCTCATTTGCAACACCATTTTTAATATATGAAGAACGTATTGACTTTTTCCAACTTTGTGCAAGTTTTTTAAGCAAGTAGAAATATAAATATTTTGGGCCCGTTTGGATCAGCTTATTTGGGCTTATCTATTGGCATAAGCACTTATGAAACTGTTTGAGAGAGCTTATGGAAACAGCTTATGACATGTTCATAAGCTGTTTTCAGCTAATTTCCATATGCCCCAAAAGATAGCTTATGGAGACAGCTTATGACTTATAGAAAAATAGTTTAACATTATTTCATTCTTTATTTTATAAACAGCTTATGCATAAGCACTTATATGATAAGCGCTTAATTAAGCTCTTTATCCAAACGGGCCCTTTATATAGTTTTGCATTTTTCTTTTATTAAATTTTTTAGTTTTCTAAGTATTTATGGGTTCATAGCAAATTATAACAAATATAGTATCACACATGCCTACATGTGTGGGAAATTGCGAGGAGAAATCAGCCTACACGTAGTGCAGCTGTTCCTTAAACTGATGGTGTTCAATTGGCATGGACGAAACTGGCAGCAGGTACTCTCAAATGCAATATTGATGCTGCGTTTTTTGATTCCGAAAACAAGTATGACATTGGTATGTGTATTCGGGATGAGAATGGTAGTTTTATGGAGGGGAAGACTATGTGGTATGAAGGCACTCCGAAAGCTCAAGAAGCGGAAGCAATGGGGCTATGGCAATTGGCAAACATTGAATTGGTTGAAGGACTTGGTATTGGAAGCAATAGGCATTGAGACAGATTGTATTTCAATGGCTAATGCGGTGAATAAAGCATCGTCTAACAACTCTGATTTTGGTGTTATTATATTCCATTGTATCAAATTTATTTCTCAATTTTCAAGCTATAGGGTTAGCTATGTTAGGAGGCAAGTCAGTCTTGTTGCTCATACTTTTGTAAGGGAATCAAAGATCCTATGCTAGCTTATTTTCTGATTATATTGCTCCTTTGTGTGTAACAAACATTATTGATATTGAAATGACATAAGTTTGTTTTGGTCAAAAAAAGTATCACAGATGCAGATACACCAGTAAAGTACTAGTTTAATACTAAAAATGAACTCGAACTCACGACTTTGGTTAAGCTGAAAGTTCGTTAGACCAAAGTTTATGAATTTTTTTTGTCTAAAACAAAAAATTAACCTAATTTGGAAGGGTAGGCCAAAAAAAAAAGGAAATCTCTGTAAAAAACAAACCAGGCCAAAATAATTTAATAAATTTCGGAAGGGTTGTTTTGACCATTGAAAATTTGAATCTGACGGCGTATTTTTCTCGCTACAACGCAGATCCCCTCTTTCCCAGTAACCCTAAAAATTCAGTTGCTATAAATTAAGAGCATGTAGCGCCGTTGTTGATGACTTCTTCATCCGCAGCTCTCTGGTTTGTTTGTTTGCTTTATATTTTCTTCGATTTCAGTTTTTTTTAGTTTTCCCCCTCAATAGATCACAGTGATGACCACATAAAATTCAAGCTCAACAGACCGGAATGCAGGGTTCCTCTCTCTTTTGGGAGGATATTTTGCGTGTCGACAACCCCGCTGAACTGAGTGATCGTTTTTCGTTTTCTTTTGCTTTTGTAGAAAAATAATACACGCTTTGTTATTTTTCAAATTTTTATCAGCGTTATTTACTTTTTGTTTTGCAAATCATTATTATTAAAGGTTTGTGTTTGGGGAAAGAGTTATCGCGATGAAGATATAAAGCTCCCTCTTCTGAAATATGAAGTTGAGGAAATCTGCTGGCTGAATCGAACCATAAACTTTATTGCCACCACTGAGTGATCTCTTTCCCCTATTTTATCTTAGTTTACATCTAATTGCGTTTTTTGGCTGCTAATTCGATCAACCAATTGAATGGATTGGTTTTGATTCAATTTCAAATTGATTAAAAGCTTATCAACTTACAGCACTATCCATCCCTAACCCTAACTGTAAATGTGACTCTATTTTAACAGACAGTGAAATGATGACCAGGAAGTCAGAGATTCTTATGCAATTGGAAGGGTTAAAACTCAAAACCCCTTTTTTCTGTGAAGAAACTTCCATTATCCGAAGTAAAGAATAGGAGACTATTTAGTTTTTTAATTAAAAAAATTAGTGACTAAATTACCACATGTCTCAACAAACTTGAAGAATTCTTTGAGAATTAACCAAAACAGAGGCTCCACATTAATTAAAGACAGGCAGATAGCAATACTTTGCTAAATATGTTTGCTACATATTAAATGTGTAGCAAACATATTTAGCACGACAAAACTTATAGCTTTGGCATTCACTAACCGAATTGTTGAGTCTCCATAACGACGATTTAATATGCATGAATAGTTTTGCGATAAGAAAATTTTTAGTGTTACAAACTAAGGAATTAAAAACTTAATTTTTGTATTGAAATGCAATAACCTAGAGTGATGAAGCAGGGATATGATATCAAATAACATAACATGCTGTTTTACAAAGCATGGTCATAATCCAAAATGTCACTGTATCATGACTGTCATCTATGGAAAAATATAAAGGAATCCTGTATCGTGAAGATTATGTACTAGTAGTATCCAAGAGCACACCAAGATTGTATGAAGTTTTGGGATAGAATCACAAGATTCTTCCATTAAAAAGAGGAATTTTATCACCTCTTTAACTATTGATCCCATCTAATCTTAGATTTATTCACTTCATACCCACAAATAGTGAAGCTAGAGAATCTGTATTTTCTATCGGATTCCTTAAAGCCAGATGTGCTTCATCCCATTTTTTATCATTTCAATTCAATGGGACATTGGCCCGTTTGGATTAGTTTATTTTGAGTTTATGAAAAACAACTTAAGAAGATAAATTATTTTTTATGTTGATTCACAAGTTCTCACTAGCAAAAGTTATATCTCTATAAGTTGTTTTTCTATAAACTTTCTCGATAAGCTTATGAATAATACATTAAAGTTTATTTATTTGCATAAGTCGTTTTGCATAATATCAAAATAAGCTCTATTCAAACGGGTCCAATCGATGAATTGCTTTTTAGTATGATTCAGAGATACTTTTAGAGATTAGACAAAAAAAAATGCTTTTAGAGACTTCTCTACCATTAGTGATGTGGTAGACTATAAAGATGTTCAAATTGTGAATCTTGCTTTGGGAATGTTTGTGTTCTAATTCAATGATGTTCATCTTGACTATTCTTGAGCATCGAGTGAGTAGAACAAAAGAAATCTATTGTTACCTGATATGTAATATTTGATTGGTAGTCACTGGAGCTAGTCTCTCTCATGGAAGTAGGTCACATTTGTTCATTTCTTCTTCTTCTCCTCCTCCTCCTCCTTCCTTTAATTTTTGGTGTCACTTTCTTCTCTACTGGTTGTTTGTTCCCATTCTGTGTTTTCTTGTTGTATTTTGTTGGATACATGTAGGTGAATTTCGTTTCACATTCATAGTTGCTTGTGATCCAACACAATAATTAATTATGTTTGTGTTACTTTACACATTAAATTTATTTTAGAATTGAAGTGTGAATGGTTAATAAAAGATATATATGTTTATTGTATATGTTAATCTTTTTTTGGTTGAGACCAGTGTATCCACCGTCGAATGCAATGACTAATCCCCTCGCTAGATTGGAGGCACCTCGAAGGGAGCTGGCCCAGGAATTTAAAGTTGCTCCGTACCCAAGGCGAGGATCGAACTCTCGACACTTGGTTATTGTATATGTTAATCTTATATTGCTTATGAATAAACTAAATAAAAGACATATATAAACTAACCAATGACTTCAAGTAATATAGAGATATAGATTATTTTTAATCACCACCAAACATTAAAATGAAAGTAAAGTTCACACTTGGTGGCAGATCCACTTGCCTAGCTCAACTGACAAATGTTGAAATTGTTAGGTTGGAACTCGGGACTTCGCAGTTGTGTGCATGAGTTTCTAGTGGCAATTGTCACTCCATCTACAAACCAAAAAAAAAATTCCCTTAAATATATTTTAGAAAGATTTTTTTCCCCTCGTAAAACATGAGTTTCTCCTAAAAATTAACCATTTTCTTAAAAATAAAAAAAAAAAAGTCATGAGAGATCAACGAATAATTGATATTGATTTTATTTTGACAAGAATTGATATTGATTTTACTCTTTTATTCTTCTATTTTCATTACTCATCTAATAGGAAATACAAAGTAAAACAGTTAAGTAGTTTCGATTTTTTTTGGCAAAAATGCTCAAAAGATTTTACAAAAAACACAAATTTGTTTGCCCTCTAAAAAATGAAAAGTATTAATTTAGCTATAAAACTTTTCAATGTCTGTCAAATTAGTGCTTAGAATACTAAAATGTCAGTAAAATTATTTTAAAAATGACTAATTGACAAACATTTTAGGACTGATTATTGTAGTCTTCATTTTCCAAGAGTCCTTTGAGTAAATTATACTAGTGTGAGTTTTTACTTATTTTTATTACAAGATTATATACTCATTCGAAATCTTATTTATATGAAAAATGTGCAGTTTTATAATAACTTTTATTTGAGAAAATAATAGGCTTCTTTTGTCTCTGATATTCTGTATTCGCCACTATTTACATCTTAGTTACATTTTTTTTTATAAGCTATATCTTAGTTACTTGTTTCTATTAAGATATATTCTGAACATTCATTAGTTTTCAGATTCTGTAACAATTAACTTAAATTAATGATGGTATGGGAGAAACTTTGTGCTCCAAAGGTGCATGGGGTATGTGTTTCCGGAATCTCAAGGCTTTCAATTTAGCTCTTTTGGGGAAGCAAGTTTGGCGTCTACAATCCCAACTGAAGCTCTTGGTCTCTCGCCTATATAAGGCCAAGTACTTTCCTCACGAAGATATTTTGCATGTAAAAAAGAAAAGTAATGGTAGTTTTGTGTGGAATAGTCTCATGGAGTCTCAAAAGCTATTGAATGAAGTGCTATGTGGAGTATTGGTAATGGTAATTGTATTCTTTTGTTTGATTCATTGTGGAACAAGACCAAGCACACTATTCAGCCACGACAGCCTTATCTCTTTGATCCCCTCCTCCGTGTTGATTATTTGCTAGTTCATGATCGCAAAATGTGGAATGAGAGATTGGTTCATTTTCTCCTAGATGCCAATTTAGCCAATGTGGTGTTGAACACTCTTCTTTACACATCTGTTGCCACGGATTCGTTGGCCTAGAGGTGTGATAGGTCCGGTCTTTACTCGGTGCTTATCGACTGGAAATGCAAACTGTTCTTAATCAATCTCATTTTCATGTTGATGGTTGTTGGAGTTTGTTGTGGAAGTTAAAATTACCTCCCACAGTCAAGAGTTTCTTATGGCATTTGGGAAGAAATTGTATTCTGTTCTAGAGTGGGCCGAAGCCCATTATAGCTACTAAGAATAAGGAACGACCCAACGAGAATGGGCAAGAGAGGGAAAACGTTGGATCAACGGCCCTGATGAATCCGTACGGCCATCCAACGGCCAAGCGTGAATCACGCACACTATATAAGCATTCACTGCGTCAGTTGTCAGGTACACACTATTCATTCAAGTCTGTATTCTGCTCGTTCGCTCCTGACTTGGGCGTTGGAGTGTCTTCGCAGGTACACTCGCCCCCTGAATCAGAGTACGGAGAACGACCAGAAGAGCATACGAGGTCTAATACCTTGAACCAGCGGCCAAGCAATCAAAGGTACAGATCAATTGGCGGCCACAGTGGGAGCCCGCGCGCTTTCCACCAAACTCGACGATGCCCCCGAAGGCACCCCGAGGCCGACCCAAGGCCACGGCTCGTTTACAAAGTGTGGCCGAGATCCCAACTCGACCACCACCAACGGGTGTTGAAGGCAACAACACCGTACCTGCACAGCCGGTCACAGTAGAGCTTCCTGTCGACCTGGTCCAAGAGCTGCGAGAACTACTGCGCGACCGAAATCAGGCTCTGAATCGCAACGATGACCGCCTCACGCAACTAGAAGATCAGATCGCCTCAAGACGAGCACATTCGGCCCCAGAGCAGCGACCTCATCATGAGAGCACTTCGGCCGTGCGAGCACGCCCTTCCAGGCCCCATCGATCGCCTCCGCGAAGGCAGTTGGTCCATCGATCTCCACCCCCGAGGAGGGGCGGCCACCCCACCAAGAAAGACTCCGTCCACATCTGATTACACTTGCTGGCCTGAAGAGTCGTCACACGAAGGTTCCTCCCGTGGTTCGACCATCTCACCTGCTCGTTCTCGAAGCCGATCTAACGAGCGATACTCCTATCGGTAGAAAGATCATTCTAACGACCATGGAGCAAGCTACCCAGAAAAGCGACTGTGCCGTCAAAATAAGAGGGATGCCAGTCTGGGACCATATACGAGAGAAATAGATGAGTTTCGCATCCCACGCTCGCTGGAGAAGCCTTCAACCGACCTTAAGATGTACAACAGCGTGAAAGATCCGGACGCCCACTTAAAGCACTTTGATATTATGAAGTATCGCGGAGCGCCTGGACCTGTAAAATGCAAAATCTTCCCCCTTACCCTGGAAGGGTCGGCGTTGGAATGGTTCACCGAGCTAAAGCCCAACACCATTTCATCTTGGGAGCAGATGGCTAGGGTGTTCACCGCCCGCTTTACGACTTCCAGGATCAAGCCAAAATCCCAAGACGTTTTGATCGCCATCAGACAAGGCCCGCATGAGACTTTGAGAAGTTATGTCGAAAGATTCAATCGAGAAGCCGATCAAGTCAGAAACTTGGACGATAATCAAAGGTTATTCTTCTTGAGAACGGGCCTCTTAAGAGGAAGCCGTTTTGAAGTGGAAGTAGGACTCCACGTTCCCAGGGACCTAGAGACGTTCCTAAGGCGATCCCAAAGGTTCATGAATTATGAGGAGAGAACAACCGCTATTGAAGCTGCTAAGGCGGGCATGAACCAACACTCGCGATCAGAAAAAGATATAAAGGCAAAAGAAGAGTGCGCCAATAACCGCCCGACCAGGGAAAGTAGGATCAAGAGATTCACCGAGCGCACTAAGCTAAAAACCTCGTACGCGAACATTCTAGCAGAGTGTGCCAACGCAGAATTCAGGGATGTCAAACCACCGGAACCCCTCGTGCTCAAAGACGGGCAGCCTCCCTCGAAAAAATACTGTCGGTATCACAAGAGTAACGGGCATGACACTAACAACTGCATGGCTCTTAAAGATGATGTGGAAGCTCTAATTAGAAGGGGGAAGTTGACTCAGTACGTAAAAAGAGATCATGCGGAAGCGCGAGAAGAGCGGCAGGTTACCCGTTCGCCTAGGAGGGGAAAAGCAGAAGCAGATGAGACGATCAAAGTCGTAGAAGGGGACGACGATGAAGAGAATTGTATAGGCGCTAGGAAGTCGAAGGGAAGACCGGTCGCTATGGTCATATCTGGAGGAATACCGACAGATGCCTCGACTAACAGATCGATTAAAAGAAGATGGGACGAGATCATGAGCGTCGCCTCGACCTCCAGTCCTCGACCGCCTTCCATGCGTCCAACCATCTCCTTTGGGGACGAGGACCTCATCGACGGGACGCCCAACTACGAAGTACCTTTGGTGATCGTCGCAGTAATGGCGAACGTCGAAGTTCGACGAATATTAGTGGACCAAGGTAGTTCAGCAGATATAATATTCAAAGACCTGTTGGACACATTGAAGATTTCAAAAGACGACCTAAGGCCATATAGAGGAACAGTTCTCACCGGGTTCAATGGTGCCTCAACAACTCCTATAGGACGGATAGAGCTAATGGTGACCTTTGGAGATGATGCTGAAGAAAATTCCCTCTTCAGAACGGTCAGAGCAGATTTCATTGTTTTGCCGTGCAAATCGGTCTATCAGTGTATCGTTGGACGGCTAACCCTTGCCCGTTTAGAAGCAGTTCCGTCAATCGTCCATCTGAAGATGAAGTTCTATACCAAGTCTGGGGAGGTCGCAACTGTCCCAGCCGACTTACTGTCCGCAAAGCGAGCATTCCTCCTGGGACTAAAGGAAAAAGGTAAAAAAGTAGCAAGAGAAATAGAAGAAGCAATGAAAAGCAGCGGGCAGGTAAATTTGGCAGATCTTGATGCTCGTCATGACCCAGATAGTGAGGAAGAAGAAGGAGACGATATTTTTTCCAAAGAGTTGAAGAACAGAATCAAGCGACCAGAGCCAGATGGAGAGTTTTGTCACGTGCGACTGGGGGACGACCCAAAGAAGACAATCAAGATTGGAAAGAATCTTTCCCCTGAGACTCGAGACGAGCTCGTCCAATGCCTAAAAGACCATAAGGATCTGTTTGCCTGGAGCGCGGCAGACATGCCCGGAATTCCCCCTCAAGTGGCATGCCATCATTTAGCGGTCAACCCAGGAGCGAAGTGGGTTGCTCAAAAGAGGAGAGTTCAGAAAGAAGAGAAGGCGCGAGCAGCGTCTAAGGCCGTTGAGGATTTGCTCGACGCAGGCTTCATAAAAGAAATAAAATACACCACGTGGCTGTCTAACGTCGTCCTGGTGAAAAAGGCAAATGGCAAATGGAGAATGTGCGTACACTATACTTACCTCAACCGAGCATGCCCGAAGGATGCTTTCCCCGTCCCCAGCGTTGATCGACTGGTTGATAATGCGAGTGGATACAAGATCTTATCTTTCCTGGACGCCTATTCTGGGTACAATCAAATTGCCATGCACCCACCAGATCAGGAGAAGACCGCATTCATGACGGACAGGGGAAATTTCTGTTATAGAGTTATGCCTTGTGGGCTAAAGAATGCTGGAGCGACCTACCAGCGCATGATGAACAAAGTTTTTCACGATCAGATAGGGAATATGGTAGAAGTATACCTGGATGATATGATTATCAAAAGCAAACAAGATCAAACACACATAGACGACTTAAGGGAAGTGTTCAAAGAAGCCAGAAAAAATTCATTAAGATTCAACCCAGAAAAGTGTACCTTTGGGGTAAGGGCGGGCAAATTTCTTGGATTCTACCTCACCGAAAGAGGGATTGAAGCCAACCCAGACAAATGCCGAGCAGTGACTGAGATGAAGCCGCCAACGACCAAGAAAGAGATACAAAAATTAAATGGCATGATTGCCGCTCTTTCACGATTTGTGTCCAAAGCCGCAAGCAAATCCTTACCTTTATTCAGGCTGTTGAAGAAAGAAATCGCGTTCGATTGGACACCCGAATGCGACCAAGCCCTCGAACAACTTAAGGCAGCCTTGGCAGAACCACCGATTTTGACCACTCCTAAGCCTGGGGAAACGCTCTACCTTTACTTATCCATTACCGACGAGGCTCTGGCCACTGTTTTGGTACGAGAAGAAGGAGCAAAGCAAAACCCGGTCTACTTCGTTAGTAAGATACTGCAGGGGCCAGAACTTAGGTATCAAAAAATTGAGAAGTTGGCGTTAGCTCTGGTCGTGTCCACTCGAAGGTTAAGGCCATATTTTGTAGCCCACCAGGTCGCTCTGAGAACCGATCAACCGATTAGACAGATCCTTCATAGATCTGATCTAGCGGGAAGAATGATCAAATGGGCCGTAGAATTATCCGAATTTGGAATCAGATACGAACCTAAATCGACCATTAAAGGACAAGTCTTGGCCGACTTTATTGCAGAATTAACTACAGGAGCGGGGGACCCGGTCCACGACTTATGGACGCTGCATGTTGATGGGTCGTCCAACGGCATGGGCAGCGGAGCTGGCTTGATCCTTGAGAACGAGCAAGGAACGACTATCAAGGTTTCCTTGGCTTTCTCTTTTCCAACGTCCAACAATCAGGCTGAATACGAGGCCTGTTTGGCTGGATTGTTGCTCGCTCTCGAATTCAATGTGAAAAAGGTTGAACTCCGATCAGACTCGTTATTAGCAGTATCTCAGATCAAAGACATCTTTTCGGCCAAAGACCAGATCCTCCAGAAATACCTCGCAAAAGTTAAGGAATTGATGCAGAAATTTGAATACGCCAAAGTCAGGCACGTCCCAAGAACAGAGAACGCTAGGGCAGATATCTTATCCAAGCTCGCAAGTACGAAGAACCCTGGCAACCACAGAAGTGTGATACAAAAAGTTCTATCTCAACCAAGCGTAAGACTGGAGGCCACACTGGGAGCAGATGTGTGTAAGATGACTTAGCTCGAACCTGGATCGACCCTATTTTCAACTACATAAAGGATGGGGAAGAACCTGTGGACCCTAAAGAAGCTGCGCTCGTTCGCAAACGAGCAACATCATACTCGATCATAAACGAGCAGCTCTATAGAAGGGGATTCACTATGCCCTTGCTCAAATGCCTACTTCCGACAGAAGCAAACCACGTACTAAAGGAGATTCACGAAGGCATCTGCGGGAGTCATGTGGGTTCGCGAGCGCTGGCAAAAAAGGCATTACGGGCGGGCTATTATTGGCCAACCATGGATGCGGACGCAAGAGACCTAGTAAAGAAATGTGACAAGTGCCAGAGGCATGCCGACGTTCACATTGCACCTCCAACCGAGCTCAACAGCTTAACCGTCCCATGGCCATTCTCTTGGTGGGGTATTGACTTGTTAGGACCGTTCTCACTTGCCCCTGGTCAGCTGAAGTTTCTAATCGTTGCGATTGACTACTTCACTAAGTGGATCGAGGCCGAGCCACTAGCTACGATTACTTCAAGGAATTGCCTCAAGTTCGTCCGAAAGAACATCTTCGTGCGGTTTGGAATCCCCGAGGTCGTTGTCTCGGACAACGGCACACAGTTCACCGACCGAAACTTTCAAGAAGCCTTAGCGGAACTAGGCGTTAAACAGCGTTTTACGTCAGTCGAACACCCGCAAACGAACGGGCAGGCCGAAGCAGCCAACAGAGTCATCCTAAGAGGCCTCAAAAGAAGACTAGATGAAGCTAAAGGAAAGTGGGTAGAAGAGCTCCCTTCAGTATTGTGGGCGTACAGAACAACCCCACACTCAACCACTGGGGAAGCCCCCTTCAAACTGGTCTATGGAACGGATGCGCTGATTCCCGTCGAAATGGGAGAACTAAGCTGGAGAACGAGCAATCCTATGCCGCCGTCAGAAAACGAACAGGCGACCAGAGAAGAACTCGATCTAGTGGAAGAGCTACGGAGTAAGGCTGCCCTCAAAGAAGCATTAGTAAAACAAGCAATGGCCACAAGACACAACGCCAAGGTCGTTCCTAGAGCCTTCGAGAAAGGGCAGATCATCCTAAGAAGGGCAGATATTGGCCGAAGAAATGCAGGTCAAGGAAAGCTCGCCCCAAATTGGGAAGGCCCGTACCAAGTGGCGGCAAAGACGGGCAAAGGGGCGTACATCTTGCAGAATGTAGACGGAGGCATCATTCCAAATACTTGGAATGCAGCAAATCTTAGAAGATATTTCACTTGAAAGTTTGTAAAAATGCCATGTTGCTTGAACACTGAATGAAAAATCAAACGAGCGGGACACTCTTTTCCCCTACGGGGTTTTTTATCGAGGCCGCTCGCTCGTTATTTGAATAGCGATGGTGTTTCTTAATTTGATTCCCTTTAAAAGATGTTGATCGATGCAATAACCAATTACCTCTTAAGCGAGTTAAGCTCAAACCGAGTTTGATAAACTGCTTAGGAGGAAACTCAAGTGATCTTAACCAATTACCTCTTAAGCGAGTTAAGTTCAAACCGAGTTTGATAAACTGCTTGGGAGGAAGCTTAAGCGATCTTAAGTACGAACGCACCCGGTAAACGAGCTAAATCTCAAGTAGAAACCTGGTAAGCTGTTTACAGGGATCCCTATGAAGATTGGCCCAACGAGGGCTGAAACAGAATTATAAAGCCCGTAGGCCGCGAGCTAAGTAAATCGACTTAGACAAAGTAAATAAAGTTAAACATTAAAGTTTGCCCGGAGAAAGCCGAGCTCTAAAAAGCTTAAATGCGATCATAAAGGCGCGCAGGCCCCAAAAAGATTACAAGAAAACTAAATACACTTGTTAAAAATACAAAAAAGGGCGAGTCACTCAGGACGGCTGTAGACGACTGTTTCTTCTTGAATGACGTTCTCATGCTCATCTTTCTCCGCAAGACGAACGATTTGGCCGTTCCTCAAAAAATGATCGTTGCTCACAGTCTCAGGGTTGATCTCCAAAGAAGGATAGCAATATTGGATCTGAGCAACAGCCTCATCGAAGTGCCCTTTGGCGATTGAAACAGTCATGTCTTCCAAGGCCTCTAGCTCGCCCTTGACCTGATCCCGCTCGTCCTCAACAACCTTCAAGGTTTCCGTTAGACCGACCACTTGCCCCTCCAACTAATTCACCTTGGTAGATTGCTCGGTCAAACTGGCAGAAGCGGTGGCAAGCTTGGCTTCAGCATCTACCTTGGCGGTTATGGCCGCATCACGTTCAGCAGTGACCGAGTGTCATACCCTAATTTTGTCCGCCTAGGTTTAAAACCCTAATTTTCCGCAAAAAATAAATAAATTGAGAAGTGTGGTTTTATTTTGAAGAGTGAAGAGCATTGTGCATGCATTTTTGGGTTTTAAAAGTCATTCTAGGGCTTTTAAATTCATTGTTAGAGTGGAAATGCATTTGTTGTTAAAAAACAAGGTTTTTAGGGCAAAAGGGTATTTTGGTCATTGTCAAAAATAAGATAATTTCTCATCAAGAATCATTGTGCAATTTTAGAGAAATTTATTTGAGGCAAAACATTTTTGGTCATGTATGTATGTATGCGCATGCATGCATACATTGTGCACAAAATTCAAATTCAAAAAAGGCATCAAAAAGGAATATTCTACAAAAATTTCAAGATGAGGTTTTTATGATATTTTTGGTCATGGTGATCTCATAAAATGGCATATTCCTCAAGATACCTTGTATGTGGCCTAAATTGGGTGTATTTTTGTACAATTATCCTAAGAAGAATAATCAAAAATGAAGGGATAATGGAATGGTCATATAATAGTACAATAGTACAAGATGACAACTTGCAAAACTTGGTCACCAATGACCCCTCCCAATGTTTATGCGCCACCCCCTCTCTATTCTCTCATTTTGTGTTTTCTCAATGTCCTCAATCCATGTGAGCCTCAATCCTAGCCTTTGATTCAAAATTAAAATCAAATCCTAGAGCACAACTAGTGCACAATGACCTAACTACCCTTAAACCTAATTGTTTTCTATATATACCCTATTAACCTCACCTCACAAAAGAAAAAAAGCTTTTGGCCTCACCATTCACTCATAAACCCTAGCACACAACTCCCTCCTCACCTTCTCTCCATTTTATGCGCCACCCCCTCTCCCTTCTCTCTAACTCACTTCTTCATTTCTCATCTACCCACACACATTCAATCCATCTTCCAAGCCTAAACACTAATTTTCAACCATCAATCCTTCATAAAATCACACAAAAGTTCAAGATCAAGGGTCATTTTTTTTGGAGATTGGAGACCAAGCTTGAAGATAAGTTGATTTGGTTGATTGTTTCTTCATCTATTGTGTTTATTTGGAGCTCATCTTAAGGTATGTGATTCCTAGACCCCTTCTCTTGTAAATCCTTGCATAAAGTCATCATTTCTTGCATATTTGTGAGATTTCCACTTCCAAAAATGTAGATCCTCTCTTTTAACTTCATTTTTATGACTTGTACATATGTTAATCTCATGAATCTTTGTTTTGATGCTTTGATTTTGGGGTTATATGCATGATTTTGTTGTTTTAAGTGAAATAAAATGTTATTTGCTTTGATAATGATTTCGCATGCTTCAAATAAATATGTGTTTTATGATTTTTGTTGGTTATCATGGTTGAATCTTGTGAATAAATGCATCTATGTTTTGGTTATGTCACTCGCTTGCTTGATTTGGTTGACTTGTTAGAATAAATTGATGATTGGCCATTAAACTTGCAAATATTCAAACCTATGTTGTTAATTGTAAAATTTGTGATTTGAGAAAAATGAATTTGGGTTTTTGGTTCATTTATGATCCACAAATGATCTTGGGTTATGCTAAGTTGGCAAGAGATAGGTTACTTCAACCTTGATGCCTATGCTTGTAAGCATTTAAAAATTCAATTCCCATTTGATGTGTTTGTGAAATGTGAGCAAAAAGGGGTCTATAAACAATTGAATTTGCGCACATGATTGGTCTCCAATGACCTTGATGCATCCTCAAGTTTAATCATGCTTTCTTTGCTCTTTGAGTTTATTGTAAAGCCTTTGTTGAGGATAATGCGAAGCCTTTGCTTGCACGATTGTCAACAATGGGGTGCTAGTGGTGATCACTTGGAGTCTTTGCTCAATTGATTATCATGAACACTCATTTTTCAAAAGAACTCTCATTTCACAAATTAAAAACTTTGTTGAGGATAATGCGAAGCCTTTGCTTGCACGATTGTCAACAATGGGGTGCTAGTGGTGATCACTTGGAGTCTTTACTCAATTGATTATCATGAACACTCATTTTTCAAAAGAACTCTCATTTCACAAATTAAAAACTTTGTTGAGGATAATGCGAAGCCTTTGCTTGCACGATCGTCAATAATGGGATGCTAGTGGTGATCACTCGAAACCTTTGTTGTTTGATCACTGTGAACATTCAATTTTCGCAATTAAACAACTAAAAAATAAAAACCTTTTCTCGACAACCGAGAACTACGTAAGCTTTGAATTCTCCATCGCACTGGGAGATACGTAGGAGCGGGTCACATTCCCGTCAAGCACGACAAATGAAAACCATTTTCTTTTCAAAAAAACAAACCCTTTTCCAAAACAAGGCAATTTCTAAAAACAAAACAATTTTCGAAAACAAGAACTACGTTGCTTTGATTCCCTCCCCAGGATACGTAGGCACGGTGCCCTCCCGTCAAGCGCAAAAGATTAAATTTTCCTTAAGTTTTTCCATAAAGTAAGGAGAGATAAAGAGAGATAAAAACAAAGCATTTCTTAAATCAACCTTTTAAATCACACGTCAAATCGAGGTTCCCTTTCAGTAGAAAGGATGTGTGGGGTGCTCGTACCTTCCCCATGCATAACCGACCCCCGAACTCAAATCTCGTGGTTCCAAGGACCATTGTCTTTCAAGAAAGGTTTTTTTTCAATGTTTTACCTCTAAAAAAAATATTGGTGGCGACTCCAATTCATGTTGTGCGAAGAGAAATCCCTCCAAAGGATTTTTCGGGGTGCAACACCGAGTCAAGTGCATTCTTGGTTGGTTGGAGGGCGACCTCAGCATCCTCAAGCTTTTTCTTGGTACTCTCGAGTTCTGCCCGCAAATCTGTAATGTGATCAAGAGCGGACTTATACTTGTCAGTTTTATCCAAGAGATCACCCTCCAACCATAAGTTTCTATGGAGTAAGCGCATACCTGCTTGACGGCTAGCTTCCTTAGATTTATAGCGAGCAAGCTTTTGAGAAGCTGCCTGGGCAATTTCTGCAACGAACAGTAGAGGGTCAGCTCGAAGGCGATCAAAATCAACATCCTTGAGATCGTCCAAATCCAAGGACGACCTCCTCGGTATTTCTCTTCTTTTTTGGGGAGGGTCAAGTTCGATCGCAACGGCGTCCGCAGAATTCTGAGCCCGATCTCTTTTCTTAGAAGCGGAGGTCGTTCCCTGCTCGCGAACGGGAGGTCTATGGTCGCCCCCAGCGTGGAGAGGTTGATAGGGAAGAGCAAATGTCACCTTCTTCTGCTTCCTTGACTTTGTCTTGGCCAAAAGAGCTTCAAAGCCTATGCCCGACATTTCAGCTGAAAAGAAAAAGGGTTAGAGGCAAGACGAAGTAAAAACAATCAAAGCTAACAAGCAAAAGAAAAAGTAAAAGCACACCAAGTTTATTTTCAGCTTGCTCAGACGTCCTAAGGCTAGCAAATTTGTTGCAAGGAATAACCCCTTGATAACTCTATTTTATATAGAGTTATTTGTGCTTTTTCACTTAGATAAATGCCCAATATCAAGTCTATTATATGTTAAATATGTTAGTATGAATAAAATAACAACATTTATGGTTTACAGATAAGAGATGTCCATAACTTAGCATTTTATTGTATATTGGTATGTTTGATGTGTTTGTTCAGTGCAGCCGCAGTTTAGTGCAATTGCACCAGTTGATGCAACTGCACCAGGCAGTGCAATTGCACTTGGTGCAACTGCACCACTCTGTACCGAAGCAGCTCACAACCCCACATTGGAAGCACCTCAATTCTTACCATTGCCATAATGCTTAGTTGGATTGCTGCTTGCTCAGAAGTCACATGGGAACACATGGCCACTTGCAAAGGAGGCGCCTACAATCAAAAAGGCTTCACAAAGATCTATCTTACAAGACATGTGGCAACCATTTGTTGGACCTCAAATTAAGGATGAGTGTTGAAAGCCAAGCTGATCTTCAACTTTTAAAAAGTAACCATGGTTTGGTTAACTTAAATCAACAAGGAAACCTCAACATGAAGGAAACCTCCAAGGCTATAAATAGGACTCAAATTCCTCACTTGAAGAATATCTAATATCACATAGATCACATATCTTATAATCTTTTTATGTTCTTTTTAGTTTAGTTTTTCTTAGTTTCAAAGTTTTATTTTCTTATAGTTTCATAGTGTTAGTTTGAGAGGAAGGTGAGAGGAACTTGAAAACTTCTATCTCCACTTCTTCAAGGAGCTAATAGGTGCAAGAAATTAGTTGTAAGCAAATATATGCAAGAGTTTTCCATTTGTTACTCTTTTGAATTCTCTTGTACTTCTCTTTATTGCAATATGCTTTCATTCACTTATATTTGCTTTATCATGCTCATCATGAGCTAAAATCTTTTGAGTTTGGATGTTCTAGCTTTCCAATGATCTTTTGAGGAAAGTTATTGTGTTTTCAAGTGGTGTGCACTTTAGTTCTTGTGTTTAAATTCTTAATCTTGTTTTAATGTTGATCACTTAGAACAAGTAGAGTTATATTCACTTAATTGGCTTATAACTAGAAATCAAGAACTAAGTAAGGATAAGTGTTTAATAAAGCTTCTTGTTAAACTTGTTTTAATAAAGTTAGCTTGTTAATTCCATGTTAATTCTTAGCTTAAGATTAACATAGTCCTTACAACAAAAGTGTAGAGATCTTAAGATACAAGAGTGTACTTACTTAAGCAACTTAGATTATCTGTAAGGGGGCGAGAGAGGCACTGACAACCCTACTCTTTACCGCAAAAAAACAGGATCATATAGAGCTTGTAACGAAACTCTGACGAAAGTAGCTGACCAGCACACACTGATGCAACTGCACTAAGTGCAATTGCACCACAAGAAAACACAATATTCTCAAGAGTGATTTAGTTTGTGAAAACATCCCAACTCTCATTCTCAACTGATTTTACACAATTTACTTGCTTTCTGTCTATTTATTTTCATTTCAACTTCAACCAAAACCAAAACATTTTGAATAGTGTAGTCACACTAGTTTGCCTTTCTTTACAACAACGCATAAGAGTTAATCCAATCTCTGTGGGTTCGATCTTTTATACTATAACTTGTGACTATGTATACTTGCACACGCTCTTATTTTCACACACCAAGTTTTTGGCTCAGGCAGCCAAGTAACCAGGGTCTCTAGCATTAAGATGCTCTCAATATCGTAATCGCTCAGCCTCCTCTGATGCCTATAGTGGATGGTGTCGCGGTCATAGTGTGAGTGCGACCAACCCAAAGGGAACTTCATCGAAGTAATATGACCTTCATCGTCCATAGTTCCCACCATCTCCTTAGCACGATCGTTGATTGGAACGACCCAGAGGAAAGCATGCCTCCAAGGTTTGGCCGATTCGCAGAAAGGTTTGAAGAGCCTGATCGTACCCTTTCGCCCTTTCAAAGAAACTTGTTCCCATCGCCTGGTGTCGTGATCGGGGCCCCGACGTGGACGGCTCAAAAATAGATTATTTAAGGGAGTCGCCACCCAATTTATTAAATAGGAAAAATTGAGAAAAACCTAACTTAAAGTTATGGTCTACGAAAACTAGGTTGGATTCGGGAGTCGGTTATGCAAAGGGAAGGGCGAAAACTTAATTCCACTGCACCCCTAATACATCCGTTCTAAGACGGTTACCTAAAATTCGATTGTGCAAATAAATTACGAATTATTTGTTTACCGCAAAAATAATATTTAATACTAGAAAACAATAAAGACTAATTTAGAAAAATTTAATTTTGACTTGACGGGGAAGCCCCGCTCCTACGTATCCTCCGGTGCAATGAGGAACTCAAAAGTCACGTAGTTCTTCCCGAAAATATTGTTGGTTGGTTGATTTTATTTTTCGAAGGGGTTTGAGATCACCAAGTAGTACAACTCAGGCATCTCACACTAGGATTTGACAAGATGTCACATCTCAGCCAATCCCTATTTTTGTATTATTTTTAGGAAAATAGGTGCTAAAGAAAAGAAAATTGATTATTTAGGAAAAAAGGTTAATTTTTGTGCTTGACGGGGAAGCCCCGCTCCTACGTATCTCTATGTGCGGAGAATCAAAGGCTACGTAGTTCTTCGTGAGAACATATTTGTTTGTTGAATGATTAAGTTTTTGGAGAAAGGGGTTAGGATCACCAAGTTGTACAACTCAGGCGTCCTAACTAGGTTGCGGGTTTGATAAGGTGTACACCTCGACCAAAGCCACTTTTATTATTTTTTAGGAATCAAGAAAAAAAGGAGAAGATAGGAAAATACCTTATTTTTAGAAATTAGTAAATAAAAGATTAAGTAAAAAAAAAGGGAATGATAATAAATAAATAAATACACACATAAAAGAGGAATAAATAAATATATACATAAATAAATAAACAATAAAATAAATAACAAATAAATAAATATCTACATAAATGAATAATTAAATAAATACAAAACTAACCTTAAGTTGATGAACACGAAGAATACCGAACCAGACCGAGCAGCCTAACAAGGTCAACTGTGAACCGGACTCCTATCCGGTCCATTTTGAGCCCAGAACTGCCTTGCGCAAAGACAGACTTTTAGTGTAAAGGACCCGCAAAGGCTAGCCCAAAAAATGACTTAGTCCGTCAATGATCTCCCCCCCTTAAGTCTTCGCCTCTCATCCTCTTATATAGCCCATTGCGAGATGGCTCTTGCTTCTCTCAAGCGATGTGGGACAAAAACAAGATAGCAAACACAATTTTCATTTAGAGAAAGCAATTCCCGTTTTGCTCAAACTAGCCACCGTAAAAGTGCGATTCCGGATTCGTTAACCGTTGGATCGTCTTTCTTTCTTGACAGAAGGTTCAAGAGGCACCTGTCTTCTTTTTCACCGTTCGGATCCTCGAGACATGATCTGAGGAGAGAGCAATTGCGTTCGCAAAAAGCTGCTGTTTTGGTATTTTTCTCAAACCTGTCACCGTAAAAGTACGATTCCGGATTCGTTAGCCGTTGGATTGCCATAATTTTTTGGAAGAACGTTCAGGAGACACATATCTTCACTTTCACCATTTGGATCATTGAAACTAGGCCTGAGGAGAGAGAAATTTCTTTCGCAAGTAGCTGTAGTTTTTGGTGTTTGGTCTATTTTTGTATTTTTTGTAACTTTGGCATTCTAGGGCCAAGTCATGTACATGGTCATTCTCTTTTTGTCTCAAATAGCATATTTTACTTATTTTTTGTTTAACCTCTAAAAAAAGTAATAATAACGCAAAATTAGTAAATTAGCGCAAAACTACATTTTTGAGGGATTAAGAATCAAATAAACGAAAAAAAACATATTTTTGTGATTTTTTACTAAAAAAGTGAAAAATACCGGTTAAAATTGGGGTGTTCACAGATGCCCCTCTGTACTTACTTTCTTACGAGATAATACCCAACACTATGTTTTGTTGTATTATCAAAGTAAGGAATAAGTACAGATATGAACCTCAATTTTAATCGGTGAAATATGCACAAAGGTAGTAGGAACTACAAACAGTGCCAGAGCTGAATCGGTAGCACGAAATTTAAAAAAACGATGCTAGAGCTGAATCGATAGCATGAAAATAAAACAGTGCCAGAGCTGAATCGATAGCACGAAATATAAAAGACAATGCCAGAGCTGAATCGATAGCATGAAAATAAAACAGTGCCAGAGCTGAATCGATAGCATGAAAATAAAACTGTGCCAGAGCTGAATCGATAGCACGAAATATAAAAGACAATGCCAGAGCTGAATCGATAGCATGAAAATAAAACAGTGCCAGAGCTGAATCGATAGCACGAAATTTAAAAGACAATGCCAGAGCTGAATCGATAGCATGAAAATAAAACAGTGCCAGAGCTGAATCGATAGCACGAAATTTAAAAGACATTAATGCCAGAGCTGAATCGATAGCATGAAAATAAAACAGTGCCAGAGCTGAATCGATAGCACGAAATTTAAAAGACAATGCCAGAGCTGAATCGATAGCATGAAAATAAAACTGTGCCAGAGCTGAATCGATAGCACGAAATTTAAAAGACAATATGCCAAGGCGAGACCTGTGGCATTAAAAATATTGCAATGGATGAATTTTTCGATGATTGTGTTTTTTTTTTAAAAAAAAACAAATTCGCCCGCTTCTAATCATGCAGTGGAATGCCTACTTTGACATGAAATGCATGTATGCTATGACATGAGATATATGAGTTATGCATGAGCGTTGAGTTGAAATTGAGATGGACGTGTCATAGAAGTTAGGTTCAATGAAAACATTTGTTTTTGCGCATGCTTCATTTGAAATCAATCAAGCCCGTCCTCAGATGGATGGTTGTCCTCGTCCTAGCTAGCTCTTTAGGATCTCCTTTCTTTTATGATTACTTCTCATCCTTCAAAGCAAAACACCTTCAAGTTCGACCTTCTCTTCTTTTTTCTTCTTTTTTCTCTTTTTTTTCATAGATTGTCATTAACTCTCTAAACCATATCATTGATTCCCAGTTGACTATTGTTGAAGATTTATTTAATGAGCATGCATGGACTCAAAGGTATTGACAAGCTGGACTTTTCTGCGTTTTCTTGTTTTTGGATTTTTGGATTTTGAAGGTTTGAAGTGAGGGGTATTCTTTTGTTTTTAAGGTGAAAACATTAGGGAAGACAAAGGCGACACAAGATGGTCGGGAAAAATGTATATAATAACCTCCAATTGGATATTTCTTTTATTTGAGGTAGGTGACTTGCTGGAAACAGGTTAGGAATTGATGAAAAGTTTTATCACAGAGGGAAGACTACTAAGTGTAGCAAGCAAAATCTGACTCATCAATGGCATGCAATTATTTTTGCCCCAATTAAAGGAATTTCCCCAAGAGCAGGATGCACCAGTTTGACTCATAATGGGTCTTGTAAAATTTTTGCCTCTGTGTGGCAACAGACACTCTTCAAGATAAAACAACACTGGTGGAGAGAGAAGTTTTGACTCGCGAAGTGTCTTATAAGATTTCTACCTCAATCTGGTGAAATACATTGCCAAGAGAGAACACTACATGGGTATAGCATGAAATATTTGACACATAGAGGGTCTTGCAAAATTTTGCCTCAATGTGAGATTTCTTTCATTCGACAAAATTGCCCCAATGTAGACTCATGTTTGGCATAAGTAGGAGAAATCCATTGAACTACACCAATGAACATTGTAAGTCTCATTTCCCTTTTGTACCATAATTTTTGCCTAGTGTTGCGTTAAAAACACACTTAGAGCAAGTGTACTCTCTCGCAGAAGTAGTATAAAAGATTATCGTGTCCACAGGGATTAATTAACAAGTACCAAACTACTTAAAATTATTTATTGTTTAGACAAGTGAATAATTGAGATGTAATTGAAAGAAATAAAAAGTAAGCAAATAACAAATAATAAAATGCAGAATATAATCGATGGAGAGAGAGGTCTAGGGTCGCGGTTTCACTTGCAAGCTTCGATTCCCCTATGTCTAATTCAACCTGAATTCCCTTATTTTATTTAATTACCATTCCCTTTACTAAAGCTATTAATCCGTTTGGTCATTCGCGATTAATATTCTTTTTCCTAAATTAACCCTAGTTTGGTCATGCTAGAATTTAAATTTAAGAAAAACATGAAGTACAGAAAGGTTGCATGATTGGAAGACTAAATTAAAGTTTGGTTAGGCATTAATTTTAGCCCCAATTATCCTATAAGTCCACCAACTAATTGCAGTACGGTCGCTGATCAACTAATTGATTATGAACATGAAAAAGGGTAGCTAATCCTAATTACGTGATAAAAACAATAGGACAATATTAATTGAAATAAAACTAGGAATTCAAAGTATAAATTAAAACATAAAAAGGTCTCTAAGAATACAAGATCCACCTAAGACCCTAGAAGAAGATTTAGCAATCCATAGTTATCAAGAACAATGAAATAAAATTAGGACTCATAAATTACCGAGATAAAAATAACCCGAAGTAGAGAAATTTCTGATCTTGATAATTTAGTCTCCTTTTTCTGCTCCAGAGCTCTCTCACGGTGACAATAACAGGTACCTAAATTCTTTCTCTCCTTCTCCCTCTGCGTTGCTGTCAGTTCCAATTATCGTTGTTTCAGTAATAGTGTCTAGCCTTTTTGTTGCTTCCGTCCCCCGTTGAATACGGCTCTCTTCCTTTTTATAATGCAAGCTAGGTTACGTGATGCCCACTTACTTCCTCTTACTTCCTTCCCAAGTCATGGTATGCGCACTCATTGTTTTTCCACTTCTCCTGATGGTCACGTGCATTCCTCAAACCAAAAGTTTTGGTTTCCTACTTTTTGTTGACTTCATGGGCTGCATATAAAAAATGGAAAGCATTGGGTTTCTTCCTTCCAGTTGGGCCGTAAGGCTTCTGTTTTCCAATTTGGTTCAAGCCTTGATTGTCTTTGTAATGCAAACCTATATATGTATATATGTATGGCCCTAAATTGGAATATTATTCTTTTTCTACCTTTTTACAAAATATAGAGCAATTTAAGTTAGTGATTTTTATAATTAGTATATAATTGCTCTAAAAGTGACTCAAAAAAATCTCTAAAAAATGCATTAAATTAGAGTTTATCACCTAGACTGCCTTTGCAGGTTTTCAGTTTAGCGGGCTTTATATTTTTATTTTTTTAAAGCCCTAACTTTTGCCTGGACTGCCTTTACAGGTTTTCAGTCTAGCGGGCCTCATTTTTTCTCTCTGTTTTTTTTAGAGCAAAGAAAAGCTTAAAAGAAGCCAATGATTTATTTCAAAACTAATATTATGAAAATGAAAGTCGTCATTCATCAATCAGAGTGAACTTTTAGAGGCTTTTAATGTGGCTATGGGTTATGGGTTATGGAAGAAAAATTTATTATAAGGCTGAAAGGAATGTTTTATTTGTATGGATTATGGGCTATGGGAGAACAATGTTTTACGGCTAGGGTTTATGGGTTATGAAAGAAAAATGATTAGAAGGCTTTAAAGAAATGTTTTATGGAAGAAAAGTGATTAGAAGGCTCAAAGAAAGGTTTTACGAGTTAAATGGATCAATGATCTTTAGTGCATTCAGCTTTATACGTGTTTTGATGACAACACCATTTGATTCCTTCATTTCTCCTTTTTTCTTTTTTTCATTCTTTTTCTCCTCTCATTTCAGCCTTCACATCTACATGATATATGGCTGATTCTCTCTTTATTTTTTTTCTTTCACAATGTTTTTTTTCAACCTCTCTCTTTTCTTTTCCTCCATTGCCCCTGATTTATGTCTCATCAACTTCCTACCTTTGGAACTCATCTGATAATCTAAATGCACCAAGTGTTGATCCTTGTCCAGGGTTTAATGAAAGGCTCAAAAGGGGGACAACAAGGGATATATATCTTGGGATAGAGAAGAACGGTCACTCTTCATCTTGAATCATGATTCCTCCTTTTCAAAACTTTAATTTCGAAAAAACATTCACTCTTTTGACAAATTCTTTGCTCTCTCTTTCTTTGGCTTCCTTTTTTTTTTAATTTTCTTTCTTTTTTTTTTGGGAAATGGATCTTCAAAATATGATATTCATTCACTGATTCACTCTCGAATGACACCAAATGGGCTTTGAGAATTATCACTTGAGGCAAGAACTTGAAGGGTCAGTTTTTAAAGGAAACTTGGGTTTAGGAAGGATGAAAATGGGTTTTTAAATCCATGCAAATTCATTAGTATAAAGCTTCAACAAAGTTAACTTAGTTTCAAGCTTATTTGACTTTGTACAACATGATTAAACAAGTGCTAATGACAATCATCTTTTCCCCCTTTTTACCCGCTTTAAGTTCTTTTTTTTAAAAAAAAAACTTATTGTCAACCTTATGTCTCCCCTTTTTTCTCTAATTTTTTCAAAATGGCCATGTGTTGTGCCCCATGAAACATTTCCTCACATTACTTCTCTAACCCTATAGTGATTTCTTAACAACTTTCAAGAGAACGATCCAATTCCATGAGTCTAAGCTTGATTGACATCCATTTTCACGCACACACAAAAATTTAACTTTTCTCTAGTTTTGTGAACATAACTCAATGACTTCAAAACTCTCTTTTTTTATTGTTTTTTTCTTAAGAAAAATTTATCCTACATGCGAATGAGTCAAAATAAACAATATGTTATGGAATGCATGAAGGTATTTTTATGTGCGCAGGCACTTATCCTAATATGTAATGTTTTTATGTAAGAAATGTAATGTAATTTTTGTTTTTTGCCCCATTTGAAGGGAATATGCTATGATGATTGATGAAAAAGTGTGGTTTTCTTTATTTACTCATGAAAGTATGCATATCATGCAAAGGAAAATGCAATATGGTATAATGCAACATATGTAATTTATGATGAATGATAATGCAATGAAAAACGCGCAATATATACAGAAAAATATATTTTTTCTAAGGACTCATGCAAAGAAAACTGCAAATAAATATATATTTTTCAATGCACTATTTTTTTACTACAAATGCAATAGGATTTTTTTTATGCTTTTTATGCATGAAATGCAATTTTTTTTTAATACTTCTTATGCATTGCAATGTAATCTTTATGTTGTTTTTTTTTTGACAAGTAAATCATGAGTGTTAACGAGGAAAAAAATGTACAACAAAAAAACCAAGGATAATAGGCAAAATAACTCCCTTTGTGACCTAATTTGGTTAGCCCAAACTATTGGGCTTTGAGCCCTATAGATCTAAGGTCTTCTATTTTGGGTACTCACCAGGTGGCTGCTCTAACCTATTGAGATTTAAGGTCTCTAGAGTCAAGTACTCTTCTAGAAAGTTAAACACACCAGGATGTACATCCCAGATGTGAATACCCGCATAGAAGAATCGCACTCTAGATGAGGAATTCATGGAAGTCACACAGGATGTACATCCAAAATGAGTCCCACTTATCCTCGTTCTAATTTATGTGTTTTTGTGGCTCAGGTGCGAGCTCAACTCTCAATGTGTGCTGACAGTGTAAGTGTAGTGTATGAAGGGAGTATACAAACCTCCAATCCTAAAAAATAAGTAAAGGCAAAATAACCAGAAGCAACAACCAGACAATAATATCAAATGTCTTCTAGCCTAGGGTTTATATCAAGCATAATATAAAATAAATATGTAAACAAAAGAAAGGATAAAGAAATAAATAAAAGTAAAAAGGGGTAGACAAATGCACATATCTTATAATCATTTGCACAACCAAATATAACAGGCTTGACTCTCTCCTGTCCCCAGTGGAGTCGCCATCTGTCGTGACCGGGGGCCCGACGTGGACGGCTCAAAAATAGATTATTTAAGGGAGTCGCCACCCAATTTATTAAATAAGAAAAATTGAGAAAAACCTAACTTAAAGTTATGGTCTACGAAAACTAGGTTGGATTCGGGAGTCGGTTATGCAAAGGGAAGGGCGAAAACTTAATTCCACTGCACCCCTAATACATCCGTTCTAAGACGGTTACCTAAAATTCGATTGTGCAAATAAATTACGAATTATTTGTTTACCGCAAAAATAATATTTAATAGTAGAAAACAATAAAGACTAATTTAGAAAAATTTAATTTTGATTTGATGGGGAAGCCCCGCTCCTACGTATCCTCCGGTGCAATGAGGAACTCAAAAGTCACGTAGTTCTTCCCGAAAATATTGTTGGTTGGTTGATTTTATTTTTCGAAGGGGTTTGAGATCACCAAGTAGTACAACTCAGGCGTCTCACACCAGGATTTGACAAGATGTCACATCTCAGCCAATCCCTATTTTTGTATTATTTTTAGGAAAATAGGTGCTAAAGAAAAGAAAATTGATTATTTAGGAAAAAAGGTTAATTTTTGTGCTTGACGGGGAAGCCCCGCTCCTACGTATCTCTGTGTGCGGAGAATCAAAGGCTACGTAGTTCTTCATGAGAACATATTTGTTTGTTGAATGATTAAGTTTTTGGAGAAAGGGGTTAGGATCACCAAGTTGTACAACTCAGGCGTCCTAACTAGGTTGCGGGTTTGATAAGGTGTGCACCTCGACCAAAGCCACTTTTATTATTTTTTAGGAATCAATAAAAAAAAAGGAGAAGATAGGAAAATACCTTATTTTTAGAAATTAGTAAATAAAAGATTAAGTAAAAAAAAGGGAATGATAATAAATAAATAAATAACTAAATACACACATAAAAAAGGAATAAATAAATATACATAAATAAATAAACAATAAAATAAATAACAAATAAATAAATATGTACATAAATGAATAATTAAATAAATACAAAACTAACCTTAAGTTGATGAACACGAAGAATACCGAACCAGACCGAGCAGCCTAACAAGGTCAACTGTGAACCGGACTCCTATTTGGTCCATTTTGAGCCCAGAACTGCCTTGCGCAAAAACCACTTTGAGAACCGGAACGCCGACTCAAAAAAAAATATTAACTAATCAAAGACAGACTTTTAGTGTAAAGGACTTGCAAAGGCTAGCCCAAAAGATGACTTAGTCCGTCAATGATCTCCCCCCCTTAAGTCTTCGCCTCTCAACCTCTTATATAGCCCATTGCTAGATGGCTCTTGCTTCTCTCAAGCGATGTGGGACAAAAACAAGATAGCAAACACAATTTTCATTTAGAGAAAGCAATTCCCGTTTTGCTCAAACCATCCACCGTAAAAGTGAGATTCCGAATTCGTTAACCGTTGGATCGTCTTTCTTTCTTGACAGAAGGTTCAAGAGGCACGTGTCTTCTCTTTCACCGTTTGGATCCTCGAGACATGGTCTGAGGAGAGAGAAATTGCGTTTGCAAAAAGCTGCTGTTTTTGGTATTTTTCTCAAACCTGTCACCGTAAAAGTACGATTCCGGATTCGTTAGCCGTTGGATTGCCATAATTTTTTGGAAGAACGTTCAGGAGACACATATCTTCACTTTCACCATTCGGATCATTGAAACTAGGCCTGAGGAGAGAGAAATTTCTTTCGCAAGTAGCTGTAGTTTTTGGTGTTTGGTCTATTTTTGTATTTTTTGTAACTTTGGCATTCTAGGGCCAAGTCATGTACATGGTCATTCTCTTTTTGTCTCAAATAGCATATTTTACTTATTTTTTGTTTAACCTCTAAAAAAAGTAATAATAACGCAAAATTAGTACATTAGCGCAAAACTACATTTTTGAGGGATTAAGAATCAAATAAACGAAAAAAAAAACATATTTTTGTGATTTTTTACTAAAAAAGTGAAAAATACCGGTTAAAATTGGGGTGTTCACACCTGGGATCACTCTTCATCTCCACGGTACGACTAACATCGAATAGGGAGAAGAAAAGACGGCAATTCACTTCCCGGTCAAGAGCGGCCATTATTATCTCGAAGGATTGAACAAGCGCCCAAGCGCTGAAGTGAAGTTGGGAGGGGGCGACCCCAAGGGTTCTCAGAACGCGTCTCTGGAAGAAGGTGAAGGGAGGTCGCACCCTCAAATCTGGGAGAACGTTGGTGTACATGATAAATTTTAGGGAGGTCGGGATCATGGCAGCATGCTCGTGAGCCGGCACACCCTCAGCAAGCCATTCCTGGTCACCATAACCAATTAGCTTAGTAAAGAGTGGCAACATCTCATCACCTGGTCGGAAGACCGAACGCTCGTTGATTATAGCGGAAGAAATCCACGAGCGCTCATCATCAAGCCTACCCCTCCAATCGTGCTCTTCAGGCAGCACCTCATTGGTCGGAACGGGAGGAGGCGCAGGGTTCACTCGAAGAGATTGAACGGTGTCGACAGTGTTCGACGAGCGACCAGACGATGACGACGTAGAAAGATCGGTGGAAGAGAAAGTCTCGGACGAAAGACCTCCCCCACTAGTGTCCCCAGAGCGAGCAGCACACTCAGCCATCTTTGCAGATTGACGGCCGGATATCCTCGCAGTCTTCTTTGTTCGTGCCACTGCCTTACCCTGCAAGGAGAGGGAAGTCAGACTCACCCTAAACGATGATTTGCAGAAGGGGGCGACAAGGTCGACCCCGAGCCTGACACCCCCTCCTCGCGCTACACAACGAAGAAACGAACAAACTAAAGAAAAACGAGCAAGAAAGCGCATACCTGGAGTAGGAGAAAAGTTCGGACTCAAGGTAGAAATCTCCTTGATGAGCAAAATCAAGCGACCGGACGAGTGAGATCGCTTGAGTTGAAAGTCGTGTACGGGCAAGCACCTGGCCAGAATAAAACAGTAAATTGTTGTTCGTCTCGAGAGCAAGGGTATGACCGTTTTCAGAGCTTCAGGATAAAGAGTGAAGAATGAGGAGAGGGGGACAGCATATTTATAAGGTTTAGGAAGCAAGCAAACGAAACGTCGTGACCTTTCAATTGCACGCGTCTTGAAAACTGAACCGTCATCATAACCAGGCGCCGCCTTTTAAAATTTCGAGCCTCCATTAACGATCCTTGAAAGGACGTGAAACGTCGCTTCATGAAAAGTGCCATGTGTTACACAATCGGAGCAGGATTTATCACGATTTCGAAACGATTGACCAAACAACCTCGTGTCTTAAAGGAGCGAACATCGGTACAGTCAGGAGGCGTCGCTTCGTTTCCACCACCACGTGTCATAAAATCTAAAAACGAGATCGATAAAATATGCGATTGACCGATCTAACCCCCCGGGGACAGCAGAAAACGGACAGGATTCAAGCCTACGCCCGTCCCGAGCACGATCTTGGCTTGGGGGGCAATTGTTCTAGAGTGGGCCGAAGCCCATTATAGCTACTAAGAATAAGAAATGGCCCAACGAGAATGGGTAAGAGAGGGAAAACGCTGGATCAACGGCCCTGATGAATCCGTACGGCCATCCAACGGCCAGGCGTGAATCACGCACACTATATAAGCATTCATTGCATCAGTTGTCAGGTACACACTATTCATTCAAGTCTGTATTCTGCTCGTTCGCTCCTGACTTGGGCGTTGGAGTGTCTTCGCAGGTACACCCGCCCCCTGAATCAGAGTACGGAGAACGACCAGAAGAGCATACGAGGTCTAATACCTTGAACCAGCGGTCAAGCAATCAAAGGTACAGATCATATTCCAACTAGATCCATCCTTAACCATCGTGGTGTTGAGGTTCCTCCACTGTGTCCTTTTTGTGGTGAAGCTGAGGAAACAATTTTGCGCCTGTTTGGCAGTTGTATCATGGCAGGAAGCTGCTGGCGTTCTCTCGGATTGGTGCACACAGTGGCTGATTGTGTTGCTTGCGCCTCTTCGGCTAGCAACTGTTTTTTTTATTTTAGTTTTGGACTAGCTGACAGGTTACGGGAGGCTAGTGTAGTGTATGACTTTGTTTATTTTAGTATTAACTCTCAAGTGGAGTTCACTAGGAGAGAAACTAACAAGGTGACTCACACTCTAGCAGGGGTAGCATTGTTATCAGTTTTTTCTCGGACTTTATTTGATATTCCGGCATGTATTTATCCTCTTATTTTAAATGAAATGAAGTAGACCTCTTTTGTAAAAAAAAACTTAAACTAATGATGGCAAAAAGGGAGGAAGTTTGTCCCATAGCATAAACAGATACAAGTAACCTTATGTTTTGGGAAACGACCGAGTGCTAAGCCTACTGATTAGTTTGACATTATTAAAAAGTTGTAGTATATTAGTATTTTGTAGTTAAAATTTGGTTCAATATGCGTGTGAGAAGTCAAAGGGTCAACACGATATAGCAAGGTCAAAATCAAAGAAACCAAAGCTTAACAAAGAATAACTAGTTTAATGTCCCTTAATCAATTTATTAATAATTCTTTGTTCTGCAACTATCTTCGAAGTCGCAGCCCCCAACTTTATATTTTAGTTTTGACAAATTCTCAGTCTTAAAGTGCAATTCCTCCTAAACATCCCATTGTCAACTTCAAATCAAACTGATCTCTTTCTCTATATAACCACCACCTTTTCTTACATATATCCTTAACAAAATAGCTAACAACCTAAGATATTTTTCAGAACAACCTCTTCCATACCAACCAAGTACAAAGCCAACACAAAAAGAGGAAGCTCGATACTATAACATGGATACCATTACCAAGTACCCGACCAGTGTTCAGGTAAGGAGAAGCTTATCAGATTGTGGTTCGTCAGAAACACATGGAAGCGAAGAAGATATGGCAATAATAAAGAAAGGTCCATGGACAGAGGATGAGGATGCTGTTCTGGCTAACTACGTGGCCATCCATGGTGAAGGTCACTGGAACTCTGTCGCTCGTTGTTCAGGCAAGCATTATTCATATATTAATTTGTCTCCTAGCTAGTTAATAATTAATATATAAATATTGAACAAAATTAGCTCTTAAGTAAAAAATCAAGGTTTCTAATGTTTGATGTTTTGAAATGCAGGTCTAAAGCGAACAGGGAAAAGCTGCAGACTAAGATGGTTGAACTACTTGCGTCCAAATGTTCGACGAGGAAACATCACACTCCAAGAACAACTCATGATTCTTGAACTCCATTCCAGATGGGGCAATCGGTATGTATCGTACTGTATAATATACGGTAAACTTAATATGTTTGGTGAAAGTAACTAATTAACATAATATTGTATTTTAATGAAGGTGGTCTAAAATAGCAGAACAATTGCCAGGAAGAACAGACAATGAGATAAAGAATTATTGGAGGACAAGAGTGGTGAAACAAGCTAGGCAACTGAAATGTGATGTCAACAGCAAAGAGTTCAGAAACACCATGCGTTTTGAATGGATTCCACGCCTCATGGAGAGAATCCAAGCCACCTCCTGCAGCAACACTAAAGCCCACAGTGAAACCTGTGGGGCCAATCCTCTCGTGTTGTCTTCAGAAGTTTCATCGTACTCCTCGGGGATTGATGCTCAACGTACATCTGTTTCTGAATCAAACGTAGCTTACAATCTAATGGGTGGTAGTACTAGTAATGACAGGACGTCAGGTATAGAGGAAAATACGGGATCCGCATACTCTGAAATACAAGCATTTGAAATAGGCAATGGTTTTGGTGGTGCAGATTTGTGGACCGATGAAAACATATGGTTCTTGCAGCAGCAGCTTTCTGATTTATGATCCACTTTCTTATTAAATGCTAGGCATTAACAAATTTCTAAGATGATAAAGTTTACGTTAAATTAATGGAATTGCATTATTGTGTAACTGATGATTATTATTCATTGCTTGTAATTGTCCTACACTCCTACTCTTCCATGAGATAATGTCTCTTACGGAGAAAGAGTCTTGTAATAGTGTAGTTGTAGTTCATTTCTCTAATTAACATTAATAAAGAAGTAATTTGACCAGCAATTTGAAAATGGCACGTGTGTTTACGAGTTGACTTTTGATCTTTTGGTGTTGAGAGTTCTTCCACGTTGGCGTTGTGTTTTATACGTTTTAAGATAATCCTCTAGAAATAGAAGAGTTCAAAAACGTGATGGAAGAAGTTTGACGTTAAAAACTTGAGTATGAAGACTGGGATAACTGGACCGGTGACAGTGTTCTAAGCACAAGAGTATATAATATATTGGTTTAAATTCAACGGGTTTCTCATTTAGAAGCACCAAGTGCCGCAACTTTTGAAACCTTAATTCTTTGATCTTCACATAGGTTATTCTTCTAGTCTTGAGTCGTTCACACGTGATTGGCCAGTCAACTTTTGTTTGGTTTCTTTTGCCATGCCTTTCAAGGTCACAGCTGACCTCAGATCCCCCTTCAAAACAAAGCCTGTTGTTTTCCGTTTCTTTTTTTTCTTCTTAGTGCTAGGCTTCACTTGACTTGAGGGAGGTCTAATTTTACTATGTGGGGTCAAAAGGTGTGACAATAGGCTGAGGTGGGGAGAGGAAATGAAAAAGGTGTTCACACTACACTAGAACTCACTATTCATATTCATAGGCATGGCAACAAAACCCGTATTGTTATGTGGGTATCAACCCCAATCCGCCACGATTTGATGGATTTTTGCCGCGTTAACTGGGTTTGAGTTTTGGTTTTTCCCGATATCGAAATACGGGGACGAGGAGAGTAATGGGGATATAGGTCCCACTCCGAACCCGTACCCGAACCTGCCAAATGTATAAAATTACAGTATTACTCCTTTTTTATTATAACATTGATGACTAACATCAATTGTTGTTTTTTACCTTTTCAAAGAAAAAAAACTCCTACAAATGACAATCGTATCGTATTGAATTGTATGACTAACATGTATCATAAGCCTGATGCAATAAAAACCCAAAATAATTAAAAAGAAAAAAGAACCTGCCCCACGCCTATATTTTGTTGTTTTTTAGATATAGAGAATGCCTCCTAAATATTTAACAGGCCTGGCGACCACTACCATATTAGAGCTTTTTGGAAATGGAATCCAGCTACCAGCATCAACAAATTTCTCCCCCCTTGCCACAATTAATCCGTATGGATTAGCTTCATGCCAATATTCGCATCAACATTGATCATAGTTTGGGGTTGGGTTGGGGTCCCAAATCCAACTCATTCTACCAGTTCCTGATTTTGTTCTAGAATATGTTTAGTGCTCACTACACAATAGGTCCAGAGGAAGAAAAATACCAAAAGAAATAAAGAATATATGGGCCTAAGTAGCTTCATTGTGATGTGTCAGTGCAGTATACTCTGCTGTTCATATGCTGAAATTTACTTTACATGAGGGCTAAATTCGTAAATGACTAAGAGAAATAGTAACATTTTATGTGTACCTATATAATTATATTCGTATGGTTTCTCCATTTAGAATTTGATATATCACGCACTTACTTGCATGTGTCAAATATTAATCTAGTGCTCGGTCTTGAAACCATGGTTCCAAGAAGCCATTTTCAATTCATTCTATTTCTGCTTTCTTTGTTATATTTCACTTGTTGCAGGTCAGAAATGCAAGCGGATTTTGACGAGTGGATATCTTGGAATGTCAAGGCATACAAGAAAAAAACCATTTTGGAAACCAAATGGAGCGTTACTGGCTCTGGACAGGCTCTTGATTTGAAGCTGAAACAAGCTGAGAGTAACAAAGTTATGATAAAAGTTAGCCAAGATGGTGCTGGTGACTTCAAGACCATTACAGAAGCTATTAATAGCATTCCACCAGGCAACACTAGGAGAGTTATAGTGTTAATTTCACCAGGTGTTTATAGGTAAAAAATACTAATCACTTATTCGATATTTAGTCTTAGTTACCTTAAATTGAGTTGAAAATTGTGAAGGTTCTATAACTTGGTATGATTATTAAATTGCTTTAGGGAGAAAGTCATGATTCCCAGAACACTGCCTTTCATTACATTATTAGGGGACGCAATGAATCCGCCAACCATTACCGGAAACGATACAGCGTCTGCAACTGGAAGAGATGGGAATCAGTTGGGGACTTTTCAGAGTGCAACTGTTGCTGTGGATGCTAGCTATTTTATGGCCATCAACATAAAATTTGAGGTACACAAATCAAATTAATTTCCTGACTAAGGCTAAAATGACATTTTGTTATGTAAATAAATCAGTTGAGCTCTCTATGTAAGCTCAATGTGTTATCTGTTTTGAATCAAAAAAATCATTTTGAAACTCTAACAACTCTAAAGGAACAGTCAACTGTATCCAAGTCCTTAGTAGAGAGGCAGAGTACCTTGCACTATCTTCAGTGGCAACTGAACCAGTTTGGCTTAAGAGATTACTTCTTCATTTTGAAGTTCAGATTGATTCTTCTATGATATTCTATTACAATCAATCGACCATTCACCTTATCCAAACCCAATCCATCCAGCACAACATGAGAGGCCTAAATATATAGACATAGACTACTTGTCTTTATAAGGGGGATGGTTAATTCACAATTCATTAAACTCTTCTTTGTTCTGAGTCAACATCAATCGGTTGATTTGTTCACCAAGGCATTAACACTAAGAAAAAACTTAGATACGATACTTAAGTTATTGGTGGTCTTGTTCATCAAATAATAAATTAGGTAACCGCTACAAACTACCAAAGAGGTATATCTTTATTAGCAATTATTATTATGTCAGTTAACCAAAAAAAATGATACTTTGTATCTAGAACAGGACATAACCTTTGGTAATGTATGTAAATACTGATGTTACCTTTATTTCTTTTCCAAATTCATACAAGTTGGAGCTCATAGATATATACACTCCTTGAAGGGGTATTCGAGTTGGCCTATTGTTAGTCAGTTAGTTAGGGACGGTTACCCTAATTAACAGTTAGTTAGTGCTACTGTTAGTCGTTAGCAATAACACCTATGCATTCAGTTGTCTGTTATGTAAGTAAGTTAGTTTATCTCTCCATATAAACTCGATGTGTAGTCTATTTTGAATCATTGAAATATGTTTTCAACTCAAACAATTCTAATAAGGTGCATGTAGATGTAGCGCTGCCCACGATTTTAAGAGATGACAAATTTAGACTCCGTTTAAATTCAGTTTTAAAAACTGTTTTATGGTTTTTAAATTTAACAAAAAACAAATTTGTTCATTAAAAATTTTAGAAAATAAAAAATTATTTTTAAAAAAGGATTTCAAACGGGCTCTTAGGATCCTTTATTTTTAATTTAGATTGTGGTAGAATTAATTTAAAAAGAAATGAGTTTAAAAAATGATTTGTGTTTGATAATCTTATTATAAAAGTAAGTTATGAAGAATAATTCTGTTTGAATAATAAAAGTAAAATCGTGTGTATTATAAATAATTTTGTAGGTCTCACACAAAATTAATGTTATTCAAAACAGAAGCAATAAATTATTGCTCCATTAAGATCAATTTACCCATGTTAGTAACTTTTTTTCACCATAATTTCAAGACTAAACACAATAGGTGGGTCTATCCCAAAAATGAGATCCTCAGCAGAAAATTTAGCTTTCACTGAGCTTGCACTTTTTCTTTCTTACTCACATTTGCACTAAATTTAGGCATCTTGTAGTTGAAATCAAATCAACTGAAAGAAGTTATGGTCTACTGGTCTTTCTATCCTCATCCTCAATTATGACTAGCTACACTTAGAGGTGTTCAAAATTGAACCAAACTAATTGGAAACCGCAAACTGAACCAAACCAAACCAAAAACTGCAAAAAACCGCTTCTTATTGGTTTGGTTTTGTTTCTTTTTTCATTGCACTGCGCGGTTTGGTTTGGTTCGCAATTTTAATTATAGAAACCGAACCAAACAAACCAAACCGCAAGTAACACTAAAGTTAATTAACTTACAACGTTTCTTACTAACTTACTAGCATAACAGACAACTGAATGAACTGAGTTAATAAACTATGGGGTGAGATACTCTAGTTAATACACTCCCTTATAACATGAATCGACTAAATTGCGATACTCTAGTTAATACACATACGTAAACTAAATTCACATACTTTTAATTAAAACTAGTTTTTACAAGTAAGTAAACTCAGCTCACACAAGTTTGAGTGAACTGAGTTCACATAAACTATGGGGTGAGATAGACTCACCAACACAACAACAACAACAACAATAATAATAATAATAATAATAATAATAATAATAATAATAATTGTCAGTTATATTTGTCTTATTTTTGAGTCTCTAGGTATTAATTCTGACCTGCTGAGAATCTAAAATAAACATTAACTAACTTGAGTGTTATCAAAACCTAAAACAGAACACTGCTCCGCATGTGGTTGGATTGAAGGGGGAACAAGCAGTGGCACTTCGCATCTCAGGAACCAAAGCTGCATTTTACAATTGCAGTTTCTATGGAGCTCAAGACACACTATATGATCACAAAGGCCTTCACTACTTCAACAATTGTTTTATTCAAGGCTCTGTTGATTTCATCTTCGGTTCCGGAAGGTCCCTTTATGAGGTCTTCTTCTTTCGCTTCAAACTTTTTTTCATTCCTATTTTCAGGCCACCTAGCATGGCTAAGTTTTTGTTAAACTTGCATGCATGCTTGATGCAGAGCTGCCATCTAAATTCAATAACCAAGAAGGTTGCCTCCATAACTGCTCAAAAACGTACAAATGTGTCATTGGAGAGTGGATTTTCGTTCAAAAACAGCGTAGTAACAGGTAGTGGGCAGGTTTATCTTGGAAGAGCATGGGGAGATTATTCCAGAGTTGTTTTTTCTTACACCTATATGGACAAGATTGTTCACCCCAGAGGATGGAATGATTGGGGTGACCAAAACCGCCACTTGTTAGTATATATCATCACTTCACTTCTATTATCTCCAGACAAATTATTCATTGATTGTGTTTATTTGTTTGTTTCTATTGCAGGATGGTATATTATGGAGAATACAAATGTAGTGGGCCCGGAGCCAACTTGACTGCAAGAGTTCCATGGGCTCGGATTCTTACTGATGAAGAGGCCCAGCCTTTTATTGGGATCCACTACATTGAAGGCAACACTTGGCTCATTAGCCCCTAATTCCAATTCCCCTATTTCTTATCTCAATCTTTGCAATTTACAAATAATAATCTTTTCCATTGCTATAATAATTCACTACTTTAAAATAAGACCACTGCATTAATGTATGCAATACATTCATGTTTATTTCATGGACAACATCTTATGGATAAAACACGTGATGGATAAGGCGGAGTCAGATCATGAAACAGAATATCATATAATGTTTAATTATTTTTAAGGCCAAATGTAACAGTCAGCTAATTTCCAGGGTTTGGTCTCCTCTTTGTGATAACTCAAGAAACTCCACAAATAATCTGGGTTGTCTATGTCGGTGGATTCTTTCCCTTGTTTCTTCACTGTAATAATGGATGTCTCTTTCTCTTTCCACCTTGGACTCACTGGCACAAGTTCATGATGACAGCATCTTATAACTAACGCTTCTAGTAATAGCAAAATTGAAGCCATTAATTGTATAGAGATGGGACATATGTTGTCAACCTTGCTTGCTCTTCACCCTTTTATATTATATTATTTTAATATTTAAATTTGAAAGGAAGTTGAGAAATTCTGGAACGCTTGTGAAATTAAATAATCATAAATATCAAAGTTAATTCTTCTACGGTTCTACCATCTTCTTGCCAATTATAGTGTACTAATAATGTGATTTATGTGATCATAAGAATGGGACCAGACCAGAAATTCATATAAAATTGCTAGTTGAAGGAAATGATTGGAAAATTAAAAAACGTGATTCATTTTGAAGACAAAATAGTTTCATGCAATTTGGCCCTCTCAAATCTGTTAGGAGTTGGCGATCTAAACAAATTTTCATTTGTGGCATGTCGTAGAGCGTTGAACTGCCTCATAAGAAAGACAGTATAAGCTGTGGGCCAGTTTCTTGCTTGACCTTGCTGGACCACTTTAACGCTCTACGACATCTGGCACCTGATTAATTCCAACCACCATATGGACATTTGGCACCTGATTAATTCCATAGAGTAACAAATGAGTTTTTATTGTTTAAAAATAGATAAATTAAAAAAAAAAAAAAAAAGAGGTGATGATATATATTATAGTTAGTTGGTTAAGTAGTTAAGAAAAGTTGTTACTAGTTATAATTCGGTTAGAGTTAGTTTTTTTAGTTACTAATTTGTTATAGATTAGTTAGGTGAGTTTGGATCTATATATAAGGTCGAACTCATTGTAATCAATCAACTTTTATTCTTCAATAATGAAATTGTTTTCATTCCTTTTCTTGAAGTCTCTCAGAGATCATGAAATATAACTGCATAAGAAAATTACTGTCAAACAACAATCCAATTGAGGAGCTGATTCTACCCTAGCAAGTGTAGAGAAAACCTTTCAAGTTCTTTGAATCTTTTCTTTACATTCTTGCTCAATTTACTTATCAGCATTTTAAGATGTTTTTTTTTTGCACTCTTTTTCCCTTAAACTTCATTTTTCTTTCCTTTTTCTATGTTTTTTTTTCCTTTTACAAATTCAGTTTACAAATCCGAGATAGAATTGACGACGAAGCGCTACCCAGTTGGTAGACATGTCACATACATTTAAATGGTTGTGTCGTGTGTTCAAGTCATATAGGGAGAAGTGGAGAACATTATAAATCTCCTTTAAAAAGATATCCCAGACAAAATCATTTCCATCTCATTTGGCAAAACTATGTCTTTCCAAATAACCAAGAGTAAAAAAACACATTGATAAAATGCTGGTGTTGCTGAATTTTCCTAGAGTATAATTCATATCAAAATTCCCTTCTTATTTTTTTGTTGATAGATATCAAAACTCCCTTTGTACAGGACTTGGAAGGTTGGCTATATATTTTACATTAGTACCAACTAGACAAAGTATCTTTGGGATTTTTTTTTTACCCCCACCCATTGACTCCATACCCCCACGTAGTCAGCGAAAAGTCGAAAATACCCCTAAAAAATTTACAAATTTACAAAACAATTACCATTTGTCACTTACATACGATTTGACCAGTCAAATTTAAGAGCGCGTCGTATTTACCTCGTAGGAGATACATACGATTTCCACCAAAATTTCTCACCCTATTTAGCTATATACGATTTCCTCCAAAACCTGCAAAAACAAGTAAATCGTATTTACCTTTTTATAGATAAATACGATTTCGTCAAATATTTCGCATCGTATTTACCTCTTCTTAGGGTAAATACGATTTCTATTTTTTGGTAACTAACCTGTTTTTTTTCAGTGTCTTCTTATCGACGGACTGGCCAGGCGTCGTCGTGTTCCGCTCCCAGCACACACACCCGCCGGAGAGTTGCGGGACACGCCTCCACTAGGCGTAGGCGCGCTGAGGCCAGACAGCCCCCACAGCCGGAGTCCCCAGAGTTTGAGTACGAGCTGGGCCAGCACCACCACCCGTATGAGGAGGAGGACCAGCATATGGGCGAGCCTCAGCAGCAGTTCTATCAGGCCCAGGACCATCATATGGGCGAGCCTCAACAGCAGTTCCACCACGATCAGGAGGAGCATTCTCTATTCACTGGGCTGGAGTGTCATGTCTGCTACCGTGTTCAGCTTAACCCGGTTAGTGAAATTTATTTTTTTTACATTGTGTTTGTATTTAAATTCATCTTTTTTTACATAGCGTAATTTTTTTAAAAAAAAATTAAATATAGATCTATGAGCGTAAAGTGAAGGATACGAACCACGGTAACAAGCTAGCTAAGAGACTCCTGGTCTCTTCCCAGAACCACCAGTTTTGGGAGAGGTTCACAACTTCAGGTTTGGCCCCCCTCATATTGACAAGACATACTACTGTGGACCACGAGCTGCTGTCCGCTTTTGTTGAGAGGTGGCACCAGGAGACCTTGTCATTTCACCTACCATTCTGTGAAATGACCATTACTTTAGATGACATCTCCTGTTTGCTGCACCTTTCGCTCTTAGGCAGATACTACAGAGCACCGCCCAGTAGTGTCACCGCTGATCAGGCAGTTTAACTTGCTGTGGCATATCTCGGGGTTATTGGGGAGGAGGCCCGTGCTGAGTGTCGACTTGGTCAGGGGCCGTATTACTGTTTTAGCTGGCTCCTGGACATAGTTGCTGCATCGTCCATGTCTGCTGACATGTCTCCTGCTGTAAGGGCGATGATCCTTCTGGTTCTGAGTTGGAGCATCTTCACAGTGAAGACGTATGACAGGGCTGAGGCCAGCTGAACTATGGATCGTTGGATCAGGCCAAACATTTAGCTGGCTACCCCTCCATGTTACAGGTAAATAATTATGTTTTTTATTTAAATAATTATGATTTTAATTTAAATAATTGTTTTTAATTTAAATAACTTAGTTATTTATCTTTGCATTTCAGAGCTGGATTTTATGGTACTTTCCTCAGCTGGTAGAGAGGCAGCCATCTGATGTGTAAGGCACACCACTCTGTGGGGTTTGGAAAAGGAAGAAGACAGATGCGTTGAAGTTGGTCGATTACAGGCGGAGGATTGACGACCTCGCTGCTGATGATGTATGCTGGCGACCATTTGAGGGTCATCGGGATGTTAGACCCTTTGAGCATGTTGCACTCTACAGGGATTTCCTCAGCTGGGGAGACATCACCGTTCCCAACATGCCAGATAGATGCCTCCGCCAGTTTGGGTACATCCAGGTCATCCCACGTCCCCCTCTCACTGGTCGTCCTAGCCATGATACCTGCATATTCAAGATTGCTAACTTTTTGCCTAGTGTGCACGAGGTGCTTCAGACTAGGCCTGCTCGGGATTTGGGTGAGGTTGCTGCAGACTACTTAGAGTGATACGTCAGAGTGTCTATTCTGAGACTGTTGTCGGTTGCACCACCACCAAAGCAGGCAGCACCACCACCACCCCCACAGCGCGATCCTGAGTGGGGCCAGAGTGTGATAGATGCGGTACAGGATGGGCTTCGTCGCGGCCACATTCGTATGTCCACTCCGACGTACAATCCCCTCTACCAGTTGATGCAGATGCTGCCGATAGAGAGTGACGACTAGGGCCATTTTGTATTATTACTTTTATTTTATGTCTGTACTTACTGGATTTATATTTGAACTCTTTTATTTCATACCAGTTGATTACTATTTCTTGCGAGTTTGCTTAAAATTTCGATTTCATTCATTTCATTGATTCGATACAACAAAGTTACATAAAAGATAAAACATAACAAACTAAACCCTAATCCTAATACTCCGGTGCTCACAGACGACGTAATATCTCATTCACGCTCCGTTGTGTTTCCACGTACAGCTCCAATGGCTTATACCCCATAAGCCTGTCATGAATGTCGAACATGGTCACCACGTCTTCGTCTGTCTTGATAGACATGGACGAGTAGGAAATGCAGCCATCATCTCCACGATCGGGTCTCCGATAAGTGATATCGGTGACGTCAGAGTCGTCCCCAATCACTTGAACTTTGGACCACACTTTATCCATCAAACCATCAAACTGCATGGCGCGGTCGATTCGGCATAACTCCGGCTTCGGACTCCAAAAGTAGACCCCATCTTCCCTCATCGTGATGTTGCCCCAATAATGTATAGCGCAGATCCTATTTTCAGCAGACCGTTGTGTTTGGCAAATCTGCATTCTGGATGTCTGAGAAATGTATTTAGAGTGAAAATTTGGTGAGAAATGTATTTGAGAGTGAAAATTTGGTGTGAAATGAATGAGGGTGGGGGTGGGTATTTATAGAATTCGTGAATGAATATCAACCGTTGATACTATCTGTGCAATCTAAACCATTGAATAAGTAGTCGTTGGGCCAGCAAAGTAAATCCGGCCGTCGATTAAAATACAAATCGTATTTACCTATGGGTTAGGGTAAATACAATTTGTATTTTAACAAATCGTATTTATCTACTGTGAGGGTAAATACGATTTCTATATTGTACAGCGTATGTACCCCCACCCAGAGGTAAATACGATTTGTATTTTATCTGAATCGTATTTACCTCACCCCAAGGTAAATACGCTTTATTTTTTTACTTCTATCGTATTTACCTCAGTATAGGTAAATACGATTGGATTATTTAGAGGATTATCGTATGTACCCACCCATAGGTACATACGATTTGTAAAAAACAAATCGTATGTATGTCTCCAATACCTAAATCCGATTTAGCCAAAAATAGCCAGGGGTATTTTCGTCCAAAAAAACATGTGGGGGTATATGAGTAAACTGTGGGGGTACCAAAAAAATTCCAAGTTGGTAGACATGTCACATACATTTAAATAGTTGTATCGTGTGTTCAAGTCATATAGAAAAAAGTGGATAACATTATAAATCTCCTTTAAAAAGATATCCCAGACAAAATCATTTCCATCTCATTTGGCAAAACTACGTGTTTCCAAATAACCAAGAGTAAAAAAACACATTGATAAAATGCTGGTGTTGCTGAATTTCCTAGAATATAATTCATATCAAAATTCCCTTCTTATTTTTTTGTTGATAGATATCAAAACTCCCTTTGTACAGGACTTGGAAGGTTGGCTATATATTTTACATTAGTACCAACTAGACAAAGTATCTTTTTCTTTTTCCAAAAAAGGCCTAACGATGATTAATATCTTCTTCTCGTTGTTGTTGTTGGGCCTTGAATAGATCAAGACGAGAGTCTCCCAATCGAAGTGAATAAGCTGCTTGTTTATATTGGGCCCACGTGAAGGGCTTATATAGACTTGGACTATGAGGTGTCACCATCTTTGAAAGTGGAGTGATCCACCAATTCAGTGGTGGTGCTGCAAAGTACATCATTGACATTCTAGGCTTCGTTCCATTGGTCATAACTCTATGTCTCACGCTTACAAACCTTCCATTTGTCAATACCTTCAAAAATAGAAAAAAATCATCAATATAATTTCTTACTATTTTTGTTAGTAAATTTCAAAGTAAAAAGTTGTATCAAATCACATCACATAGTCACATTAGTCACATAGCTAGTAGCAATAATTAAGCAAAGTGAAACTGTATATTAAGAAAATCGCGGTTGTGATTATGATATATTGAGTTGATTTTTATTAGAAACCAACCTGTAGAGCATCGCCAACCATGACAAAGAATTCATTGGGGTCAGGAGAAACAGGAATCCACAAACCATGGTGGGTGTAAATCTGAAGTCCACCGACGTTGTTGGACCTTAAGATTGTCAAGATCTGAGGGTCAGAATGCTCTCCAAACCCAACAGTAGTATTATTCTTCTGAAGATGACGTGGCTTCTCGTTACGCTTTGTGTTCACTGGAGGGTAGTGATTGATTCTGAGGAGTGAGTCACCGTTATTGTCTTTGATTAAGTTGCTTAATGAGGACTTGTCTGGGACCCACAAACCTTCCGCAACTAGATCAAGAATCTCACATGCTAGTTCTTTAGCTGCTTCTATATAATCATTAACCGCGCAACTGCAATTCAAGGCAAGAAATACATAAAGAGTCATGAGTGACTCACTCTATTTGTAATTTTGTATATAGTATCTTGCCAACAATATAGTCTTGTCTTACTATTACAAAAAATTATAGCAGGCAAATACACGTGGAGGGTCATATATCAAATAAAACTATTTCCTGTTTTTTTAATAATAGAAGGGGGGGAAAGTCATTACATGTTATTGATTTGATGATTGTGTAAGGGTCTAAGGGAGAGAATTAATGTGGACTCGGTTGAAACACGCACTAAGCTACTACTGCTTACGCATGTTTTTTTCTTGATGAATATATTTTTCATGCACTTACACCCATCGAGACTTTTGTGGCCACTGATTAAGATTTAACGTGATTGTTGTACAATTACTTTGTTTGTTCTATCATGTGTAAACAAATTGGTAGGCTCCATATCCAATTAGAGTAAAAACAGAAGGTTTCCAGTTTGTCACAGATATTGCCAATCCAAATCAAGATCCTCTCCTGCTACCTGTTTAGCGTGATTGCCGTACAATTACTTTGTTCTTTTTTTATTTGTTATTGATGCGCAATATCTACTAATTTAGTTTAGTTTATGTAACAAAAAATATCCACTAGTTTTATTAGGGATAAGTCCAAACCTAGTTACTCTTCTATTCCCTTGAGGTTCTTTTTTTTATAAGTACAATTACTTTGTTCCTAATTATCCTTTTACTTATCCGTAAGACTGTGTGAGTTTCAATAGACACTCGCTACTTCGTCTACAAACCAAAAAAAATTACTTAAAAAAATTACACCATAAACTAATTGGTGACATCTCTAAGTACCCAGCAGTCTTATTGGATATTATCCAATCATTTGATGTCATGATATTTTTAATTGTTAATTTTTTTAAGTGAAATTATTTTTTAACAGATATTGAAGAATTCTCCAAAATTAATTTTACTCTTAAATACTACACCATAAGTATCAGGGTACGGTATTACTCCCCCCATTCCATTGTAAGTTTGTGTTAAAAAATACAGTCTTAAATAAGTGCTATTTTTCACTTTAACCCCAAAAAAACAATGTGTATCTCTTTCATGCCATTATTAATTTATTATACTTTCACTTGTAATTTGTCCACGTGTTGCTATACACCTTTTGAACTAATATTCTTTTTTACTCGCTCCGTCCCATATTATATGTCGTTTAAGGTTGTGGCACAGAAATTGTCCCTCATTAATAACATTAGAAACATAAAAAGAGAGATTGTGAGTTAGTTTACCAAATTGTCCCTCATTAATAACATTAGAAACATAAAAAGTAGAATTATAAGAAGAGATATATTAAATAATGAATGGTATAACTGGAAAAGAAAATTGATGTTGTATTGATATTCTAAAAAGTCATGTATTATGGGACAAATTTTTTTGGCTAGAAAGTCCTATAATATGGGGACGGAGGGGGTAATATTTAATAGATATAAATTCATAAAATAAGGCAGGATATTTATTTTCTTTTAAGGGAGCTAAGGTAGTTGTTATGTATATACAAAGAAGTGGTTGACAGGACCTCTTAAATTATACGTATTGAAAAAATGAATATCACACCAACATGAATAGAAGCCTAAATGGATCCATTCCTGAGGATCCAAATGGTCTTTAAATAATCAAAGGTGTTCAAGTCTTCATCGTGTAGCCTAATCAACCACTAGAAAAGAAACTACAAATATGCATTGATTAGAAAATAATAAGGTGAGGCAAAATGTACTTGTTAAACTAGTAAATATTCAAAATTTCTGCTGCCTGCATAAATATCTAATATCTAATACTCCTATAAAGGAAAGATGTCCCTATCTAGGACCCAAGCACCAATCATTTATACTAATGTTGTTCTAAACGGAATTGTATCAAGAGGATCTGAACCAGTGGTTTTTTTCTATTCTACACACAATTTATATCAGAAAAATAGTTAAAATAAATTCCCCTTTTTTGACTTGTCCAATATCCATCCCTTATATAGTCTAGTTTGCGTTCTCCTCAGAGAACTCAAAAATAGAAAACCAAAAAGTTTTGTCAAACACGTCAGTGTTGCAGAGTCGGCTTGGCACTTACGAAAACTGATAAGAGCTTCTTCCCTACCAATTAGTACAGCTTAGTGATTAGTCTTATTATTATTATATTATATATTCAAGTATCAAGTTTGACGATGATATTTTAAAATAGAGATGTTATACGATAAATGAAGAGAGATATATTTTAAGTGTCTTACGATGTGCTTTAGGCCTAACTCAACCCCACAAAACCAGTTTGTAAGGTGAGGGATGTCTCCCACTTATAAACTCTTTTTTACGTAATATCACATCCGATGTGGGACTCTTAACAAAGTGAAACAGAGTTGTTCAATACTTTAGACTCCCATCATGACCGTCGTTATATTATATATTCCAAAAATGGAATTGGTCGTGTTGATGTTGAAGTTGTTGAGGGAAAAATAACATAAAATAGTACTACTAGAATAAATATTGTTATGTAACTAAACAATTAACTAATGAATTAATACCTGAACTTGGAAGGGTCTTTTGCTATGGTTTTTGATTTATCGTTGATGGAAAGAGGATTGGTTTGTAGGAGTAGATATTCAAGGTCACCCATATCACCATTTGGACCAATATTTTTGCAGCCATAACCAAAAGGAGTGGCAGGGCCAGCTCTACGTTTCTCTGAAGATGTTTTAGAGAAAAACTCTGTTCCTTCCTCTTCCAAACTCGAAATAACTTCCTTTGGTACACTGTGGTTCACCACCTTAAAGAAACCATATTCTTCACAGGCTTTCACCACTGATTCCGACAACTCCGACCTTTCCATCGAAAGGTCGATCGTCGGAATTCCCACTGCTTTTGTTTTCTTACTTCTCATCATCATGGAAGTTGGAGAAGGAAATACCATTGCTATATCAAAACAAATATCTGTATTATATTTGAAGCAATATATCTAGAAAGAACTGTTCTTAGGGGGGAAAATAGATTAGTTTGGTTGGAGGAAAATGGCTTCATGTATCATCTATATATATATACATGACATGTAAGGGAGGGAAGGAGAGGAGAGGGGGAGGAAAGAGGGTTATGATTAAAATTTTTTTGATATTTTAATTAAAATATAAAGTGAAAGACAGTGATGGGGCATGTTTGATTAAATAATAACTATATATTTTTCTGCCTACTACTAGTATAATTTAAGAAGGCGTGGACTTTGTAGACAAGACAGCGGAAAATGAGTGAAAAGGAAATAGAAATTCAAAAATGGAAGAAGGAACTTTTTTATAAATCTTTGTGTGTGCATGAATTGAATTGATAGAAGAAATTAAGGAATCTAAATTTTTCAAGTCTAAAATTGATCCTATCCTCAAAGGCCAAACAAAGCCTATGAATTGATGAATTGTAGTCCACGCTTACTAAAACGGATCGAATCTGAAGAGGAAAACTGTAATGTAATATTATAATGTGTTTTGCACTGTACTTCCGACCTTGAAGAGTGATCCGAGGTAGTTAGTGGTTGATATCCTTAGTCAATGACCGTATCCGATCCTGCTGGTGTTGTACCTGCAAAGTTACTCCGATGCTAAAGTCAGTGGAATAGTCTTAATGAAGTGATAAATACGAGTATGCTTACCATTAATGAGGCAATGAATGTTGTATTTATAGAGTGGGGTGGGGTTGATTCCAATGAATCAGGACCGTCTGATCTGGTGGTTTGATCTGAGCCCTTGATGTTCGGACTGGGCCCTTTGATATTGGACTTTTGCGTGGTGTGAATAGATGCGAAAGAAGGGGTGTATGTGGTCAAAAGACTAACCATAACATAATGTAAAATAACATAGTAACTAACTAATGAGAATTTGTGTAATCAGGAATGATTAGATTCGAGTCACTAGCAGTGAATTTTAAGTTATAAATAAAAGATGTTACTAGGTTTCTAGTTTTATAGATACTGTTAGTTTTATTTAATTAATTAATTAATTATCAAAAGAGTGAGTTTTTAAGGTAGGAAGTGACTAGATTAGGCTTAGGTGAATGAATATTTGGAGACTTTGGAAGCCAACTGGTAGTGGGTGTCTCTTCTTAATTGGACTGCTGCACCCCACGCTTTAATTTTCATACCCGTGTGGTCTCAAAGAAAAGAAAAGATCCTTTTTGCCTATGTGTGTCGACATAACTAAAGACACTTTTTATAATAGCAATTGTCAATTAAGTAAAGAAAAGTATTTTTAGTTATGTTTTATATTTTTAAATTTTGATTTAATTTTTTTTTAAGTATTCCTGTCATATCGTATCTTGATTTTCAAAATTTTCTCGTATTCACGTATCGTGTCGTATTCCGTATCGTATCTCGTATTCGGACTTCATAGGTGGAAAGTATGGATGAGACAATTTATATAGGCGTTATATGAGTTTTGTGATACTGAATCTCTTATTAGGCTTAGTGAATCGATCGGCCCAACCCGCTATTTCGAGTTGCGAATAGAGGAACAATATATGATATACATAAGAGGGGTTGTGAATTGTTTATACATATTTTCTAAGCTTTGTCAAAAAAAAAATACATATTTTCTAAGCATTTTTTTGATAAGATATATTTTCTAATCATTAAGAGCATATTTTGAATCATCTAATTGGCTAGGACCCATGTTTAACTTTAACAATTTGATATAATTATGTTCCTATTAGATATTATATTGATAGTAGGCCTAGACAACGAGCGGTTTCGGGCCCAAAACCACCAACCGAATCGGAACCCCGGTTCACATTCATAGCCCATTTCCGTCCAAAGCTTCTCTCGAATTGTGCGGGTTCGGTTCGACGGGTTGGCGGATTGGGCGGGTGGGTAGTGACGGGTTGGGTAGATGAATGATGAGTGAGGGAGTGAGTTGTACCTTAAACAACGAGAGAGGAAGATGAAAGAACAAAAATGGTGATAGAGGTTAGAGGAAGAAGACTACCACTTTAACATAAATAAAAATATTAAATTCTTTTTATATAAGAGAGAATTGTTAGATAAGCTCTCTCGTACACGGTACAACACCCACTTTTGCAGCATCAGTAGTATATTAAATTAATACTACTCTGACAAATAGTAATATATTTTATTAAATTGGTAGTACTGGATCAAATAATATAGTATTTTATTAAGTTACGTGTTACAGTGTTACAGCATGAGTAGTACTATTAATGGGACAGAGTTGGAGGCTTGCAGGCTAGTTGACAATACTTTTGACAGAGCACAGTTTCTGGGAGCGGGTTTGGATACCGCCGGTTTTAATTTCAAGGACCGAACCCGCACAATCAAACCCATTCTTAACTGATTCTTCTCACAATGGTGCCCGACACCCGACTTGACCCGCCCGTTGCAGCCCATTTCGTTCGGCTTTTCGGGTCGGTTTTCTTTTCGGCCCAGGCCTAATTGATAGGATGCTGTAGTATCACGAATACTATTTTAATTACTGTTCAAAATGCGCATGATGATGTTGGGTACTGTTTTCGCAACTAGAAACAGAGAATCTGCTCTGTTTCTCTCTTTGGCTATTCTGCAGATGACAATGTTGGAATTTTTTTTCCTCAGGCGGTTTTTGTTGAAACATGCAACATGTTCCTCCTCAATAGTTCAAAATGATACTAAAAGAATTTTGAAGACTAATTTAATTATTAATATGAACAGGTATATGATACATACAATGAACATTAAGCAGGTGTTTACTGTGTGAGGGTCAAGTTTGTTTTCTTTATTTATACTTTGAGGAAAGGCGGTAGTTTGTCAGGGTTGGATCATGTTCTTCTTTGAGTTGTGTTACCCGAGGCTTGGTGGAAACAAATTCAGGTTCTGTTTTTTATTTTAATACTAGATTTTAAAGAAAAATACGTTTTTTAAACAACTTTTTTTATTGCATGAAATGAAATATAGTTTACTCTTTTTCCTTTACTTTATTTATCACCTGATAACTGCTGTTGGTTATTGAAAAGTTATATTTCAGTTAACAGTAATAGCTCTGGTTCTCTGCATAAAAGTGCATAAAAGCACATTGATTCCCCAAACATGTAATAAATCCATATTCATTCAACTCAATATCTGGAGAAGGTGTATTCTCTCATCCAGTGATGTAGATAAGTTATCTAATAGTAGATAATCGAAAGTGTTAGGAAAAATTAGCAGTTAAATTGACTTATACATAAGTAACAGCAATGAACTATTGAAAAATATTCATTTAATGGGAGTAAATGAAGAAGTTAGTTAAAGTAATAAGGCTAAAAACTAGATAAAAAATGAAACGAGGTAAGCTATGAGCTTAAACACTATTTCATATAACGTTTTATAAAAATGCAATAAACTAGTAAAAAAAATACTATAAACTATTAGTCATAGCAACCCATGACTATGTTGACTTTCTCAAAAATGTCATCAATCCTTACTATCCTCATTGGAATTGGAAAGTCCCTTGGAGGATCTTGTTTCTCCTTTTCCGGATGGCAAGAATTACCACACTTATGAGCTACACTGCATTGATTTTGTCTACGCAACTCAAGTACCACGGCCAAGAAGGGGTTTCCTTCGACGATTGGCAATTGGCGACAGGGAGCAGATGGCGAGGGACGAGGTTGAAGGCCACCAAATAGAGGAGGCAGACTGTTCTCAATGACCACGGATGCTTGTTGAACAGACAGAGTAACGGTTTGTTCTAGACTCTAATCGAGAGCCAGGTGTTTCCGAACTCGGTGACGGTTGACAACCACGTCGAGTAGTAACCATTGGAAACAGGTGCGACCAGGAAATGTGTTACCGCGACCCCACGGTGTGTGTGTGTGTGTGTGTGTGTGTGTGTGTTTGTTCCTCTCTTCCTTATATCTTTTTCTTCTCAGTAACTGCTTCCTAAGCAGTTGCATCTTCTCCTAGGCGGTTTCCGAGTTCGTGGAGGGTTCGCCCGATTGGGGTGGCCTGAGTGTTCAGCTAAACCAAATAGGCCGAGTCTTACGAACGCGGTTACTTTTTCCTCCTTCAATTCATTGTGCAGGTATCCGGACACAATATATTTGTGTTTGTATAAATAAGGACATAGCTTAATATGCATTTTATTTTAAACATTTTAATAATTTGATTATGACATTAATCGGCATACAATTGTAGAAAAATTATATGCTTATTTAATATTTTTGTTGTCTATTTTATCAAATTTTAAATTTCTAACTTAATTTAAGGTGAGACATATTTTAGTAATTCTGTAGCAAAAATAAATTTTAATCCAATTTATCAAAACAACAATAGTTTTTAAAAAACACTAGAGCACATGCCCGTGCGATGTAAGTAATAGTTGAATAATAAATGGGTGAATAGTATCTTGTAAAAAAGATGTTATTAGCATCTATTAGGTTACGGCGGAAAAATGAAACACATTTGAAGAAACATGTAAAAAGATCTTAAAACTCTATCTAGCTATAAAGATATGCGAACTTAGCAATGTCACTGTCATCGTGTTGGTATAATTTACAAATACCAACTGTATCAGTTTCTAAGAATGACCTATTATCGTTATCTAACCGAATAACCACATGAAAGTTGCTCCCCATTAGTAAAAAAGAAGGTGGAAATGTATAGAAACTAAAAACAAAATATGCATTTATGAATATAAAAATATAGAAAAATTATACCCACAATAGAAAATATTCCCTACAAGAAAAACCTGTTTTTCTAGTGGAAAAAATCCGCCGGTAAAACACTAGTAGGTGATGTTTTCCGGCGGATTTTTTCTACTAGTAATGCTCATTTTTGGCGGATTTTTTTCAAAAAAATAAAATAAAATTCACTGAAAACGCACATTACCGGAGGATTTTTTCCCCAGTAAATTTCGGCGGATTTTTTCTACTGCTAATGGTCGTTTCTGGTGGATTTTTTTGAAAAAAAAATTGAAAAAACCGCGGGAAATGCACATTACCGGTAGATTTAAAAAAAATTAAAATTTTAAAATGTAATGTGTAATTTAATAACAATTAAGAAAAAAATGAAAATTAAGTAGAATATGAGAAAAAATGATATCGAAGAGAATGAGAATGAAGAAGTAGGAGGGAATAATAATGAAAGAGAGTATGGGAAGAAATAATATAGGATAGAACAAAAATGAAGAAGTAAGAAGGAATAAGATTGAAGGAGAGTATGAGAAGTACTAATATAGGAGAGAATGAGAATAAAGAAGTAAGAATGAATAAGAATGAAGGAGTGCGAATAAATGAGAAGGAAGAAGAAAGGGAAATATAGAAGAGAGATATTTAGAGAAATTTATGGAGATTGGAGAGTATGAGAAAGAAGAAGAAAGAGAAGATAGATAACGTGCAGAAGAGAATGAGAAGAAGATAAAGAGTGAAATGAGAGAATGAGAAGAGTCAGGGAGGGACGAATCTATGTGTATGTAATTGGGGGCATTTGTCCCCACTTGAAAAATTATTTTACTTAGAAATATATACAACAAATTTATTTTGCCCCCATAAAGAAATAAGAGTTGCCCCCATAAGATAATTTTTTAAATTAAATGCAGAAATTCAGAAGAGATGAGTAAAAAAGAGAATTAGTTGGTACTAATTTCACCTTTTTAGCTATGCAATTTGTAGAAATTTAGGTATTTTAGAATTTTTGTGTAATGAAATAATGTATTTCGTAAATATTTATAATATATTTTTTAAGTAAATAGTATAGGCTATTTCTTGCCCCCATGAAATTAATAGATATCAATGATATAAGATGGCTAAAAAAGTAATTTTAGTAGCTTATTAATTATATAAATAGATAACAGATAACAGATGTCAGATTACTTGTTAGAGGGAGGGGGGATCGAACCCCGTACGCCCATGTTCTTCTACCAACGATGTCTCTTTCACTAAACCAAATGAGCTATCCTTCCAGGACTATTTGAGAGAGAAAAAAAACCATAACAGTTGCATATGTACAACCTGAAATAATTATTATTTATTTGTTACCAATAAAGATGTAGAACAAAGATGTAGATAGTTGGTCTTTATTTTGTGAAAATGGGGGGGTGCAAAACTTGTTTGCCTTCGGCTTGAAATTTAACTTTTATAAGCGACGAAGAAAGAAGTAGAAAATTAATTGGTGTTATATTTTATCAATAAAAAGGTGGGTGTTGTTTATAAAAGAGGGGTGTGGGTGTTACATTTTTTTCCGCCAGTTTCAAATTAGCTTTTATAATATAGATTTTTTCGTAAACTCTTTGGCAAGTCTCATCTGCTAATGGATTTGAGTAACAAAATACAAACAGATGTATTTGTTAAGCATTAGCGTTTAATTTTTTTTTTTCAAGCGCTACTTGTAGTAGTGTTAACACTACTTAAAGCGTACAACATATATATCACTTTTTTTTTGTCATTTTTACCATCATTATTTTTTTAAAATTTCTTTTATATCCTCATTAAAGATTTTGTCGTGATTAAATAATTTAATAATCAATTAAATATATTATTTTATATTTATCATATAGTTTAACCTCTAGTTTTACCAAACACATAATTTGTTATCACCTAACTTATCCGCTATCCGCACCGTAGGTGCGGAGGGTAGTGTTTTAATGGGGTAGCTCTGGCTATCCCATTAGTGTGTGTGTGTATATATATTATATATATATATATATATATATGAATATTAGGTATATTATATATTATACTCTAATAATATATTATTTAGCTACCACAATCATACTTATTAATCTAAATCCATTAATTTATAGACATTTTACTCTTAAAGTTTATTATTAGCTCAAATAAATATGAATCATAAATCGTTATTAAATTAAAATAACAGTATTGTACAATCTTATATTGAAATGACAATAATGTCATTTTATTTTTATTTATTTACTAAGTTTAATATGAGTTTTAAAAATGTTTAATTGAATTTTTGTCCCAACTTTCTCAATTTTTGTTATTTTGATACTATTTATTTTTAGCAATGTTGATCTCCAACTTTCTTAGTTTGGCAATTTTGTTCTCCATGATTTATAATTGCATTTTTTGTACCTAAAAATTGTGATATATTTGTATTTTTTGTCCCTAAAAATCTATAATTTTGAGAAAATGGGAGACCAGTGCTAAATCCATAATTTTTGGAGACAAACAATACAATGAAAAAAATCACAGGAACCGAAATTGTCAATTCAAGATAATTGGAGCAATAAAATTACCAAAAGTAAAATAAAACGATCAAACTTGTCAAATAGAGAAAGTTGATAGATCAAAAGTATAATTAAACGTTTATATTTAACCATTTCATAAAATTTATGTCACTCCGCCCCCGGCTATTCTCTATCTATTACTACTTTTTACCAAAAGGAGTTTTTTTTTTTTACCAAAACAAAAAGAGTCATAAACACACTAAAATCAATTATATCAAAGCCATGGAACCAAAGACACACTAATTTTTGAAACAATTACTTGGAGAATACTTTGCCATGTGGCACTGGTTAGTGATCACAAGGATCGATGCTTAATTAAGGCAAGGCAACAAAGATTATAAAAATGAAACAAGGCAATGATTCAACATAAGTTACGGGAGGGCTGGTACAAATGCATAGCGTCGTTGATAAAGAAAGAAAAGGTCCGTGTCCTGATTTGTAACCAAAATTGTGCGATCTTGGGTCCCTTGCGCCTCTCATCTCATCTTCCCCACCTTTTTTTTTTTGGTGAGAAGCAAGGCCTAACAGGCCAAGCGAGATTAAATTAATTGAAGTGGACCAGCAGGCCCATACCCATCAGCAAGCATACAATTGACTAAAAAGTCAGGGATAACATCATAAATTACATAACTGCCACTAATTATGTGGCTCTGCTTTGCGAGCTTATCAGCCAACGAATTGTTGTTTCTACCAACCACTTTCCAAATCAACTGAATGTCATCAGCTCCAAGCTCCAAAATCTCGTTGACCAATTGGTAGTAAGGATGATTCAAGCTACAACCCATAGAAAGAAGGCCAAAAGCTTCTGAAGAATCCATCTCCACAATTAACGAATTAAAACCTCTACTCCACGCCAAAGAAACACCAAAGAAAACCGCTTGAAGTTCTGCTTCCAGGGCATCGCAAGCATGGAGTTTTCTAGCAAGACCCAGGATGAAATTTCCATGGCAATCTCTAAGGACAGCACCACAACCAGCTTCACGGCCATTGCTCTTCACGGATCCGTCGCAATTAAGTTTGAAGCATCCATCAGGAGGACGGTTCCACTTGTCAATCTCATCTACATGAACAGTCTGGATCTGTGGTTGAAGATTCGCTTTCCGTATAATGCTCTTCTCAATCCACTCAACCTGGTTTTTAATTGTAATAATAGAAATCCCCACCGTGTTGGTTTTCTGCGAGAACACAAATTCATTACGATTTCTCCAAATTGTGTCAAGAGCGACACCAAAAGTGATACTCCAGGTAAAATCCTCAGCCTTTGAACCCTTGATTTTGATGTTTTTAAGCAACCAATTCTTCCAATTCACTGTACTGAAGAAGTTTCTGTCATCTGTTGTAACAAGGCCATGCCAAATCCCCAAGCTCGTTGGACAGTCACGGAATCTGTGAAGGAGAGTTTCATCATCACTATTACACAAAGGGCACAAGCTAGATGTTGCAATAGTTCTAAGGCATCTTTCCACATTTGTGAGGAGAGCTTCATGAGCTAGTTTCCATAAGAAGGTGCGAATTCTTTCATTCCCTTTCCATTTCCACACATGCTTGAAGATAGAGTTGTTAGGGACCGAATTAGATGTTGATTGCACAAGGTAAGCAGATTTAGTGGTAAAACTGCCATCAGGGGTTCCACCCCATCTAAAAACATCATCATCACTTAGGATAGAAGGAGGGTTAATGTTCTCAATCTTTTGAACTATATCTATAGGAAGCATGTTTTCAAACAGAGTCAAGTTCCACTCACCATTATACCTCAGATAGTGACTAATAGGAAGAGCAGCTTCATCATCATTCATAGCAGAGGTTCTGTAGGAAGCTAAAGTGTCGCTGTTTGGAACCCAACAATCATTCCAAAAGCTAGCAGCCTCCCCATTTCCCACATCCCACACAAGATTACTCCTGAATTCCTCCCAAGTATGAATCAAGCCATTCCAATAATTAGACCCTTTTCTTTTAGGATCCATTTTTGGAAAGGATCTCCAACCACACTTGTATTTTTTCCTGAGAATTGAAACCCACAGAGAGTCTGGCTTGGAACAAAAATTCCACAGCCCCTTCATAAGGAAAGCAGTATTTGCTGTCCTTTTTGATCTCAGCCCCAAGCCACCAGAAATCTTAGGCTTACACATAGTCTCCCAGTTAACTGTATGCACTGATCTGTTGTTCTCATCATCACCCCAAATAAACCTTCTGCAGAGCTTGTCTATTTCATCACAAATACCTCTAGGAAGCACACATGATTGAATGACATAAGTTGGCATAGCTTGAATCACAGATCTGGCCAAGGTAGCTCTCCCAGCAAAGGACAGAGTTCTTGATTTCCAAGTACTCGGTCTTTGTTTAACTCTATCCAGAACATAGTTAAAAGTATTTAAGCCCACCCTTTTGTGAAAAATAGGCACACCAAGGTATTTTCCAAGATCTTCAGTAGCTTGGAATCCCATAGTCTCACAAATATCCTGTCTCAAGTATCTAGGAACATTTTTGGAGAAGAAAACCCTTGTCTTAGCATTGCTAACTTTTTGTCCAGAGCTTAGACAAAAATTATGAAGGGTTTGTTGAATAATTTCAGCCTGATCCATTTAGCCTCCGCAAAGAAAAGATGGTCGTCAGCAAAAGCTAGGTGAGAGATTTTAGGTCCCCCTCTAGTAAGTTGAATAGGAATCCAGTCACCAAGGTCAACATTCTGCTCAATAGCATGGAAAAGTCTTTCTATGCACATCACAAACAGATAAGGAGATATGGGATCTCCTTGTCTTATCCCTCTAGCAGGTGAGAATTCATCTAAAGCTTCACCATTCCAAAGAACTTTCATAGAAGGAGTAGACACACACTGCCAAATAATTTGAATAATATTAGGAGGAAAACCAATATCAACCAGAGTGTCATATATGAATTCCCACCTGAGCATATCATAGGCTTTCTCAAGATCAATCTTAATGGCCATCCAACCTTTCTTACCACTCTTGCTCCTCATGGAATGGAAAATTTCCTGAGCAATGATGATGTTGTCATGGCTATTCCTCTTAGGGATGAAAGAACACTGAGCTGGCCCAATAAGAGTTTGGAGACAGTCTTTCAATCTAGTTGTGATCATCTTAGTAATAGTCTTATAGGACACATTACAGAGTCCTATAGGTCGAAAATGCTTCATATTAATCACATCCTCAGATTTAGGAATGAGAGCAAGGAAAGTTGCATTGAGCTCTTTGATTTTATGGGGGTTTTCCCAAATATCCTTAATCATCAAACAATAAGAAGGACCAATGATATCCCATTGACTATGGTAGAATATGGCTTGGAAGCCATCAGGGCCAGGAGCTTTAAAGGCACCTATGCTTCTGATAGTTCTACTAATTTCATCATCAGAAACACCTCTGTTCAGGTCTGTGACAGTTTGCTCTCCTAGAGGAGGGAAAAGACCAGTCAAGTTATAGGCCACATAAGGTTCAGTAACAGAGAAGAGGTTCCTGAAGTAGTTGGTAGCCATAATCTCAATGTCCTGAGGTTCATTCACCCAAACACTCTGATCATTTTGGAGAGAGGAGATGTGATTTCTTCTTCTCCTAATAGCAGTCACACCATGGAAGTATTTAGTGTTTTTGTCTCCAAATTCTATCCACTTGGCCCTAGACTTCTGGTACCACAAAATTTCCTCCATGGCTAGGATCTCTTCATACTTTTTCCAGGTAGAATGTTGGATTTGTAGTAAATGATCTGACCAGCCACCTCTAAGTCTAATCTCAATATCTCTAAGTTGCTTCATAAGCTGTTTCTTTTGATAGAAGATGTTCCCAAAAACATTTTTGTTCCACTCCTTCAAGATCCCCTGTAATTCAGTGAGTTGGAGAGGGAAATTACCAAGGTTACTCCTCCAATTATCAGCCAACAGTTTATTGAAAGATTCATGAGTAAGCCAAATTGCTTCAAACCGAAATGGTCTTCTTCCTCTGTTAACAGGTCTTCTGTGATCCCAAGTCAGCAGAAGGGGGTTATGATCAGACTTCAAGTTAGGCAGGTGAGAGATTTCAGCATTAGGAAATCTGAGCCTCCAATTTAAATTTCCAACTGCACGATCCAATCTCTTCCTAGTATTACCCCTAGCCCAGGAGTAGATACTACCATTACAACCAATGTCTAATAAGTTACAATAATCCATAGTATCTTGAAAACCCTGTTCTGTAAAACGAGTTCTAGCGACAGGAGGCCCCTGTCTTTCATTATCTTTCAGAAGGGCATTGAAATCACCAATAATCATCCAAGAGTCATCCACATCATTACTAATTTCCTGTAAGTCATCCCATAGAGTTTGTCAGGGAGCATAATGAGGGCTGCCATAGACAATAGTAAGGAACCAAGGTTGGGATTGAGGTTGACTGACCTGCATATGAATCAATTGGTTTGTGTCTCTAATGATTCGTGTTTTCCAATAGTTGTTATCCCAAAGTAGCCATATACCACCAGATTGTCCTCTTGCATCCTTGATAAAGTGACTGTCAAAACCAATCTTCTTCACAATTCTTCTAGTTAGAGCACCACTAGTATGAGTTTCCAAAAGAGCAATGAAAGACGCAGAGTATTCACGTTTCATGTCTCTGATCAAACCAGCAAAACCTTTAATGGCAGTACCTCTACAATTCCAACAGATGAGATGCATCTAGGATTGGTTTGTTGAGTGAGGGGCAACACCCTCTTGGACATCCAAGGAACCTTTAGCTCCATTTCTTTGCAGAGATTCAACTCTGATGTTAGAGTTCCCACCTCCACTTCTACTTGGCTTGGGGATCTGACCAAGCACAGTCAACTTGCCTTGCCCCTCTCCTCTGTTTACCTTGGAGTCCTCAACTTGACTCAAGGCAATCTGGATAGAATCAGCAGATTTGAACTTATTCGGCAAGTTTTCACCATGGGATTGATAGATGCTTTTCATATAGGCCATAACAGCCTCCTCATCAGGATGTTTCTGAGCCCCAGTACCTAGTTGGTTACTTGTGGAAGGGACATTCTCTTTTCCAATAGCTTGATTTTTCTTAGCTCTAGAGTTATCTTCACCAACACCAGAAGTAGAGTTCCCCTTCTTACCACTCTTCTCTTTACGGATCACATTTTTTGTAGGCTTAGCTACCTTCTTACCTTTAACTGCAAGTTGTGGATTTTTACCTCCTGAGGGATTTCTCACCCTGACTTTACTAACAGGCTTACCTTTATTCACTGTGACAGTTTCTGTGATTGCAACAACTGGCTGCACTTCCATTTCCTGAGTGACAGGAGGGACAACTGGAACCTCTTCAGAAATAATTGGCTCAGCTTGAGCTTTCACAGACCTTCTATTGGTTGTTTCTTGTGTGCTTGTACCAGCATTATTCATTTGACCCACTCTCCCAGGAGCATTCTTCCTCTTCTTAGCATGATACTTAGGAATATTCCAGGGTCCCATATCACCCTCTCTTGTCTCTGTCACTGTGGGAGTAACAATATTAACACTAGGAGGCTCCACTTCATTAGAAGCATTACTGGTCACAGGGCTAGTGTTAGATGTAGGAGGCACCTCTAGTAATTCTCCACATGCATCTTTCTTGTGACCATACTTACCACATCGAAAACAAATAGAGTGCAAACCTTCATACTCCAAAGGCAATTTAAACCCTCTCAAGGAGATGTGAGAAGACAAAGGTTTGTCTAGATCCAATTCCACACAAATTCTAGCAAACTTCCCTCTAGAGTGGAGAGAAGTCATCTTGTCCACTTTGAGCATAGTGCCTAGTGCAGATCCAATCCTATGGAGAGCTTTGTCATTACATAATTCCACAGGGAGCTTAGGAATACGCACCCAAACAGCAACCTTCTGGGAGATAGAGGCAGTGAGAGAGAAGAAAGGTCTAAACCTTTGAACAATGAGGTAATGATCAGCAACTTTCCATGGTCCTTCAAAGAGGGCGTGCCTGTAGTATTCTATGTCAGAGAGTTGGACTAAATAAAAGTCCTCAGCCAAGTCAGATATAGACATGATGCCATTTTTGATCCATAGTTTCCTCAGTCTGCTTTCAAGCATTCTGAAATTAACTCTTTTGCCCAAGAGCTTAACGATTAATGCGTTTCTCCAAGGTTTAGCATATGAGGATATTTCCTCATCAGAGAAGATGATTGCAGGGTTCACCGATCGGGGCTCTGGATCTGAGTGGGTGGGTTCTTCTTGCTCTTTGTCCCATTTGTTCTCTGGCAGTTCATTATTGAGAAGATCTCCCCAGCAGGCGTCGCTAATACCTTCACTTTCCCCCACAAGCTTCATGAGGGCATCCTTGAAAGTAGTTAGGTTTACTGTTTTATTACTATCTACAGCCGTATCTGTAGAGCCAGAAGCATTTTTAGTAGCATTGGTCACTTTCTTTGCACTAGCATCATTGTGCTGATGGTTGATTTCTGTTGTTTCCAGGTTGATGATGGGATCAGGCGGTTTCAGAGTAGCCGTTGGAGGGGGGTTACGCGGGCTCATGCCCAAAAAACCTAGGCGGCGCTTCCTATTCGTTACTCTTTGGCAATAATTTTTAGATTGAATTTAGATTTACTCTCCATGCCCACCTTAAAATTTTGTTAATTAAGAAAGTGATTAAAATAAAGGAATACTATATTGCAGTTGTTGACGTGAAGAATGCCACTTGCAATGGTTGGTAGAATCTGCTTATAGCGCCCATCAAGTGGACGGCAATTATTATAAAAAAGTTTAAAAGTTGTTTAAGTAAACTCTATAGTCCATCAACCGATAATTTTAAAAATATATACTGTGTTTATTAAAAAAAGTTGTTAATCGAGTTTTGTTATACGTAAATTTTAATAATTAGTTAAGGGGAGGGGAAAGTTATACAGAGTTTGAGCTCTAGACCTCTTTCTTTAAACTCATTCATGTCACGTAGTCCTTTTTATGAGCAACTCAATTTGCTTGACGCCTAATGAAACTTATCCTAAATATTAGAATATTTTTCATGATCCCCTTACGTTATTAATGGAACCAAGTTTTATTATAATGGCCTTGTCACATACAGTAGATGTCCACAACTAAATTGCAATCAAAACAAGTTCATGTATGTATAACCTACTTCCAATAACCACGTAATATCGTGGAAGTAGTCCAGATCTTTGTTTTCGTAGAGGATGGTGAACCACATAATGCCCTGGTCATTGCTTCAACAAAATCTTTATTACCAAAACGTAACATCCTAGATTTTAATCGCGAATAAAATCCGAAACGTTACCTGATAGATCTTTTAGAGTACTCTTTCCATTTTCGATTATAAGCAAAAGTACTTACAAAGTCAAGTTACAACATATAAACAAGTCAAAGTTTTTTTCACTTAATATATCAAATTTACTCTTATTTATTACACTACTTTTACTTTTACCAATGAAAAAAAAAAGCTTTTTAATATTCCAATTGAAAGGTCACTTTTGGAGCATCATCTCAATTTTTTAGCTTCTCTTAAAAACTATACAGAGCCGCCTTTTGCTAATATATGATAAAAGAGGGAGTATGCATTTATAATTTGGATTACGAATACCATACGTTTCCTCTGTGTCAAAAAGTGCATCATTGCATTTGAGATCTCCTGCTTGTGGCAGTTCCCATTGTTGCTGATGAGGTGAGTGTTGTTGTTGTGTGGTAGGCGAGTTGTCCTTGTTACGAACATTCTCCCCATCAGTAAGATGTTCCAAAGTGAGCTTGACAAATGTATGAGGAAATTCAACATGCTGCTTCCAAACTTGATCATTCCTCCTACACCAAATGCACCAAAGTATCATGAGGAAGTTCAAGAACTCAGTTATAAATCATTTTTAAGTTCAAAAACACAAATATAAATTATTTAAAAGTTCAAAGACCGACCTAATTAATATTGAGGGACCTGACAATAAATTAGTTTTAATTAACAAGTTGGTGACCTAATCGCAAATAATTTTAATTTGGAGATTTATTTAAAAATTCCTAAATAGTTAAGAAACTTTTTTTATATATCAAATAATGAAATATTTTACTATCGAAACGATTAGGACAAGGACACCTTTTTTGCCTCCAATCATTTATTATGGAATTAGGTGTACTTTCAATTGAAAATGACCCTCCAAATGCAGTATATGCAAGTTCAACGAACTTGCTTTTTTTTTCCCGCTTTTATATTCACGTCGTAATAAAATAACAACAATTAATAGAGTGGCATCTTTATTTATTTATTTATTCTCAAAATGGCATATTTATTTATAAGTTATAACCTGCCACCCCGCAGTTTTTTTTATAAGCAAATATTAGTGGGGTGGGGGAATGTTAGTTTTCGGGGACTAAACTCTGGACCTCCTTTATACAACTCTTTCATGTCTCTTAGCTCGCCAATTGAGCTACCTTCTTGGGACTGCCATCCCGCAGTTGATGACGTTGGCAGCAGTGGAGGAGCTTCCCAGGAGCAGAGAAGGAGCCACGGTACCCCCAAATAATTTATTTTTAATACTACTATCAAGCAATTGCATCGCCTTATTTTGCCTCCACATTCTTGTAGTGCACAATTCTTTATTCTTTGCGCATTTGTCATTTTACTCTCTGTTTCTGCGTGCGTGTTCACTATTGTTTAGTGTCCTTCCTTCGTGACCTCTCTCCTTTCCTCTGTTGTGCCTCTGTGTTTTCTTCCTTTTGGATTCTTTTGTGGGTTCCATTTTCTTCTCTCTTCGACCTTGTAAGGGAAAAGCCACCAACCATGAAGATTCTCCTGAACCAACACACATATGGGTGGCTAATGTAACATTCAACAGTTCACTAGAATTCCATGAGAGTAGATATTAATATATGGTATACCCTTAGGTAGTGTTTGGATGGAGTAATCTAAAATTCTATGGAATTTGAAATTTTAGGATATTCAGTTGTTTCAATTGGATTCCATTCATTTATAAAATTCTTTGTTTGGATAAAACATTTAAAATTCCTCATTCTTAAAATTTATTGTTTGGATAGAGTAATTAAAATTCTTCATTTTATAATAAATTTTAAAAAAAACAGAAAAAAAAAGAAAATATATAAAATATAATATATATCTATTTTTTGAAGCACTAATATATATCTATTAATATATATATATATATATATATATATATATATATGTAAAATACTTTTTAATATTTCAACTTTTTTTAAAAAAAGTTTTGGCAAGAAATGAATTTCAAATTCTTCTTTTTTAGGTGGTATTTCAAATTCTCTAAATTTAGTCTTACTAAAATACCTCATAAATTTCATTCATTTTGAAAATTCTCCATATTTATTATCCAAACAAGTTAATTTGCTTTGAAGCATTTGAATCACTCTATTAAATTACATTCCCTTAAAAAGTTACCTCATCCAAACACTACCTTAGATTGCTATGTGTCAGCAAGCAGAGGAGGTAGATATTGGTAATGAGTGTTGAACTAATCTTGGCCCTATAGCAAAAAGATCCGGGTGTTGTGATGCTCCAAATACAGGTGGCAAATGCATGCAAATTGGTGTCCAAGTAGGACAATATAATTTTGTGTACTGATAGTCTAAGTGGTGTGGCACTTTCTGGACATATAGATAGGTATATCTCGTGTCATTCATTTTAAGTTGCACAACAAAATGAAAGCCTTGGTGATTTTTTTTTAAGTGATTTTGATTATTGGAATAATTTTGTTAATAGTTGTGGCACCCCCCAATATTTTAAGCAAGCTCCGCCACTGGTTGGCAGTGCCTCCAATTGCTATTGGTTAAGTTACTAAGTAATTGACTTAGTAATTTTTACTAAATTAATTTCAGTCATTGGATCACTTTTTTATTAATCTAATTGGATCTAATTAATTGTGTATTTACATATTTTAAACGAGTGTAAAAATATTACTTTAAAATTTACTTCTATATAAAAAAACATGTCAGATTGTTTGTATAAAATTCATCAAATAGTACGCACACATTTCTGTCATTGTGTGTGTGGCATATATGTGTGTTTGCAAGCAGAGTATGCCAAGGCAGTAAGGGACAATACGAAATTGACAGCAAAAGATCAAATTTAGAGACAAATGTGATATATAATGAAACGATAGCTTGGAATATGACAATGAGAAAATAAAGAAGGTCGTTGCTATATAATATCTACCATTTGAGTGAAAAGATACAAAAAAATGACTCAAGTGTTTGGAGGTTTTCTGTTGTGTCTTATTGAGTGGATTATATTGCCATATTTGTATAAGTTGAGTGAAGTAGACAGGAGGAGCAGCTCTTTGGGAAATTTGTGGCGGATTTGATTACGGCACTTATGCCGTCTGTTATTTAAAATAATTGTGATAGCCTGCAAACATATCGAGACTAGTTCGGGGGAGACGAGATTAACTAGCCTTAATATAGGTGCTTATTGTCACATTTATCTTCAATATGATTATAAATGAAATGCTTCTCTCGTCAAAAAAAGATTATAAATGAAATGCACTAGTACGTGTTTATTGTAAAAAAAGAAAAATACTAACATGGTATAGCATAAGTGGTAGATATTTGGGCTCATTAATCATTTGGTTAAGAATTCGATCACTGACCGGTACGTATGGAAAAATATCTGGTGGGAGAGGTCAACTCCTTAAATGGATCTCAATACCTCGAGGATTAGTTTCTACACTTGGATGCGCAGGGGATACATTAGTTTGACAAAAAAAAAAACTAACCTTGAGATAGGAAAGACACTGTGTTTTTGTGTCTGTATTTCTTGTCTAAAATTTTCTTTCTCATCGTATTTTAGTTTTATCTTCTATCTATTTCTTTCCAAAAAAGCTTAAAATCACCTAAGTCATTATTGTTCTTTAAATCCCTTAATTCACAAAATAAATTGAGGCTTAACTCCTAGCGTGAACAACTCACTTTAAACTATAGACTATTATGTTTCTCAATCATTGATAAAAAAATTCAAGGTTGATATTACATATTGTTCATATATAGATGACAGTACGTACTCAAAAACATTTGGATGAGATGGTTTGCGTCTCTTTCAGCTTAACCAATATCTCAATTTATGCATCAATCATTTTTTATCAACAATCCAGACATGTTACTTCTACTATCTATTTGTTATCTATTTATCTATTTATATTTAGTATGCTATGACATTTACAAAAATACCCATACTTCAAAGTTTGACTGGTGCATAATTTGAGGTTAAACAGACCATTTTGCCAACTCTTAATAATATGAGTTTTTACCTTAAAAGAAATTGATGAACTAGAAATTATAGATTAAAAACTCCTTTTTTTTAAGGTAAAAACTCATATTATTAAGAGTAATAACTGTTTTTATTACTCAATGGGCAGTGGCTCCTTTAGGGTAATAACTGTATTTTCTATCCTATTATATAAAAATTGGCTATTTTGCGTTTACAAAATTTTTCATGTTTGAGAGTTTGACATGTATCTAATTTGGGGCTAAATATGTCTTTTTCACCCACTAGGGCAATACAGTGAGTTTCTAGTGTGTAAGTTTCCAATTCCCACTCTATTTGTTTTCATTTTCATTTATTTTAATTCTAACAATAGATGAACTAGAAAATAGATTAACATGATAACATAATTAGTCACGTAAGAAGATATAAATAAATATAATAATTTTAGAGTAAAATACAAAAAAATTATAATATAATTGATCTTAAGTAATAGATTTATTTCAAGAGAAACACTTGAGTCTTGATGAGAAAACAGATATGATTTGACTTGAGTTTGTTGGTACGATTTCAATATCTTTGATATCTATAAATTATTATTTTGTTTGAGAGTGTCGCAACGAAGAAACATTACATGTTGTTGCTATAATTTAATTTTGGGTTAAACATGTTTTTAGTCCCTACAAAATTTCTCAATTTTGTTTTTAGTCTCTATGAAAAATTTCGTCAACTTTTAGTCCCTATAAAATTTCACTATTTTGTTTTAAGTCCCTATAAAATATAAACTCGTGTATACCTTTAGAATTTTTGAATGATATTTTGCATACACGTTAAAGATATTAAAAATATCTCCCTCACAAAAAATAAAATCAAAATTTGATTTCTAGGTTAGTATTTCCTTTAATTTGTTTATCGAATCTTTTGCACTTAAAAAATTTAGATTTAATTTATGTGTTGTTAAAAAATTCAAAGTTTTTCTGGAAGAAATGTTTATAATGTCCTCATTATGTATGCAAAACATCACTCAAAAATTCAATGGATATACACTAGTTGGCATTTATAGGGACTAAAAACAAAATATTGAAATTTTATAGGGACTAAAAGTCGATGAAAAATTTTATAGGGACTAAAAACAAAATAGTGAAATTTTGTAAGGACTAAAAACATATTTAACCCTTTAATTTTATTTAAACACAAATCGACTTTTTAGTTAATGTTTTGTTATTTATATATAAAATGATTGTTTACCTTCGACCTCTTGGATTACTAATATACGAAGGTTATAATTACGTTTACCTTACCTCAATGAGACTAGTGAGGACTTGAAATCGATCTGCTAGATACAAGCCATGTCAAGCTCTACTAGACTAATTAACCCCTCGCGGTTAATGATTGTTTTGCTTTGATCACATATTAATTTTCATACATATTGATTTCTCTCTAATACGTGTATAGTTTTGATCCTTTTTTATTTATGTTTCCTTTAATTACCTTTAATTATAGTTAGTTTTAGGAGTATAATAGCTTGAGTTTTAATGCGGAACTGCAAGTCATCGCCCAGGACCTGGTAACCATTTTGAGGTTAAAAAGATTTCGTTTTATTTTTATTTATGTGTTTTTGGATACTTGGTAACCTTAATTCTCCTATTTTTCATGACCCTTCACTTAGTTATGTAGAAAGCTCACCTAGTGAAGGAAAGAAAAAAATACTCAAGTTTTGACTTGTTTCTTGTAGCAACGTGACCAAACTCTTTGGGCGATGACACTTATTAATGTCAGGTCGTCTGACGACCAATGTCAGATCGTCATGGGTTCACATCTCTTCAACCTCTCTTGATGATTCAAGCTTGAGAAACAAGTTTGGAGCATCGGTGTTATCATATTTTCTATCTAGTTGGAATTTATCTTTTGTTTTTTCTATTGTTATGTCTAGCTAATTAAACTCTTAATAGTTTGGGATAAGTGAATATTGATGAATCCTTTATGTATTTGATTTGTAGTTTTGAACCTCTTTTATTTGAATGGATCTTATGCGTTATGTTTCAATCTTTGTTCTTAATGCTATATAAGAACTTATCACTCTTAGGATGACTTACAATTTATGATTTCAATGGAAGTTTAAATTACAAATGTCTGAGAATATGACTCTTTATATCTGAGAAAAATGCAAATGGAAATTTATGATTTTAGGCTCAATTCGCTAAAATGAAAAATATTTTAAAAGGATCAAACCGAAACAAATCTGAAAGATAAAGAACCAAACTGAGAAAAATAAAATATAAAGGACCAAACTGACATACAAATGAAAGATAAATGACCAAAACGAGAAAAAAATATAAAGGACCAAAATGAAACTTAGGTCAAAGATAAAAGACCAAAAGTGCAAATTTAACCAAAAATGTAATAGTTTTGTTTAACTTGTCGAAATAGTTGCATTTTCTATGAGCACATATCAGTCTCTACTCTAGAGATCGATTGAGTTTAAGGGATTAGTCTTTTTAGTTGCGCACACATGATGCCTGATTTAAAAAAATACAAAGACGATGTTGTACATTGTCAATCTATTAGAGATACATTTGTTAATACTTTGTTAGTAGTTAGTTTAAAATTAGTTATGTTAGTTATCATTGTTAGCTATTATTTTCTTCATTTTCCATATGGACTTATTGTATAAATAGGGTCCATTGTATTCACGGTTAAATCAATTGATCAATTATCAATAGTATTAGTATTTGTTTATTACATTTCTCTACTTCTCCCTCATATGGGCTCTATCAAGAATTGTAATATGGTACCAGAGCTCCTATGGCTTTCGCATTCATCTCTCCTCGGTGATTCCCCCTTTATCTTCTTGTGAGTTTCTTCTCCTGCTTCATGATTCATGAACAATGGGGTTCATCATGATATCATGAATTTTTTCAACATTTCTTCTTGCGTCTGTTCAAGAAGTTCATTGAAGTTTATTCCTCTCGATCATCCTTCGAGCCATCTTCATCATGTTGCTACGTTTTTGTCCGTTGTTTATTTCTAGTCCAATTGTGTAGCTATAGAAGAACTAATGAACCTGCAAATTTCTTCCCGAAATAAGCTATGCTTTGTTTTCTTTATCCTTCTTGCATGTGTTTAGGAAGTTCATTGAAGTTTCTTCCTCGATCATCCCTCAAGCCAACTTAATCATCTTTGTTGTGTTTCTGTCTCTTTCTTCTTTTCGATCCAATTGTGAAGAACAAATGAACCAACAAATGAATTCTTTCTCAATTCATGTATCTTAGAATGCACTTTTTTGCTAGAACTATTGTTCATTTTTGCAAATTGAAGTTCCCGCTCCATATTTGGTTGTTTTGTCCATGATCGGCACGACGACACCACCATGAGAACGGTCTTTTGAATATGTTTGGTACATTTTAGGATATGCTCCTATAGTTTTCTTGTCTGTTTGACGACTTTTGGCTTCTATTCACAAAGAAAATGGAAAGTAAGCAATTTCATTCTTTCTAGCCTTATTAACATTTTAGATTTTATCCAAAAAATGGATGTTTAAAAAAATAGTCTTTCTCTACTTTTGTAATTTTCAAGCTAGAAATGTAACACTGTTGCATGCCCAACGCTGAATTTGATCCTAGAACATTAATTAAGCTGGAAGAGACTACTACTATATCATTCAATTGCTCTTAGGTAGAGTCCATTGTATTTATAGTTAAGTTAATTGATTAATTATCAATAATATTTGTTTATTTGTAATACAGTCTTCTTGTTGCTTTGTATCAAAAAAAGTCTTCTTGTTATCGTCAAAAAAAAAAAAGTCTTCTTGTTGCTTAAAAAAAGCTATCTTGTAATAATGCGTTAATATTTACGGCTCAAAACTTTGGCGCTCGTATCGAAGTAGAAGGCTCTCAAAAAGTTCCCAACCCAAACTCACAAGAATAGCAGCGGAAAACTCCTTATCAATTATCAAAGTGGTTGTGAATTCTGAATTTTAGCTTTTTAAACCCTAGATGTTTCTATGAATGCGAAGGACATCCTGGGATTGCCCAAAACTTCCTTTCCAGCTCAGGAGAAGAAGTCTCAACCTCACAAAGAGTCTCAGATAAAACCAGATGCCATTTCGAGGGAGGTAACATTTTACTTTCCGTTTTCACGAAAGAACCAGATGCCATTTATATTTATGCACCACAGGGTTTAGCTAATTTTAGTTTCTTTTTTGTGTGTTCCTAAATTTACAGGTATTTGCGCTTACGGGTGGATTGGCACCTCTTATGCCTGCTGTTGATTCGTCTCAATTGAAAAAAAGGCCTCCGTCACACGAAAAGGTTATCTTTTTTTTTTTTTTTAAATATTTTTTTCAATATCAGTCTTGCTTTCTTTTTTTCACCGTTTAATTTTTTGTTGGGACTTGGGTTAGTGATACAGCACGGTAGCGTTACGGAGTTTGGTCCAAATTGGGGTCTGAAGCTGTGTAATTTTCTGGGTTTGTACACTGTTAATGATTAGTGACACAGCATGCTAAGTTTGGTTCATTTCTTATGCATTGTGGAATACAAAATGTAATGAAGCATTTGAACATACTCATGGTTTTATGCTGTCTTTACATTTTTAGGATATGAAGGAACATTGTTAGGCAGAAGAAAAAAGGGTTAGGATTCTCAAAAAGCAAAAACAAAATGTGTAATGAGATGCCCTTTTATAATTGGTTACAAATTATAGTTTTGCTTTACAGATGAAGAAAGAACTGTACTAGAGCGGCACTCATTTACAAAATACTAAATCACTCGGTTGAAAATTCCTTTTCAGTTAGCCTGTTTGGTAGTACTTGTTACCATTTAGGTTGAGGATTTTATGGTCCGCTCATGCGTGTTTCTGAACCTATAAATTAATGCTTCAGAGTCTTTTGGAGAGATAAACATCGAATACTACATGCTGTCAAAGCTTTACCTTGATGTATTCTTGACTGACCTTGTATTTGTTAGATAAAAAACCATTAGTATGCTCTCACCTAACAACATAAGCTTTTAAGATAGCTAGTTCATAATATGGTATCGGATTCTTTATAACCAAATAATCTAGAGTTTGATCCTTAAGGATGAATTTAAACACGAGGTTGGGTGGGCTTAGACACTGTCTACACTTCAAGCCCGAAGGGCTTTTGCATGAAATGTGTTAGGTGTAAAACAATTATGTGCTTTTGCATAACAGCCTGAGCTTTTGAAATAATTTGTTCTATAGCTATCCATAGCAGAAGAGTGGAGATGCGGCTAGCTGTTATTCTCCAAATAGCAGCGCAGTTGTTGCACACTAGGGGAGGGAATGGGGTATTTTGGGAAATTCAGGCTAATTTCTTTTTTGCTTCCTTTACTTTTGTTGCTATGAAATTGTATGTTTTGTTTGATTACTATGACATTTATTGTTAATTATGAATAGTTCGTGAACTTTGAGTAATTTTCCAATTTTTTAGCAGTTATATATGTGTATTAATCTTATATATATATATATATATATAATAGTAGTCATCCCGTGATTCTCTCTCCAGCTCTAGCGTTTTTTTGGGTTGAGCTGTTCCGCGCCGCTATCCGGGATCGATAACTATGATTGGTTCATGAGCATGACATTACTATCACACATTTAAGTTTTTCCTCCATTCAGGTCACTTGGCAATGGCTTGCTCTCACGAATTCTGCTCGTAAAGATGATATTAAGCTTTCCCATTGGGTAAGTTTTTCTGTTAGTTTCTATAAAACTTGAAGTTATTTAGGAGCATGAAAATACTGTTGTGTCTCTTCCATGATAATCATAACCGTTTTCTTATGCAAGTCCTCACTCCACCCATACAGATTGCATGGTGCTGTCTTTTGTTGCCAGGTTCACTGGAATCTCAATTTTGATGCATTTCCAAGAACACGTACATTGGGGGCAGGGGTTTAGGGAGGGGGGGCACGAGTATGCCTTCCCTCCAACTTTACACTATTTCATTTTTTCCTTAATATCTTAGGACTTAGGTTATTTTGTTGTCTATAGTTTTGTAATTTTGGCCATTGACCCCCTTAGCGAGTCTTTGCTTATTGACCCCACTAATAATAAATCTGTCTCCACCACTGACTGGGGGAACGGGAAGAGGCTGAACAGTCTCTGGGGGGTGAGGAATGGATATTAGTGGGTGTGGCCCGAATCTCGTTTGCGGAGAGGTCTCTGAAATAAATTATGAAAAAAAAGATCAGATTTGTCATAACGTGCCACCCTGGGGATAGACACAACGGAACAGTGATAATGGTGTTGGGGCGTGTCAATGCTCCTACAATGATAACCGTGCACAGGTAGGAGAATCATGCACTAATGGTGAGGGTGGACTGGTGTGGTTAATGGGAGGTGAAAGACACCTCAGATATTTAGAATTACATAGGATATGGAAATCTGCTGAGGACAGAAAGACTAAAGGAGGAGCTGAAAATAAAAAGGTTCTATTTGTAGTTTCTAGCGATTAATGATGAGAATACATAAAAAAGGCAATGAAGAATTTATTGCATTTCTTTATATTGTTTGACATTTTCAGTATGCTGAAAATATTATATTATTTTTTAATAATTGTTCACAATATGCTTCCATTCATTATTTAGGACACGGGCTTTTCCTATTAATGATTTGATTCACAATTTGATAATCACAGTAACTTCTATTGCAGGCTCGAGTTGTAAATGGTGTTCCACCATCAGGGGACTATTCTTTTGCCAAGTGTGACAAGGTAAATGCAGGTTCAGTCTATACCTTCATGCCTACTCTTCCTTTGTCTGATTCATCTTAATTGATTCTAGTGAATATCATCTATTTACATGACTTTGTTTACTTGCTATGCAGTCTGTTGGCATAACAAGATACACTGATGAGGAGTATGTGAAATATTTAGCAGATCCTGTAGGTATTATGTCTCAACTGCATTGATACACTTGCATGAAACTGAATTTAATGCTACAAAGAACCGAGTCTACATGCTGTGTCATGTTGATGTTGCAGTGTTATCAATAACCCACGTCACTAGAATGTACTTTGAAAGGCCTTTTTTTGTGTATATAACTTCAAAGTTGTTTATTTTCTAGTTGGTAAAAGTAAAACACTTATATTTCATTAATGATCAAGTTAGCTGTAAATAATGGGGAGATTTTGCGATCTATTTGGAAGGATCTGTATATCTGAACCTAGTGTCACTTTGCAGCTGCATCTTTTGTACACTTGATTGTACCTTCCATTTTATAAATTTGCTCACCCTTCACCACAGCTGTGCAGTTCTTTGTTATTTTATAGTTGGAAGTTGAAACACATTGACATTCTACTGGTATTTGTACATCTACCTCTGTTATGAAGTATTTAATGTGTTTCTCTCTTTCATGAAATTATATATATGTAGAAATGGACCAAGGAGGAAACAGATCAACTGTTTGTCTTATGTGAGAGATTTCAACTGCGATTTATTGTTATAGCTGATAGGTTTCCGTCATCTCGAACTGTAGAAGAATTAAAGGATCGGTATTTTAGTGGTATGTATATTATGTTCAGTGAACTATATCTGCTGCTGCATTCTATTATTCATCTTCTTTAATTCATATTTTTTTAGATTGATTTTAGAGACTACAAGAGAAAACACCATATTTAGTCTCATTGTTTGTTATATTGTCGTCGCTATGTAGTATCCAGGGCTGTGTTAATTGCTAGGAATCCATCTTTTGGGGATGTTGCTGTGCATCCTCTTGTTAAGGTGTGGTAAAATTTTTGAACAAGCTGTTGTTATTCTCAAGCAACTCTTTTTTGTTCTTGTGAAAATTGCTGTTTTTAGTAAAAATATCACTCTGATGATACAATGTCGTCTTAGTAACTTGTTCTTCATCCTCAATATAGGAACCATATAACGTTTCTCAAGAGGTCGAGAGGAAACGAGCTCTTTCCCTGATCCTCTCTCAAACAAGGCGACAAGAGCAAAGAGATGAAGAGGTTTTGATCTTCACCCCTTTTAATTAGTAATATTTATACTTCTACGGTCATTATACATTCAGAGCAAATGAAATAAATATGGGCAGTGGCGGATTCACCTTGTGTAGTATGGGGCAATAGGCCCTACAAGGTAATATATTTTTTTATTGAATATGCTTAATAAACATTTAGTTGCCCCCATAAAAAATTAGGTGTTGCTCTCACGAAAACAATATTTTTTAAAAAATGAATGTAAAAAGTTATAATTATAAAAGAGAGAGAATAAATTGATATTGATTTTATTCTTCTAATTTGTACTACCTTCATAACGAAAACCACACACCGTGACACAAAACACATTACATTTTGGAGTTTTGAATTTTTTGTTATGAGATTGTGTATTTCGTAAAATCTTAATAACACTTTGATGCGGACCTCATTAATGAAGGACAAAAGGATAAAATGGGGTTAATGCAGATATTTTGTAATGAAGGGCAGAAGGGTAAAATCATTAAAGTTTTCCACTATTCTGATGTAACAAACTACTGCCACGTTGGCAGTAGTCACGTAGGGAGAGTGGGAATGTTCTGGTCAGTTAGAGGGGAGAGAATGCATATAAGGGGGGGAATCAGTAGCTGTGGGTTTAGGTTGGAATTGGGAATAGTTTGGGAAAGGGACTGAGCAATTGGATTGCTCTTTCACTGTTACATTGTTTCTTCCATTTTAGCTTGTAATTCTCCATAGCAATTCAGAGAGATCCTCTGAATTGCAGTAAATAATACAAAAATTCCCTTTATTATCTTCCCCTGTTTCCAGTTTGTATCAAGTGGTATCAAAGCACTCGATCTTGGGTGCTCAAATGGAAACAAGGCATGAGGAATCTAGAGCAGAAGAACTGGTGCAGCGCATGGAGGGTATAATAACCCAGCTTGAAGAAATAAAGCTACTCTGGAAAAGAAGGAAACGAGAAGAGTCGAGACATCGAACTCGGCAGCATCGAGCTTCGAGTCGAAGAAGACGAGGCAGAGCTGAATCAAACACGTTGAAGAGAAATGATGTGCCAATCGAAGTGGGAGAAGAGAATGAAGAGGGCTTGATAGATCTGAAGGTGCACAACTCAGAAGGCGTCGTGAAACCGGTAGAGCACGAGAGATGTGATGGCATCAGTAGAAATGTTGGAAACCTTTTTGTTGCTGTAAAACCAGAAACAAAAAAGGAAGATTATGTTGACGAAGCCAAGACCCACTTTACAGAGGTGGAATTTGAAAAGAATAATGATCGCGGTGGTTGAGGAAGGGTGAACGTGAAACGAGATGACGGTGATGAAGCTGACAATGACGAAGATGATGGTGACAATGACGAAGATGATGGAGACGAAGAGTTGCCACCGGCAGAACCGTCGCCGGAAGAGTCGCCGGAGGAGGCGATAGACGACGGAGCAACCATGGAAGAGGAGTGGCTGGTTAGAGATGGTGGAGAACGACTTCTCTGTTTTGCGGTGTTCAGCGATGGAGAGTGGAAGAGGAAAATGGGGCCAGACGGAATGCACGGGGAAGAGGAGCGAAGTTATACTGACGGTGAAGCGGCGACGATGGCGCCGGAGGAGGAAAACGCCACTGCGAAGGTGGGCGATGGATTGCTGGCTCGCGATTTGGGATCGTCGCTTCTTTCTCTTGAGGCGGATACGGGCGACGGAGAGTGGGAAGAGAGGAGAATGAAGGTTAGAGCTGATCCAGTGAGTATTGCATTGGGCCAGGCCCAATTCCTTGTTAGTGAATCTGACCCATGTTATACACAGAAGGGGGTGTTAAAAGAAAAAAGGGACCTGGATAAAGAGAATGTGGTTGGGTCTAATAGGACTCTAAAGAAAGTGGACCTCACTTTTAACCCAATGGGCCAGGCACACAATTTCATTATTACACCTACCATATTTATTAAACAGGAGGAGATGCTACAAGAAGAAATTGAAATCAACAAAGAGGAGGATTTCACTTCCCACCTGAGGGGTGCAACCCAAATTCACGTTATTAAGGCAGTCCATAAATATCCGGGGAGGGTGTCTGAAGAAGAAAGTGAAGTGGAAAATCTGAAAGTTTCATTTCCCACAATTATAGAACACAAGTGCTCTTTTCTGCTTGACTGTGGTGAAGGAAGAGAAGCGAGGGATGGTAGGATCTTCTGCAATTGTTGTGAGCTACTACTGAAAAGAATTGGCAAAATAATCAAGTTACTAGTGGGGGTTGGTAGCTACTGTAGCAACAGTATTTCCATCAAGGTAAAGCCTCCACTTGTCTATTGGGATCCAGGTGGCCTCAAACAAGATGAGGAGAGTGGCAGCCTAATGATCTTGATGTGTTCTATTAACAATGAGGTGTTAGAAAAAAAAGAGGGAATATACAAGGAAGGGAGTAGAGAGGCAGAAACTAAGGCAAAATGGGCTCTAAGGGGATTGGATATCTATTTCACTCTAGTGAGCCAGACTCAACATGGTGAACAGGTTTGTTTAATGGTTATTCTTGCTATAATGGATTTGGAGAAAATGATTTTAGATGGCCCAATTAATGGTTTAACTCTATTGAGCCCAATCCAAAACCTCTTAAACCCAAATAAAAACATAAAAGACTTTGCACATGGCTTTTTAGTTACTGTATTTGCTGATCCCCTGTTATTGCCTGAATATGTTGAAATAAGGGCTACATTTACAACATGTGTGTGGTTGGGAAAGCATTTGGGATGCCTTACCAAGGAAGAGACCTCTACTTCATGTACTGTATTAGAAGAACACCAATCTTTTTATAGCAACATTTACTGCAAAGCCTTAGAGCCTGCAATAGATTGTGATTGGATTAGTGTAGATGCTGAAAGCAATGTACACACTGGTCCACACATACAGTTTCACTCAAGATGGAAAGGTTTTTTGGAGAATTATTTGGTGTCTAATGATATGTATTCACTTGTAACAAAGGCTAAGGAACCATTGTTGAGAGTCTTGTCAAACTTGATCTTCCTCAATAATATTTTCACGAGAACTACATGTGATGATTTAGTGGTGCTGCCAAATGGCAGAGATGCAAGTGCAGGTGTATGTTGTGGGATCTTATGTTGATGGGAATGACTTTTCGGCAACAACTTTGATTGAAATATGTAAGAAATATGGGCAGGAAAGTATCAGAGAATATGAGTTTGTTGCTGCTGTTGGCATTTATCAATTTTGATCAGACAATGGGATCCAGGACAACTCACTTGTCCTATGACAGCTACTGCTTATGGATATCATTGGAATGTTTTCTTCGATTTCCTTCATTCGCTCAGCTTTCTATTTGACAGAGGCAGTTTGTTAGTTTCTTGCATTGCTTGGTCATCATGCTTCCAATTATGGGATCCTGGAGGAAGACTTTTACTAATGTTAGGATACCATTGTCCGATCCAACAAATGAAAGTACCTGAGTTAAGCCAAGTCGTGCATGAAGATGTGGAGGTCTTAACCAAAGGGAAGCAACATCCCACTCGCGAGCCAATGGAGTCACTAAGGAATTTTCTGAAATCTTACCTTGAGGACAAGGTGAATTTTGAAGGGGAAGGTGTTGATGCGGACCTCATTAATGAAGGACAAAAGGATAAAATGGGGTTAATGCAGATATTTTGTAATGAAGGGCAGAAGGGTAAAATCATTAAAGTTTTCCACTATTCTGATGTAACAAACTACTGCCACGTTGGCAGTAGTCACGTAGGGAGAGTGGGAATGTTCTGGTCAGTTAGAGGGGAGAGAATGCATATAAGAGGGGGAATCAGTAGCTGTGGGTTTAGGCTGGAATTGGGAATAGTTTGGGAAAGGGACTGAGCAATTGGATTGCTCTTTCACTGTTACATTGTTTCTTCCATTTTAGCTTGTAATTCTCCATAGCAATTCAGAGAGATCCTCTGAATTGCAGTAAATAATACAAGAATTCCCTTTATTATCTTCCCCTGTTTCCAGTTTGTATCATACTTTTTTTAGGGTGAAAATATTCTAGATTAGGTTTTTCCTCAAGAGTTTTCTGAATCAGCCACTGGATTTGGGTATTTACTACTGTTTTATTATATGCAGGTGCTTGCTGAAGCAAAAAAAATTGCTGCATCACGCATCGCAACTGAGGTATTTTTAATGATTGTATTTCTATGACGACATTGATAATTACAGGTGGAGAGGAGGGCTTGGTATGAAGATAAAGATAATGTTTTACAATGATCTGATTCTGTTTTCTTGCTTAGTTTTGTTTTTTCTCTTCTATTCCTACATATCAACCTCAAATACCATATAATGTTTCGTATTACTACGCATTCATGCATAATACCAATTTTTTTATAGAAACATTTATACCTATATTTTTACCAACAGTAAATTATATGATAGTATCATTGGATCAATTAGGGCCACAAAATTTCTGAAGTATATAAAATGTTATACATATCTTTGCATGAATCTGTGCCTGTGATTAGCGATATCATGTCTTTGATTTTTATTTCTTATAGGATGCTGATGTGTCTCAGTTAGTTGTTGCTTCAAATGCCGGTACGGACGTCAAAGAGAGGGCCAACCCTGTTGAAACTGTATCTCCATCAAATATGCAACTCCCACCAATAGTTGTTCCTACCACAATGACAACAGATAATGCATCTACCCTAGCTTCTCTTCGCATGGTAAGATAAAGATAAACATCTGGTAACCAATTTTCTTCCTATGTCTCTTTTCTGTAGACATTTGTTGTTAACACTTTCCCCCACCTGTTGTCCCTCAATACAAAAAAAGATAGAACAAAATCCAGAAATATAGAATAACAAGGATTTTCATATCAAGTCTTTAAAAATTTGACCTTAAAGGCTTACATTGATCCAAATCTTTGAAATAATTACTTTTCCTGTCACAGACAGTTTTCAACATTTTGTTGATGACTACACTTCGGAACATAACCTAATAGTAAGATATAATTTCAGCTTTATGTGTATCTGAGAACCTATGCACTTGAGCAACTGGTGCAATCTGATAGCTCATCTGTTGGAGTTCGGACTATCAAACGTGTTGAGCAAACTTTGCAGGAACTTGGGGTTTGTCTATACTTCTCTTTAAAGCATTTCAGATATTTCCTTTTTTCTCCATGGTGAAGTCATGTAGTAGTCGCTGATCAGTATATGTACCAATATATGAAACCCCTGTATTCTTCATTTCAGGAGGGCTGGATATCTTTTAAGGTTTTTGTGTAACTATTTAATTGCTGTTTGGTTTTGAGAGTGGGGTTGTGATTAAGCTAAACTTTCTAAAAGTTTTTCAGGTTCAGCTCTCGCTTGACTTGGCTTGTCTTAGCTCAACTAGTGTCCCTAAGAGTTTGGTTAAGAATAATTTTTTTAGATATATAATGAAATTATTAATATGCTTTAAACCATTGACATAAGCTTTTGAGATAGTTTGTTTGTTACATGGCATTAAAGGTTCCATGATCAACTGGTCTAGAGTTTAACCCTTATCTCCATTTTTCTAAATGAAAGAATATTATGCTCATGGTTGGTGGACTTGTGCATTGTTCACGTTTCAAGCTTAAATTGCTCTTGTGTGAAAGGGTGTATTAGAGATATAATAAAACTATTGACCTGCTGCTTTCGGGATAGTTGGACTTTGACAAAAATCAATTTTTTTATTGTATTCTACAATCTACATATTTAATATGCAACAACGCGAGTAAATATACATATTTATAGTAATATGAAATAAGGTCAAACTCATTTAAGCTTGAACCTGGCTCATTTTGTGCTTATGCATAAAATAAACTTAATTGAGCTCTAGAAAAGCTCTTTCAAGTTCTCCCTTAGGCTTCCCATACAAATACAAAATAATTTAATGTTGCTAATATGTTTGGTAAGCAAGTTGAAGTTTAGTTGCTTTTTCCATAACTTAGTGCCGTTCAATCAACCAAGAAAAATACTCACACTCTTCCTGATAATTATTTTAATTTCTATGGACTATGATTGCAGGTCAACTTGAAACCAAGGGTTCCAACAAAAGCAGTTTGTGCAGAGCATCTTGAACTTAGAAAAGAAATACTAACTCTATTGAATCTTCAGAAACAGGTGTGTGTATATATATATATATATAATAGTATATGTGAGGAAAGAAGTGTTTGTTTTTGTATTATGAGGAAAAATTTTACTAGTTACTTGTTAGAATGTCCACATATTGAAAAATGTCTTTCTAATGTCATTTTTCTTACCAAAGCCAACACGGGCTTGTTCACTAACACTTCTAGACTGTGTCTTTAATTTGTTTCAGCTGCAAAATAAGGAGGCTGAAGGTTCGTCTTTTCGTGATGGGTCATATGGTGAAACAACAGGAACACCAAAGGTTAGAAGTGGATTTTTTTATTTTGGTACATTCTCCTTGGTTTTTCATTGTTTTAGATTTGTGATTGTCTAAGCATGCGATTCATTTTTCTTAAACTATTGGCAGCATTCGCATTGTGATGGGGATCAGGATCAGGATCGGACATTTGTTCCAGATAACACAAGTTCTGGGGGTAATAAATTAATTTTGTGTGCACCTGGTATCTGATTTTTTTTAGATGATAGAACTTTGGTTCTACATATTAAATACATGCATGTAACTGGTTTCAGGGGAAAGAAATGTTAAAAGGGATCAAAAGCGCAAGGTATGTATGTATTTTAAGTATTTTTTTTCCACGTACTTTTGGACCATTGCCACAGTGCAATATTTTCAACCTTGAAATTGTTATTTGTAAAGGTACCTGGACGACTTTCAGAAGCTCCATCATCCCCAGCCCAGTCTAGAAGACAAAGAAAGCTTAACTCTTAATGCCCCGGATCTTTAGTTCCCCTAGTAAGAGCTTAAATTCACCACCAATCTTTTGTTTGGTTCTGTGAAATCTTCTGTACTTCAACGTTCTTATGCTGCTTGTTTGTTAGTCCTCTGTAGTTATTAAATGAGTTTTACATGTTATCCATCAGGTGGCAACCGTAGTGGATGTTGGATGTTTTGATTTATAGTGTTCTTTCCATAGGATTTATACATTTTGTGGTAAGCAGAAGTGAACTGTAAACTCCTTGCAATTTTGATTGTGGTTAATTTAGACAAATTATTGTCAGTTTTGATATTCCGTACGAAACAAGGCGATGGCGTTTTCATATTCATCAAGTATGTCCCCAATGAGATTTGAGAAACTAAACTTCATTTTTGCTGGTGAAGCTTTATAGTGGTACCAGCTGATAGTGACCAAACACGCTTATTAGGATATGTTTGTAATCAGGTATAGGAATTGGGTATTTTCCAAATGTATCTGAAAGCTTATGTTTAATATTATCTGTCAAAACAAGTTTAGCCCGAAGTGGTTATATCGGAATGAGGAAAAAAGGTTTGATGGAACAACTGGTGGCAAACCTGGGATTAGTATGGTGGAGAGGAAAATAGAACGATAACTTGCAAAACATGTACTATGAAAGTTGTGATCAACACGTATTATTTATATTCATTGTCATGGAAGTTGTGATGAATTATGGGGGATAGCAACAAGTGAAGTTTGAAATTATTACTCGATGATCTTGTTTAATGAGAGCTCATAAAAATAAGGTGTTAAATGCTGTGCATTATGATCATTATGCACGGAGCCCCTTAAGACCTTATTTTTGTGAAAACAGAGAAAATAGGTTTTTTTTTTTTTACCCCCACCCTTTAAACTTATACCCCCACATAATTTTTAAAACCCAAAAATATCCCTGCCAAACTAAAACTCGCTCGGATTTAACCCTATCCAAGGTAAATCCGCTTTGTTATTTTTTCAAAGCGGATTTATCTACGCAATAGGTAAATCCGATTTTCTTTTTTTTTAGGGAAATTAGATATACCTTTTTGTTAGATAAATCCGCTTTGAAATTAAAATTAAAATTAATTTTTTTTAGAAGCATAAAATAGAAAGCAACAACCAAAATAAGGGTTTGTGTTCAATTAGTCATTGCAAATAAAGGTTAAAAATAAATAAAAAGTATATTGCAAAGACTAAAATAAGGAACAAGTATTATAATAACAAAAACCAAAAAACAACGACTGAAGTTAAAAAAAATTAGAGGGACCAATTCAAACAAAAGAATTATGGACTAAAATGAAAACAATTGTACAGGACAACAACAAAAACATATTTAAGTCACTTTACCTTTTACTCCCTGTTTTGTTTGATGTTATAGTCAAAAATATTATCTCTTTTGATTTTTTGTTTTAGAATATCAAAGAATCATTACTCTTAAAATTATTAGTGTAATTTTCTTTTTAGGAGACGTGTTTTTAAAATAAATGGAGTGATAATGACATATTAGAAAAATATAAGATAATTTCTATGAATTCTAACAGAGGACTTGAGTCCTCCATTGAAAATTAAACTCTCTAAAGTTGTAGTAGTAATAGTAGAAGATTACATATTTTTTGGTCAAAAACCATTCATTATCTTCCTTAACCTGAATTCCCAAACAAGAGGAGAGGAATAAAGTAATATGCAATACCTTATTGCATCTGCTTCCCCTTCCTTTCTTCTTCACGCTAATACACTCCAGTTCCACAGGGTACGCCACAGACCTTGTTTGCTTAAGCCTCACTGTGTTCAGAAACAGCAGCGGAGCCAAACAAGCGTCAAAACTTCATTACCATTGGTACCCCTATCTCTTTCACTTTTCAGCACTGGCTTCTTATTTGGTCCATTTCTTGATGGTCTCCATTCAAGAGTCGATCTCGTGGTGTACAAGTCTGGCTCAATTGACATAGGTCCACTCCACACAAACATATATGTCGGTTTCAACTTCATTTTTCTCTACACTTTTTAATGCCTGCAATTTGCATACTACCATCATAATACTATTGCCAAATTGATATTCATAGGTTCCTTTCTTTCTGGGGTTGTTTTACTGCTCTGTTGGTTTGCTTCAACTCTACCTAGATGAGAAGGTCTTAAACAATGTTCAAGAGGGAAGTTTCACAAAAACAGTTGCCTCACTCATGTAAGTACTTGTCGGCTGCTACAACAATATAGTAGGATAGTACTCCCATGTCCTTAAACTTTGCTACTATTATAGTTTATTACTTTTGTTACAAAACAATGTTATTTTTTCATTTATTAAATTTTTCCAAATTAATATACCGTTGTGTACTAGAGTGTGTTTTAGACACCTAAAATATATAGAGTATAATAATTTGAGTTAATAGCCAATTTGGTAACTCAAATTTTAGAAAAGTTCAATTTAGTTTCTGACATTAACACTTTTCCTAATTAGTCCCTTACATTTTCAACTTAGTATCAATTTGGGCTAAGATAGAACCAAATTGCTATGGAGGATATTTTGGTATGTAGCTTAGACAAATTAATCTAATGTTAATTTGTGTGCAATAGCTAAATAGTTAGAAGTAGCAAAGTTTTGGAATGAAGGAGTATGAAATTGAACATGATAACAAAAGTTTCTTATTTATTTCACTTCTAGATTACTGGTGCTGTTCTTAGAATTGAGTGCTGAACTATACAAAGCCGGAATAGCAGACAACATTGAGGCCTACATATTATTTGCTGCAGCAGAGTTTCTATGGTTTTTGTTGGATAGGACATTGGCTGGCTTCACACTGGCATCCATTGTTGGCCTTGTTTGCCCACTGGCTGAGATACCCATAATGAAGTAAATCATTAATCTTTCCCCTCCTAGTGAATTATGTGACAAAATGAAATATGTTTGTTTGGTTATTGAGTATTGATTGTTACTTCTCTTTTGCTTCTTTTCAGCTTCCTCCACCTTTGGTACTATCCTCAAGCCAATATTGAAATCTTTGGCCAGGTAGTTTTTGTAACAAGTTACATTCAGTTTCCACTATTGGCCTTTGATTAATTTGTGAACTTGTTATCTACCTCTCAAAGGTATCTTTTAGTACAATCAAGGGTTAATACTTCTGACACAATTAGTGATGAATTGAATTCTATTTGCAGGGGCTAGTTACTTGGACACTCACCTGCTACTTTGTGTACACACCATTCTTGATCAATTTGTCAAGGTGGTTGAGAACAGTTTATGCTGCTCAAACAGAGGAGTCTGCATAAAACAACATCATGAACTTGCTGTTTATTCTATTATTATTAGTATTATAAATTAATAACAACCCATGGAACAACACATTATGAAAAGACATTCTACTCTAACCAAGTGGAATTTCCCTAGTCTAAAGTAAGCGTTGTTTTTCAGAAAATGAAGTTGGTTTCGGACCCGTTTGGATAGAGCTTATGAAAAACAACTTGTAAAGAAATAAGCTTTTATGTATTATTCATAAACTTGTCAATGTAGTTTATGGAAAAACAACTTATGGAGATATAACTTTTGTTAGTGAGAACTTACGAGTTAACATAAAAATTTATTTATCTCCATAAGTTATTTTCCATAAGCTCAAAAATAAGCTCATCCTAACGGGCCCATGATGTCTGTCTCACTCACGAGCTACATTGCCACTTTAAAATCATTCTAACCTTTTGATTCCCCCATTCCAAGTCACCTCAAGGGCAAAAGTGAGGCCTCATAGTTGCCCAATCTACCTGATCAAAGGCAAAAAATGCTGAAGAGAGAAAACTATAAAAATATTTCACCTTGATTGAGAGAGTAATTTTGTAGATAATAATAAGAGAATGTTTATAACTTATATATTTTTAATTTTAAGACCACTATAAAAAGATGTAATGCATAAGTCCTCAGAAACCCTCTTCCAATGCATTTTTTGAGTTCCTTTAAATTGAGGGAATTTGGTTTTATGAAGAAAAATAAACTTGTTTTGAAGTTGATCCTTAACACCCCACTTAGTGATTAGAAATATGCCTGCCTGTACCAATGAGTAAAATGTCATGATGAGAAATAATAAGCAATTCATCAGTGGAAGAAAAGGCCACAAAGAAAGCACCAGAGGAACTGGAAAATGCGATTGGTTTGCAGTTAGTCATGTAAATTTGCTGTAGAGTCAATACATGCTCTTCAGTTCCACAGTAGAGTCAAATAGTCAATACATTTTGCCAGAGTGTGTGGATGTGGTGTCAAATTTGGTGTATTTGGATTGGATCATCTATAGAAGAAGTCTGTAACTTGATCTGTTCCACGTTAATGATTTGAATAGTCAGTCAGGCAATTGGGTAACACTACAGTACTTCTTCTATAGTACTGTAGAAGAAGTCACACATTCTAATGATATACCTTTTTTCTTCTAATAATAAGTTAGGGAACAACGATAGGACAAAGAGGTCACACATTCTAATGATATACTCCTTCTGTCTCATATTAAGTGTCATGTTTGTCATTTTTTTTTGTCTCAAATTATCTGTCACTTTAGAATCCCAATACAATATTTATTATTACTTTTCAACAATACACTTACTTTAGAATATCAATAACCGTGCCTTTGCACCAATCAAGAAAAGTGTAAGGGTGTTTTAGTCCTACCACATTTTTTTACCATAAAATTTAGCATATCCAATCATTTTCTTAATACCCGCGCATAACCTTAAACGACACTTAATATGAGACGGAGAGAGTACCTTTTAATGAAGAAATAATGATATCATAAAAAAAATAATGATATACCTTTTAAACCCCATTCTAATGAAGAAAAAAAATTATTATGTTCCTCAATAGTAGATTGAGTTCACTATAACATTAGTGAACTAAGTTCACTACGAGCCTTTATCAAAAGGAAAACAATAAAAAAGAAACAGATAACATAATGAAATAAGTTTAATATGCTCTATCCCCATAACATCGACTATAAGAAGAGACGAAACAACGGTAGGATAAAGAGGTCACACATGATCTCCATAGTTCCTTATTAGCACCAAACTTTGTTAACCACTTAGCATACAAATTCCCCTCACGAAGTGTGTGAACAAAATTCAAATCCCAAACCTTGAGAGAAAAATATTTGATGTAGGAAATAATTGAAGCATAGGGGTGGTTATCTCCATGCTCACAAGCAATTAGCGATAGGCCAGTTTCGGAGTCTGATTCACAAATAATAGAACTATAACCATTGGACTAAGCTAAGTTCAATCCTTTGGCAATTGCATGGAGATATGCGTTCGCTATGACTTACTTTTTAAATAAAAAAAACCCTCATGAACTCATTTTATTTAGGCTCTGTTTGGCAATGCTCATTCGCTAGCTTATAGCGGATCCGCTAGTTGGAAGTGTTTGGCACAACTAGCTTTTAGTGTTTTTCCACTAGCTTATAGCGTTTTTTGAAACGCTACTTGAAGTAGCGTTTGAGCTTATAGCTTATAGTGTTTCATTTTTTCTCCCAACTTTATTCTCATTACTTTAATTAAATTCCTCACTTATCCTCTATTAAATGAATTTCTCTCTCATTTGTAAGCATTAATTGCAAATGTCTATTTACGTATTTATATTTTTATAAGCTATTTCAACTGTTAATTTTACCAAACACTTTCAATTCAATCCGCTACCTCATTCGCTATCCGCTACCTCATCCGCTAATTATACGCTATCCGCTAGCTTATCCACCATGCGCTACTTTCTGCCAAACAGAGTCTTAATTTCATTTTTTTAAAATTAGGGGATGTATATGCAGAGGTGGGGATTGAACCACTCTAACCAATATTATCACTTATCCAATCATTTTGTTTTACTTTAATGACCGTTTCTATCCAATAAATCTTAGTCATGGTTCGCTATCACCACTTAATTATTGGTTCACCTAAGAAGTCACCTATTACAGATATAATGTTACTTACAATTTAGTTAAGAACATTTGTAAAATAAAAGTTAGTTAAGAACTTAATTGTTCTCATTCTTAGAATGTGAGTTTAGGCCTAACCAGGGGCGGATCTTCTTTAAGGCCCGGGAGGGCCACGGGCCGCCAAAAAAAACATGTAAAATTCAAAAACAACTTATTCTTTTCATTGTTTCCGTGTTCGATTCATGGTAGAGAAGTTTTTAATTTTTTTTTACGATTTGTCATCTTAAAACAACAAAAACATGCGCTTATTATTTTACGTGAGCCACGAGAATCGAACTCATAACCTTTGCATTATTCACCGTGCTCATTAACACTGGCACCTGTATGTATTGGTTCAAAATTTAACAATGTTCTTTATATGTAATACAAAGGTAAAATATGTTTTTTTATGCATTAATATTTTTTTACTCAACATATAAGTAATATGTAATAATATATATATATATATATATATATATATATATATATAATTGTGTAGTATTTTTTGGAGTATAAATTTTATTCAGATGTTTAATATACTCAAATCTCTTATATTAGAACTAGAAAATTATAAATAGATATTGATAATTTTCGAAAAAAAATCTCAGTATTTTAAAATTGGAATCATATAAATTTAAAACTATCTTTTTAGAAACATCATAAATTGAGTCACTATGTGAAATCAAAATTATTTTTTTTAGGTATTTAGTTTTGTTTATAAATAATTTTGATTTATATTTATCTATTTTAACTGTATTTGCATTGCGGCGTCTTTGTTCATGCATTTTTAAGTTTCCACGACTCTTTCATGAGTGGCCCCAGTCTCGTTCCTGACATTTCATGGGCCCTAGGCAATTTGTGAGAAATGGACCCCCTTGCATAACTGTTTTTTAATTTGAAAATATTTCAATAGAAGACAAAAAAATAACTTATTTCAATTAAAATAATATGTCTTAATACATAATAATGGTTTTACGAAATATCAAAAGTCTTCTCTTTTCTTGGAAAGCCATAAGAAGCGGTTTCTTCGAGCATTTTGAGATGCAAAATCATTTATAATCACATCAGCATCATTGTTCTCCAACATATCCTTCTCGATTGACAAAGTTGCCAAACCATTCAATCTCTCTTGTGACATTGAAGATTTCAAGTAGGTTTTATAATAGAGAAATGAATGGGGTGTGTTGGGAAAGAATGAATAGAATGGAATCATGAGGACTAATTATTATGTGGAGTGAGAGCTAGGATATTTCAGAATTTGTATAGATAATTTGGGGTTTTTTTATTTAAATTGTTTTTTATACTAGTATAATTTAGGCTTAGTATAAAAAAATTGTACTTGTAAAATTTAGGCTTAGTATAATAATTTTTGGGGCCCCCTAAAAACGTGGGCCCTAGGTGGTCGCACCCCCGACCTACCACTAGGGCCAGCCCTGAGTGGCCCACCCCAACTTTTCGGTCAAGATCCGCCACTTGGCCTAACTCAACCCAACAAAACCGACTTGTAAGGTGAGGGATGCCTCACACTTATAAACTCTTTTGAGACCATATCTCTAGTCAATGTGCGACTTGGGTTTTCCCAATACTCATTAGCTATATAAGCCTCCTTATATCCCTTAATGTAAACACAATTCTCATTATCAAATACTTTTTTTTTTCATTTTTTTTAACTTTCTCTCTTACTTTTGTCTTGCAATATGATATGAGAGCAAATTTGATATTTACCTAATTATTTCAATCTGCTCGATTTTCTACTTTCTCTTTTCATCTTTATCATTTGTTTTTTATTAGATTCTTTTATTCTATTTTCAATCTTCTATGCTCATCAACATCATCACTAGGTAAAGAAAAAGGTGACAAAACTACAATATTTTAAAAGAAGGTAATATTAAAAAAATTAACTTCCTTCATTTTCAAATAAAAAATAATCAAAAAAATTCAAATACAGAAAATCTAATATTTTTGAGATATTTCAATTCGTGATGATAGCATAAAATAACAAATAAAAAATAATAATTCAACTTTGCGCTTTTTCAATTTTCAGTTTACAATAGCAAATATCAAATTCATCATCATGCCAGACAATGAAAAAAAATCTGATTCATATAAATATTTTTAATTTTATATAAACATTAAAAATTATCGGAATCTACTTTGCCGCAAAAAGAAAGTCTTTTACTAAGCGACCTTTAAATTTTTTAAGCAGATCTGAGGATCTCTAAAATTGTTAATTTTTACACTTTTAAGAGTCAACATAAAATGTAAAATGAAATTTATATTTTAAAATAATACGAGAATATTTACTAGCCTTTATTAGTTACTAATCCGGTTTTTATTATAATAAAATTTCGCAGAAATTTGATATAACCGGTCTATAATAATGGGGATTAGAAGAAACATTCTTGTGCAACTAGGTTTGCCTTAAAAATTAGTTAATATATTATATTATTTTTAAGAGAAATATCATTTAGCGATCGTCAGTACAAGTTGAACGACACTTAAACCTTTATACCTTAGAAATGGGTGCTTTTTCCAGTTCTAAAACAGGTCCGATATTAAAAGCATGGTTGAAGAAACATTCTTGTACAACTAGGTTTGGCTTTACAACGAACATACTACAAAGAACAACTTGCGTGCTTCTCCGCTATCTTTATCGAGGGGTCCCCATTTTCGTCACGTCAATAATAATGAAGCTTACTTACGCCAAATTAGGTGACTGTATATAAAAAAACTGTGCACGCACGCTCTGGTAATTTTCTTATCCATGGAGATCATCCCCAATGGGACGGAGGTAGTAGAATTAAGAATGTTTTTTAATTTTCTTACCGGTGTAAAAAATGTTAACATAACGTCCTACTCTCTTCGGACTCAATTATAATCTAAAAAAAAACTAATTTCACACTTATTAAGAAAGTTAGTTATATTTATTTAATATTCTTGGTTTCACAAAAAATAAACTAATTTACTTATATGCCCTTACTCTCTTGGGAATGTGCAATATTTTTAGTTGTAAAAGTAAAATTAAATAAAGGTATTTATAGAATCATAGCATTAAATGAAGTGGAATTAGTTGATATTTGTTTATATTTGAATCCAAAAAATTTGCTTTTTTTTGCCGCAGAGGACAGTACTGGTAAAGTCACATCAATAATCATGAAGTTGTTTCTGATCGCATCTGTGCAACGCAAGCAATTAGTTGTGTTGGAGTTGGGTGGAATGACTTTATATTTATAATAAGAACACTGCCACCCAGCTTTGTAGTTATTGGATAGCAGCACTACTGGTATGGTAGGTGCAATTTTAATGCCACAACAATGACTATGTATGCGTGACTCCAGCAATTCTAACATTTGTTTTCCTTTATTGTCCCTCATGCAATGCAATGCGTAGTTGAGCACAAACTCTGGCAATTGGAGATGAATTCTTTTTCTGCAACTAAAAAGTAATTTTAATTATTTGAGTAGTTTAAGGTTGTTGCACACTTATTAAGAAAAATGGTTAGTAGTTTAGATTTTATAAAAAGTGTTGTCTAAATTACTACTAGTACCATTTAACCATTTATCTCTCTACATAGATAAAAGTGAATCATTTATTAAATGTAAAAAGTTATCATGATTAATAAGGATATTAGTGGAAAAACATCTTAGATGCTTCATTGAAAATGTAAAACAACAACTAATTTGGGACAAATTGATTTTGCCAAAACAACTTATAAAATGGGACGGAGATAGTAGTTTAAGGTTTTGGCACACTCATTAAAAAATGATTAATAATCTAAATGTAATTTAGATTATTAAGTGATTCATTGAAAATGTAAAACAACAATCAATTCGAGACAAATTGATTTTTGATAGTGCGTGCCATTATTTTCATTTCTCCAAATTGTCTGCACAATGTGATGGTAATCTGGATGAGTTATCCAAGCTGCCTCAAATATGAAGGGTCCATTACCACAAGCTTGAGGGAGACCACCATACCTAAGCAGCAAAGGTTCATGATTAGTATGCTGTAGAGCACTTCTACATATGCGATCAACAAAGAGTTTGATTGATTGTCATGTGTCTAGAATATTTACATACTAAGTATTTATATACAATGGTCTCTATTGGTCACGATACTAGTCTACGGCTAACCACGATAAAAAAAACAATTACTCGTATATGAATAACGTAGTTTGGTAGGATGAATCCTTAATTAGGATAGAAGCTCTAAATAGAGAGATATGTTTTTTTTTTTTGAATATGATATTGTACAATATTATGGATTATGATGAGATACAATAATATTAAATACTAATCCCTATTTATAAGGATACAAGACTAATCACCTATTGTCAAAAAAAGACTCATCACCTAATGCCAAAAAAAAAGACTCATCACCTAATTCAAATAGGGAAACTAAAAAATGACTCTATAAATAAGGAAACGAATCCTACAAGAAAATATTTAAATAATCATATTTTTGGTATAAATCGGGTATTCTCTGCGCGCAACTACAGAGATTTATCTCTCGAGCCGGGTAGGATCACAAACCCTCAAGAGATTTAATACTGTTGCATGCCTAAGACTGAATTCAAAGTCAGACGTTAGTTAAGCTGAAAGATACCCAAACCATCTAATCCAAGTGATATTATAATATAGCATAAAAATAAATGGGAGGCTCTAACTCGACGGTATGTGGGTTAGAATATCCTATTGTATTTTTTTCTTATTATATATTATTCATATTCATATTTGCTTCTTTATGTTTGAAAATAAAATTGACTGTAGTTTTAAATTTTAGAAAACATGTCACCCCTATGCCTCTTTCTTAAGCTACGGTGGTGGAAACAATTTTGTTTATGGAATAATGGAAGTATGAGATGACATTGAAGAAGAGCAGAGGGTGGCTAGTAGTGAAGGATGTCAATTGTCAAGTAGTAATAGTGACAATGTTACAGAGACTGGTGTGAAATTAATAATGAAGGTGTTGATAGAAGGTGGCTGGATATATAACATTGAAAGGTGTTGCGGAAGGTGGTGACTAATGGGGTAATGAAAGTACCCTTGTATTGTCCACAAAAAAAAAGGGTACAATGCTAAACTTCATGTTTAATTAACTTTTTTAGATGATTTTCAATGAATTAACTTTCTAATAACCACTCGATATCTCTAACTCAATATCTCAAAAAGTTTATTAAATGAATCCCACTAATAATTCTATATAATTAAACTTCAATAATGATTTATTTATTAAGTCCTAATCATCTCATTGAAATATTAAAATTAAAATATTTATTAGCATCATTTTTTTAATTTTTTTATAATTTTAAAAATAAAAAGTAAAATTATGCAATTTTCATGAATTACATTTGAAAAATAATACTTACTAATAATTTAAAAAATTAATAAAAATAAAATTATGGCTTGCATTCATCGTAGAGAGAGAAAAAAAAATAGATAAAATTGAGTTTTATTAGTGAGGCCCACAAAGAGAGAAAGTAACTATAAAATTCATCTGGTTGGAGTACACTAACGTGTAATCTTAGATCATTGAGAAGTAATGTTATTGGACAATAAAATGCTGCAATAAATAAGCACTCAAACTTTTTTCTCACGATGGTGGTGCTTATTTAGTCTGGTGCTAAATAAGTGAAACACTCTCAGAGCACCACCATTGTGGATGTTCTATTTGAGTTGTTCTTATTGCTTAAGTTATCTTTGGCAACACCAATCCGCTGGCTTAGAGCATTCCTAATGGTAGGATTTAAAGTGGTATGTACCAATTAGGGAGAGTGTTCCACAAGCAATATACTTGGAGAGAAAAAACGATTATGCTTAATAAGGGTGTCCTTTTGTAGTTTTTTTTTTGACAAGGGAGTCCTTCAGTTCTAGTTACTCTTCTTTTACTTTACGTGGGTTTCCTTTAAAAATGATGCAAGTTATTTGGTGATAATGTTTTTATTAATTTCATATTATATTGAGTAAATTACCCATATTTTTCCGGGTAACGAAGAATTTACCAAAAATGATAGTTCTAATTCTAACGATGAAACCAAAAAATTAAAACTGTAATGTACTGTAGCAATCTCAGAAGTGGATGTTGCACAGCAGTATTTGTTTCGACTTTCTAACTGCCACATTTACAACTCTAATTCTTTTTAATGCTATATACACAACTCTCAATTCTTTTGTTTCGCCCTCAACAATCAATCTCATTGCATGTCATGTCTTGCTTCCAAATATAAAGTCTTCTCGTTCCAGCAAATTAGCTTCAAGACAACAACGACAACAACAACTAGGGTATACCTTTTACTATTATAGAGCTCAGGAACTCTCTTCATTTCCAATATTTGTAGCTATAATTCTAACATTATCTCAAGTTTGACGTTCATCCTTTATGTTTGAGTCAGTGGTAACATTCATGTTTTGACTTACTATTGTTTTTGAGTTTCAGAAAATAATTTCAGAAAATTAATCCATCCACCGAAGATATTACTGGGTTGAGTCGCGGACTAGGTCGCTCTTAAACTATTACTGCACAGTGAAATTTCGCTCAAGAAATACACCTCAATATGGTTAAAAAACCACTCTGAATATGGTTCGCAGACCACTCTTGAATATGGCTCGTAGGCCATTCTTTAAAGTAGAATAGAAGAAACATCGAGAGAGGAGAGAGAGCTTGAGGTATGATTTAACGTCAAGCGGTGTAAATAGTCAAGTGAGGGAGGGGCCTATTTATAGGCTTCAAAACTGACTTGGTGCGCAAGTCTTAGAGGATAAGACCGGAGTGCTTGCGCTCCAAGCTATAACGGATAGGAACAGACGCGGATAAGAATGACTCTGTTCAACGAATCTGTACGCAACGGTTAGTTCATCGTATCCGGACGGTTCAACGAATCTGGACACGCAACGCACCAAAAAATAAAATAATAATTAATTATTTTCGCAAAAAAGAAATTACACCTCACAGCCCGAGCCCAGGCCTGGGCCCGGCCCTGCCGGTCGGACGGCGGCAGCGCTCATGCGTGTGTGGTGGTCAGTTTATGTGCGTTCTCTCTATTTCACAAAATTGGGTACCCATTAGGCTCCAACCCAAGTTGTGAAGTCCACACTTATAAACACTCTTAAAGTGTTTATTCTATCCAATGTGGGACTTTTTCAATTCACAACTACCAAAGTTCCAACAATCCCCCACTTGAATTTAAAAGGAAGTTTCAGAAGTAGCGTCAAACGCCTCCATAAGATTGTGCATAAGCAGAGGTGTCATACGACTTGAACCCTTGCGTAGCGGTTAAGATTTAGATTCAACAAGAGTGACTCGTAGTCTTGAACTCTATCTCTAATCGTCAAAACCACACACAACCTTTTCCTTAGGTGTATTCTCAAAAGCCCGTGCGTTTATGGCCCTGCACGTCTATCCCAGTTTAGTGAACGCTCTAGGAATTTCTGCCAACAATTCCATAGGAGGCGGCCCCACTTCCACATTCACAAAGGTGAGTCTATCAAGAGTACTCCTGTAGCTAGGTACTCCACTCTACATAGAGTATAGATCTCATTAAGAGTTTCTATTATCTCAACCTTACATCGCTTCAGGAGTCATGCTTCTTTACTTTTAATAGCATGTTCATCTCCTATCACTTCACAACTTGTTATTACCCATTGAACCTAATTCTTGGGATCTCCAGTCTTTTAGGTCGGGCTACCATCATGAGTGACTCATGGTTCTGATGGCAGTAGTCCCATCTTTTGAGATGTATTTTGGACTTTCTTTTTGGCTAATCCTTTCGTCAAAGGATCACCTAAGTTCTAATCAGAGCGTATTTGATCCACTCTCACAGCTCCTTTTGAGAGAATTTCTCTAGCAATGCTGTTCCTACGACATATTTGTCGCCTTTTATCGTTGTAATAACGATTCCTTATTTTGCAATAGCCGCGGTACTATCGCAGTGGATCAACGCAACTGTCATCGGTTTTTCCCATAAGGGAATCTCTGCTAGTAGGCATCTTAACCAACTAGCTTCTTCACTGGCAGTGGCCAGTGCTATTATTTCAGACTCCATAGTAGACTGAGCCAATATGGTCTGTTTCTTTGATTTCCAGGAGACAGCACCACTGGTTATACTGAATATATAGCCGCTAGTAGCTTTGGAATCATCAGATAGAGTATTCCAATCAGCATCACTGTACCCTTCAAATACAGCTGGAAATCTCTGATAATGTAATCCAAGATTCATGGTCCTTTTCAGGTATCTCATGACTCTTCAATAGCATGCCAATGCTCTATACTAAGTCGACTAGTAAACCTGCACAACAATCCCACAACATAGGCAATGTCGGGTCTAGTACAATCAGTGGCATACCTTAGACTGCCAATGATGCTCGCGTATTCCGTTTGCCTTACACTGTCACCAGTGTTCTTAAAGAGCTTGACACTCGGATCATATGGTGTACATGCAGGTTTGCAATCAAAGTAATTGTATTTCTTTATGATCTTCTCAATGTAATGAGATTGATCCAAAGAAATTCCCTTCTCGGACCTAGTGATCTTAATACCAAGTATCACACTAGCTTCTCCGAGGTCTTTCATATCAAAGTTGTTGCACAACAATGATTTCACTTTATCAACAGCATGAATGTTTGATCCAAATATGAGTAGGTCATCTACATAGAGACATATGATAGTGCAAATGTCATTCTCGGTTTTGTAATAAATGCATTTGTCACTTTCATTCACTTTAAACCCATTCGATATGATCAAATTATCAAACTTCTCGTGCCATTGTTTAGAAGCTTGTTTTAGACCATACAGAGACTTGTCCAACTTACAGACCTTGTGTTCCTGCCCATGGATCACAAAACCTTTAGGTTGCTCCATATAGATTTCTTCTTCTAAATCGCCATTTAAAAAGGCAGTTTTTACATCCATTCTTCTAAGTTATAAATAGCGGCCATCAAAATTAGTACCCTTATAGATGTAATTCTTGTATCAGGTGAATATGTGTCGAAGAAATCTATATTCTCTCTTTGTCTAAAACCTTTGGCTACAAGGCGAGCCTTGTACTTATCAACAGCGCCATCAGGTTTTAGTTTCTTTTTCAAGATCCATTTACAACCAATGGGTTTGCAACCAGGAGGCAAGTCCACTAAGTGCCATGTCTTGTTAGACTCTAAAGAATCCATCTCATCATTTATGGCTTCTTGCCACAAATCAGCATCCAATGACAACAGAGCTTCTTGAAGGCTAATAGGATCCTCCTCTAATGTATAGACCGTATAGTCGGGTCCATAGTCTTTAGCAACACGCGCTATCTTACCTCTTTGAGGTTCTATTCCCCTTTCTACGTTGTTTTCAACGCTCCTAAGCACAGAAACTTGAGCAGTTCCGGTGCCCCCACTATTTCTTGATTTAAAAGGGAATCTACTTTCATAGAAGTCAACATCATTTGACTCTATGATCACTTTCGCATTAAGGTCATAAACCTGTATGTTTTGCTATTTACTGCATAACCAATGAATACACATTCATAGGCTCTATTTGCGAGTTTAACTCATTTTGGGATTACGACATAAGCCAAGTTATCCCAAATTCAAAAATAAGACAAGACGGGCTGTCTTTTCTTCAAGATCTCCGAAGGAAATTTTTTATTTCATTAGATTTGGCGAATCTATTCATAACTTAGCCAACAGCTTACAAAAATTTTCCACAACAGAGATCAAGTCCTAGAATTCAGCAAAATAGCAAATCAATAAAGATTTTATTTTTCTTTCTGCTTTACCATTCATTTCAGAAAAAATATGGTGCAGTCGTTTCATGTATAATTTCATTAAATTAATGAGAATCATACTCTGTTCCTTAATCGCTATAAAAACTCTTAACCTTTCTACTTAATTGATTTTCAAAAATCTGTAATGGAAAACTTTGAATATGTCAAGCACTTCACTTTTATTTTTCCCAAAGTATACTACAATGTAGTCAAACCAATTATAAATAAAAGTGATAAACTATCGTTTTCCATTTCTGGTTAACGTTCTATCTTATTCGCATATATCTGAGTGAGTCAAAACTAATACTCAGATTTCCTTACTGAGTTATGCGAAGTCTTGAAAATTCTTGCTTGACTTCAAAAATCACAATTTTTTTTTAAAGTCATTTGAAAAAAAAATAACTTTTGAAAAATGCTATTTGGCTCTTATTGAAAAGAATGCATTTGTTTACACGTCAAAGTCAACCACGTTTAAAAATTATATAGTGTACAAAACTTTCGATAGACGAAGTAAACAATGCTTTAAAAAATATCATTTGTTTAAAATAAAGTTTTAACCAGACTCAACATCATTTTGTTATTTTCAGCAACCTGTATGTTCAAAACATACTCAATAACCATCCACCAACCTTCGCATTCACCAACAATAATGATTTCAAAAATTATAGCAACAAATTGCTATTCAGTCAGGTTAGCCTGCGCGGCAGAGCTTGGCCTGTTCTACACTTGCATGTCATATGATCTGATTACTGTTTTAATTTTTGAAAGGTTTTCTCAAAATTATATTGCAATCAATATTGCACAATATATCGTAAAAGGTATAACTTCTCAAAAATAATGTTATTGCTAAAAAGCAATTCTATGATTTAAAATCATTAACCGTTAGCGTTAACCACTAACGGCAACAATATGAATTAAGAAAATTCATTCTTGTCGAGTAGGTTCCCAGGAAAGAGATGTGGGTCACAAAGGACACGCTTAAGTACCAAGTCGTTCCTAGCCAGAACTTTTCCCAGACAATATAAATTAAAATAATTCATTCTTATAGAGATGATTATTCTCTTTCCGTAGAATTAAGAATAATATATAGATAATCATTCTCTTTCTATAAGACCGTATAGAGAAACTTATTCTCTTTTCATCGATAAATAGTATAGAGAAAATTATTCTCTTTCCAATGATAATAAAATTATATAGAGAAAACAATTCTCTTTTTATAGAGAAAATAATTCTCTTTCCATTAATAAGTTGTATAGAGAAATTAATTCTCTTTCTCTGGAATATTTCTTTAGCTATTTTATCTCTTCCTTTCTGATCAACTGTTTCAGTGAGCACATGAATGTCATCTTTTAAATGTTGACAACATTTTTCATATTTATTAAAAATTTATTTTCTTGCCATTGACATTCTTGAAAATGAAACGATTTGTTGAAATTAGAAACAGCAGAATCAGAGCCGGTAATGTCTTCGGTAGTCATGGCTAAATTACGAAACGTCTTAAAATTGTTGTTTTTGAGTTTCAGAAAATAATTTCAGAAAATCAATCCATCCACCGAAGATATTACTGGGTTGAGTCGCGGACTAGGTCGCTCTCTTTAAGACGTTTCGTGACACTGCTCAAAATTGTACAGGCAGACTATCAACCACGACGTCCCCAGGATAAAACAGGCCAGTCAAACTATTACGAAATATCACTGCAGAGTGAAATTTCGCTCAAGAAATAGACCTCAATATGGTTAAAAAACCACTCTGAATATGGTTCGCAGACCACTCTTGAATATGGCTCGTAGGCCATTCTTTAAAGTAGAAGAGAAGAAACATCGAGAGAGGAGAGAGAGCTTGAGGTATGATTTAACGTCAAGCGGTGTAAAGAGTCAAGCGAGGGAGGGGCCTATTTATAGGCTTCAAAACTGACTTGGTGCGCAAGTCTTAGAGGATAAGACCGGAGTGCTTGCGCTCCAAGCTATAACGGATAGGAACAGACGCGGATAAGAACGACTCTGTTCAACGAATCTGTACGCAACGGTTAGTTCATCGTATCCGGACAGTTCAACGAATCTGGACACGCAACGCACCAAAAAATAAAATAATAATTAATTATTTTCGCAAAAAAGAAATTACAACTCACAACCCGATCCCAGGCCTACGCCCGGCCCAGCCGGTCGGACGGTGGCAGCGCTCACACGTGTGTGGTGGTCAATTTATGTGCGTTCTCTCTATTTCACAAAATTGAGTACCCATTAGGCTCCAACCCAAGTTGTGAAGTCCACACTTATAAACACTCTTAAAGTGTTTATTCTATCCAATGTGGGACTTTTTCAATTCACAACTACCAAAGTTCCAACACTTACCATCTAGCTTACTCAAAATAATGTTTATGTTATTCACCCGCAAAAACAAGCTTCCCAAATTAAGTTCTGTTTTTCAGTTATAGAAAAGTCATGTTATGTAACTTAAAGATGTTGTAATAGAAGTCAAATAAACTTGTACGAAAAGTCTACTTATATCATATCACGACTTTTATTTATTAATTAGTAAGAAAAACTAACTTGGGTATGGACTTTAATTCATGCATCAGTTTTTGACAATGGTGAGTGACCACATATTGGATAATTTAATTCTGCCACCCATATGTTGGCGGCCATTGTACGGAGTTAGTGTTATATTTCTTCTTAGGAGGTTGATAAATACAATTGTCTTGTTGTCTCTCGTTCAGGTTTCTTTGGTAACCAGGAAAAAAAAAGGAGAATGAAGAGTTTCTCAGTTAAGGTTGAGGAAGGAAAGGAAGGTAGAAATGGAAAACTGTCTGTTGGTCCAGTATACCGTAACCTCCTCTCCAAAAATGATTTTCCTCCTTTGGATCCCCGTTTCAACACAACTTGGGATATTTTCAGGCATTTCATCACTACCTTTAACAGTTAATAAGTTTGGTGGTTAATTTATCAATGTATTATATATATTTGCTGAGTGAGTTTTCTTTTGATGAATGTTGCAGTGCTTCTGTCAAAGATCATCCTCAAAACAAGATGCTGGGATGGCGTAAAATTGTTGATGGAAAGGTCTTCCTACACTCCTACTTCATGGAAATTCATTTTGTTATGTAACTTAGAAAGATCATATGATAATAATTGTTTTTGGTTGATATATGTTTATAGATAGGACCATACGTTTGGAAGACATACAAGGAAACTTATGATGAAGTTCTGCACATTGCTTCTGCTTTGCGAGCATCTGGTGCCCAACCTGTAAGTTTTTTCAAACTACCTTCCCTCATAGATAATCTCCACCTATGAAGCACAGACACATCCGGTCAAAAACATGTCCCATATTTTTCAAATTAAAACCGATATGTGTGTCTGTATCCGTGCTTCATAGATCTCCACAAACAGTACACTATTTGTCTCCATGTTTTTAACTTGTTAACTTGTGTTGTGGTCATCCTGTCATAGGGCTCTAAAATTGGAATTTATGGATCTAACTGTCCACAGTGGATTGTGGCAATGGAGGTTTGTTGACACTTGTTTAATAATTGTTGTGTTCTTAAAGTTTTCTCAATTTTTTCTTCTATATATATGTACTCCTATATTATGCCATAATAATGTTTATATTGGTGTAGGCTTGTGCTGCACAAAGCTTCATTTGTGTGCCTCTCTATGACACCCTCGGTAGCTTGTTTCTACAATTGAGTGGGATGAGATTCTCTCCATTTCTTTAGCATTCAATTTTCAAAGGCATCTAGTTATTTTGATGCAGGGGCTGGTGCTGTAAATTTCATCATAGATCATGCAGAAGTAGACTTTGTTTTCATTCAAGATAAGAAGGTTAAAGAGGTGAGGATAAGGGATCACTTTCTTTTTCTTGATAAATGCTAATTAATTATGTTATAGTATTTTTATATAACAGAGATTGATGAGAGCAGCAATTTATTATAAGTTCTGACTGAGTACATATACATATATAAATAAATATCTTTTGCAGCTTTTGAATCATGATTCTAAATCCTCTAACAGACTCAAAGGTAAATTTACTTGTCTCTTCAATTTCAATATTCATTGCTAGCTAACAAATGAAGGCATTTAAAGTTAACCAAGTTTGGTTGTGGTTATAGCTGTGGTAGGCTTCACTACATTAACAGAGGAAGAGAGTGATAAGGCCACCAACATTGGAATTAAGCCGTATAGCTGGGATGAGTTCTTAAAAATGGTAGGTATAATTATAAATGGGGATTTCTCATTTAATTAATTTACAGTTTCAATTTTATTTTTAAAATTCTTTCTTCAGGGAAAAGAAAACCCAGCAAATATTTGTCCACCGTTGGCTCATAACATCTGCACAATAATGTATACAAGTGGGACAAGTGGAGACCCAAAAGGGGTTGTTATATCTCATGAAAGTGTAGTAGCTTTAGTAAGAGGAATGGATATTTTTATGGAACAATTTGAAGACAAGGTAAATTAATGTGATCCATACAACTTAATATATTAATAATTAATTATACCATTTTTCAAATATATATATATATATATATATATATATATATATATATATATATATATGAACATGTATTTGAATTACTTAATTTGCACAGATGACAGAGGAAGACGTGTATTTATCCTTTCTACCTTTAGCTCACATCCTTGATCGCACAATTGAGGAGTACTTTTTCCGAAAGGGTGCATCTGTTGGTTACTATCATGGGGTACGTTAGTCCACCAATTAATTCCTCGTTAACTATTAAAAAAATAATCACAAATTGAAAATAATAATAATAATATGAAATTGATTATAATATGTGTGTAGGATCTGAACGCTTTACTGGAAGATTTAATGGAGTTAAAACCAACACTGTTTGCTGGTGTCCCGCGTGTTTTTGAGAAAGTCTATGAAGGCAAGGTCATGGGGTCATCATGGCTCATGGCTCAATCGAAAATTTACTTTTTTTTTTAAATTATTTTGAGGAAAACTTATTCAAGAACATTTGTTTTAGGTATCAAGAAAGCAGTGGCACAACTAAATCCAGTGAGGAGAACAGTTTTTGGCATGCTTTACAACTAGTAAGTTACTAATATATCTATATCTATATCTATATAAAATACAATTAGGAATTGCCAAACAGAATTAATTCTCCAAATGTCCTCATCTAACCACCTCTATTAGCCAAACAATGCTAACATGAGCCATATTTGATGATGTGGCATTCAGAATTAAAAAACAAGCACTTAATTTGCATTTACTAAAAAATTAAATGTACAATACTATTCAAAACATATAACGTAAGAATAGGGAGCCATTAAAAGTTAGACCACAATAATTTGAAATTATATCAATATCATATTTTTTAAAAAAAACAAGCACTTAATTTGCATTTGTTACAACAATTAGTTGTACATTTATAACAAATGCAATTGTTACACTATTTGCATTTATACTATTCAAAACATATAACGTATGACATTAGATGACACTATAGCTGTACAACACAAAATCACTGGCTATATGACGCTATAGCTCAAAATTTTAATGTTTACATGAATAAAGTTTTTTATTTGCATATAAAAACAACCCAAGATGAAAGTAAGTAATATTTGGTACACAAAATGAGATTTAATACTAAATTAACAACCCATTTTTTTGGTTGATTAACAACCCATTGTTTTTTTAACCGATTGCTTATAACAAATCACTGCTTCTCAGCTATTTTAACACCTTTTTTGTTATTTCCATGTCTACACCCTGTGAAAAATATACACATTCATAATCAAGTGAATTGAATAAATACAATCCATATTTTACAAGAGTGTAATCTGTTCTGTTTTCGAATTCAGAAAATAGTGCACATGATCAGATAATTAATAAATTAGAGACAATGCATTAACTAGCAACATAACCAATCCTTCAAAGTCGCCCTGATCCTTATTATTCTATATCAACATGTCCCTCCATGTATATACACTGCAAAAAGGGTCATGTCCATATCAGTATCAATTAACTACGGTTAAACCAAACTTTTAACTCCCTGGGAAAAAAATGAGCGCTCAATACAAGAATTTGAAAATACATTGATATGCATAATAAACGTGTTCACAATATGTGCGCACTGCCAGATCTTAGAATAACAAGTAACACACTATTATCTGCAAATCTCTGCGTCCTCCATTTCAAAAATGATTGAAAAATTCATTAAATATTCAAATCTCAAATCTGCAATTGTTGTTCGTGCCTGAAAAATATAAAATTGTGGAACTGTAGTCAATCATTATAATATCATCTAATTTGAACTATCATATTTTTTATAAAAAAACAAACCAAAATGAAAAGTATACCGTCAAAATGCCAGAGGAACTAGCTCCGAGAGCTTTGTAAGACTCGGCGATGTAGCAGGACTAAATAATGGGACATCATATGATTGCAGCAGAACTAAATGCCACCACTTAACCATCCTACGATAGGAGAGAGATTGATAGTTGAGTCACCAAATTGAGGTTGATAGTTGAGTGACCAAATTGAGGTTTTACTATACATTATATTAATTAATTTGAAACATGTAATTGTTTAAAACAAATTTAAACATGAATAAAAATAAATTAACAAATTAGACATGAGCAAGTAGAAGATATAGGTTTTTATAATGTTGCGACATAATTTATTACTTTTTTTATAAACAATCGTGAATTTATTTAAAAAAAACTGGAGGAGTATTACTTTTTATGTCCTTAGTGTAGTTAAGTTTTTTTTGGTACGTGTTTAACCATCAGTGTAGTTAAGTTATTCAACTATTGTTACAAAAGTATTTTAGAAATCTTAAATCCTAATTTATAAAATTATCTATTAAATAGTTCCTATATGTTTGTTATACTAAGTATTAAATTAAAAAATTATAATATATGCATGGCACGGGTTACACTCACTAGTGTATATATAATCCAATTGATAAGCCGGGGTTGTTTGGTAATTCACATTTTTTTCCTGATACAGCAAACTTGGTTGGATGAACAAAGGATACAAACAGAAAAATGCATCACCGTTAGCAGATTTATTAGCCTTCAGAAAGGTTATACCTCTTCTCTTATAGTTTCATGACTAATAAATGATCACAGTCACTATTACTGTGAAGCTCTTCACTTGCTTCTTAAAGAAAGGGCATGATTTTTCAATTGGTGTAGTTTATATTTGTCACACCTTCTCTAATCTCAACCTCCTCCTATTCCCTACCAACCATTTTAGGTCAAAGCTAGGCTAGGTGGACGTGTTCGACTAATAATATCTGGAGGCGCGGCCTTGAGCCCTGAAATCGAAGAATTCTTGCGTGTCACTTGTTGTGCCTTTGTTTGTCAAGGCTATGGTAAGTAACACTAATAGATAATCAATAATTTTGTTACGACATACTATGAAGCACCAACGCAAGTGATTACATTCAATCACTTTCATTTTCTCAAATTATTATCTGTGTCCAGGTTTGACGGAAACATGTGGAGCTACTACACTTTGCTTTCCTGATGAAATGTGCATGCTAGGCACTGTTGGAGTTGTAGCTGTATATAATGAATTGCAGCTAGAGGAGGTTCCAGAGATGGACTACAATCCTCTTGGAACTCCTCCATGTGGTGAGATATGTATCAGAGGGAAAACTATTTTTACTGGCTACCATAAAAATCCTGAATTAACAAAGGAAGTCCTTAGAGATGGATGGTTTCACACAGGAGACATAGGAGAAATTCTTCCTAATGGTGTTGTTAAGGTTATTGACAGGAAGAAAAATCTTGTTAAACTTTCTCAAGGAGAGTATATAGCACTTGAGCATCTTGAAAATGTTTATGGAATCACTCCAATAGTTGAAGATGTAAGTATGTATTTTTACTTTTCAGTCCTTAGACTCTTGAGTCTTGGTAAGTTTTTGATTTTATTTATTTGTGTTTTATTTATATTATAAGATATGGGTTTATGGGAATAGCTTCAAGTCAATGCTGATTGCAGTAGTAGTTCCAAAAGAAGAAGTTACAAATAAATGGGCATATTCAAAAGGTCACATAGCTTCTTTCTCTGAACTCTGTTCTCTTGACCAATTGAAGAATTATATCCTATCTGAGCTCAAATCTACTGCTGAGAGAAACAAGGTAACATTTAATTTAAGGATAATGAAATAATAGTTGCTTTTTGTTAGATAACAGTTGACCATTATGGTATTGAATATTTCTTGTTTCCTTTTTTGAATTTTGGGTTTTATAAAACTAGTTGAAGGGCTTTGAACATATCAAAGGGGTTATATTAGACCCGCATCCATTTGACATGGAAAGAGACTTGGTAACTGCAACGTTAAAGAAGAAAAGAAACGTTATGCTCAAGTATTATCAGGTAGTTGGATATCTTCTTTCACTTTTCTCCTTACTCTTAATGCAATCTGTTTTTAACTAATTATTATATTTATATTTGTTGACAATGTAACAGGTGGAGATAGATGAACTATACAAAACTTAGTTCTAAAGTTTCTAGACACGGATATGCCTATTTCTTAGTCTTTTGCAACAGCAGTCTCGTTTACAAACATTCCACCTTTACACTCACAAGACAGAGTGTTTTAGATTGTTATGTAATGTGTAACACCCTAATAAGTTATAAGATTATATGTACTGCTTAGTAAAAATCGTCATCTTTTGTTAAGTTTTCAGAAAGTCTCATCAAAACAGCAAGTTCAGACGCCCCTTAGCAGCACCATAAGTGTTGTATTTGTTCGAATTACACCACACAGAGGAGGGAGGCTTGATATTAGAAATCTTGCTTGTTTTCCCAACACATAAAAGACTTTAACAATTTTGGACCAAAAAAAAGAGACTTTAAGAATTATTTAGCATGAGAATCAAAAATTCAATGACAATAAGGTATTAACAAATCCATCCATATCCTATACATGATATGGAAGGTATGGGAAAGCTCCTCTTAACAATATATTGAATGGATAATGCTAAACAATATATGGAACACATAACGCTCAGCGGCGGACCAGGACCCTCGGGTCGGGGGTGTAAAATTTTCCAAACACACATATCACTAAAAATATAATATAAATAACACTTTAATAAGTTCACAACTTGTGTTTAACAGGTACACAACTTGTGCTGCACTAGACCAACACAAATTAAATAACACTGACAATTCCTAAAAACAAATTGAATAGCACTAAAAGAATCAAAATATTCACAAAATAAAGAACAAATCGATTAAAACTAACTAGACTAACATAATTAAAATAAATTAAATACCACTAACACAAAATACAAATTAACTAAATAGCACTAACACAAATTACCAATTTTTTTTTGACAAGAACACAAATTACCAATTAAAAAGCATTAACAGAATCAAAATTATGATATAATAAGAACAAAAATCGATTCAAGGAGAGAGAAAAACATTTTTTAAAATAAAATATGTGAGAGTGGCGTATTAGAATGGTACAAAACTAAGAACTTTGGTGCAAAATTAAGAACTTGGGTGCAAAAGATATTTTTTAGGGAATTCAAAAATGTTTTTTCTTAAAGTATTGGTGTTAATATTATTTTTCAGGGGGCTCGCCTGAATCCCCTAGAATACATGTAGGTCTGCCACTGATAACGCTTTCATATAGTCTCATCATTCGTCCTAGTTATTACAATTTCAGTAATTGTAACAAAAACGAACCGGTAAAACCATTATTGCAGAATGCAACTTTCACAGCAGTACCTGCAGCAATAAAATCTGTTGTCGCGGATTGTGCCATGATGAACTAAAATGCAAATGAAATATGAGAAAGAAAGAATAACACCAATTTTTTTTAACGCAGCTCAGTGTTGTAGCCGACGTCACTATAGAGTAGGTTTTACATAATTAAAGCCTTAGCAATTGATTTGTCCTCTACCCTTGTATCAACCACTGTTGAGATACAGCAATACAAGATTTTCCCCAACTAAAATATCTCTAATTTCTTTCACCATTATTCTCTTTATTCTCTCTGTTTTCTATAAATCACTCTACATGGAACGTCTCTTTTCTCATCGTACCATACTACTAGAAAGAGATAGCAGAGAGATGAATAAATGGAGAAACAAGCTACATGGGTGGAACCCACTGAATATTTTTTCTTCTCAAGAGGCGAGACGTTTGTGTAAAAAAATACTGCAATTTTAATGTTTTCTCTTTTTATAAGACAAACCACTAGACGAATAAAACATCAGCTGACAAAGTACACTTGAAAGCAAAATCTTACAGTTCCTGCTGCATTTTTCAACGTTACTAAATATATCAGTCGAATAATGCAATGATGAGTCATCTAACCTTGACAATACTGCCAATCCAAAAACAAATTTGAAGTTGATAAAAAATCAGTACGGTACAATAGAACAAGGTCTACGAATATAAGACATGTTACTACTCTAATAGTACAAGGAACTCCGCCAATTCTTCACTAAAATTACCGACAATCAGCATTTTCCTTCAGAGGTAATAATGCGGTCGCATTATGGAACATTCCCATGATGATATTATGATGTCCACTTGCAGGAGATGAAACATCAAATTCTAATCCAAAGGCAGATAAGGTGCCTAGGACCTCATTTACGACTCCAAGCTTCCTCCTTTTCTTTCTCTCGTTTCTTGTAAAGCCTTTCAAGAACACGCTTCGCCTCACATTGTGGAAAATTAGACAAATCATAGTAATGTGGTGCTATATCAACTAACCTGTTGGATAGCAAATGATCATAAAGTTAAGTGCGTCTCAGAAACATCAACCAAGATTTTAACCACAAGGTCCACAACAATATAATCTATCTGAGTCCATCATATACTCGGGCATTATTCATTGATGACAGGAATTTTGCAAAACCAGATGTTTCTGAATGTTATAGTAGAAAACTATGGTCCGCTTCAATAACTTCAACCTTGTTGGACATCAGAGTTTTCAACTACACGTATTTGGTTTCTAACTCGTGAAAAAATATTTGTAATAGTAGATAGGTACTTGAGAAAAAAAAATGGGACAATTTTGGAAAAAAAAAATTGAAATACAAAAGTTAAAACTAGGGGCATTTGAAAGAGCATTTTTGGGCCTATCTATTGAGAATAACATGTAAATTTAAAGAGTTTATAAACATAGCTTGTGATATGTCCAAAAGTTATTTTCAACTTATTTTCATAAGTTGTTAGGCTTATGCAGAGCTTACCCCATCTTCAGTCGTAGAAACAGTTTAAAATAAGTTTTTGTTAGATAAGCGCCTACTAACACTTAATTAAGTTGTATATCCAGATGCCCCCTACTTCTAAAACATCGTTGATTAGCTTTGCTATTAGTACTGAACACAAGTTTCCCCTTACACATCATGGGCAAAAAACATTTACATTTTAGTAGCTCAAGGAGATATTAAATCAATAAAACCTTACCATTCCCCGCGTATATCTGTCACAGTACGAATAAAATTTCGACTGGTAAGAACATATTCATTGTAGATAACCCACTCCGGCTTGTGGTCCAGGCAATTTGATGGATGCAAGTGCACCACCTGCAGCAGTCATAAATATAAATTCAGCCTAAAAGATATTTTGGTAATACAAAATGAAAAAGAGAGGAATATAAACTCATCCAAACAAACCTGGTTGTCTTTCACTGTCAAGTAGTGCCCTGTTCGCTCAAGATGAGCTACCTGCATGAAATATCCAGCCAGCATTGCCTTTCTTATGTTCACATAGTAGTCACGACTATTGAAGTCAGTGCTGCATAACTTCAGGTTAAACCGAGCCATTATACGCACAAGCTGTTGTCTAACATTATCAGCTGATTTCAGTGCCCTATTGTTAACAAAGTTATCGTAGCACCAGGAAGCATCCTCGTCTGAAAAACCACCATTCACATACAATTAATAAACTTAACAACAGAAAAAATAAATAGCAAAAAATTGAGAGCAGAAGTAAGCACTTACTGTTTTGCTTGTAGGCATGGTATACATTCAAGAGGGTGAGATGATCTCCATCGATGTGTCCAAACCTAGCTTTCGCTTCATCCGCAGCTTTTTGTGCCTCCCTAGGCCGGATAAAGCAGTTGGGTACTAAATAAAGAAATTGATTATCACAGACGAGGCCCACGGTGGTCAGCAGATGCATAGAGGCGAGAGCACACCATTTTCTTCATGAGCAAATACTGAGAAACTGCAACTATCTGCATCAGCACTTACTTAGAATCCTATGGTGCATGCCAACCGGGGGCATGGTACCCAGAGAAGACAGTTGCTGATGACTACCTAACTGGACACACTCCACTGACCGCATTCATGTGCAACTGAGCACACATGTAAGCAGTCAAGCATCCCCGTCATATGCACAAAATTGCATCTGTGCACATGAACTAATGTGGGGCATCATTTCAAATGAAGCCCAACTCAACTACATTCCCTTAACATTATGGTGGGACTCTGGACAGACACAAAGCAATAATAAAAATAAAAGAGAAAAATACCTGATAGCATGGCAGAAATTGAAAGAATCTCATTTGAACAGTTGAACTCAGGACTAACGACAAGCATCTTTGACATCTGAGGGTCCAATGGAAACTCACTCATAATCTCACCAAGCTTTGTTAAGTTACCCTCATCATCGAGTGCACCCAAGTAATTTAACACTTCCAAAGCACGCATTAAGGTCTCAGGGGCAGGAGGGTCCATGAAATCAAAATGCACTAAATCATCAATACCAAGTTTCTTCAAGGTAAGAACTGTGTTGGCAAGATTAGATCTCAAAATTTCAGGATAGGTTTGCGGTTGAAGATCGTTGTTGAAACTTTTTTCAGTATAAAGTCTAAAACATTTCCCTGGTTGGGTTCTTCCAGCACGACCAGATCTCTGGTGTGCACTGGCCTTTGATATTGGAGACACCAACAAAGACTCAACCCGAACACGAGGGTTATAAACCTTCTGTTTAGCAAAACCAGGGTCAATAACATAGACTATACCATCAATTGTCAAGGAAGTTTCCGCTATGTTTGTTGATACCACAATCTTCCTTCCAGGGGGGCCTCCCTCTTTAACTGGAGGAGGAGCTGGCTCAAAAATCTTCTGCTGCATAGCTGGGGGTAGAGTAGAATACAACGGTACAGCTTTCACAGGACCCACCTGGTCTCCCATATTTGCAACTTCTTTTGATATTTTGCGGCAAGCATCTTCTATCTCTTCCTCTCCAGTGAGAAAAACAAGTATGTCTCCAGGAGGTTCGCACATGTGTATCTGCACCACTGTTCTAATAGCAGCCTCCAAATAATCCCTTTCTGGTTCTTGAGTATAGAAAATTTCCACTGGATGTAGCCTTCCAGGAACTTTCATAAGAGGGGCCCCAAAAAAATAGCCCTGAAACTTTTCAGCTTCAAGTGTTGCACTCATAACAACCAACTTCAAGTCAGGTCTGTTTTTAAGCACTTCCTTAAGAAGGCCAAATAGCACATCTGTAGCCAAAGTCCTTTCATGTGCCTCATCAAGAATAATTACTTTATATCGTTCCAAAAGTGGATCGGTCATGGCTTCTCTCAAAAGCATACCATCTGTTAGATACCTAAAAGTTCGGGGGTGGAAAAACATTCAATTTCTAGTTGAGACTAAAAGAAGGGGAAAAGACATCATATAAAATAGTATAGCAGTAGCTAACTCTGAAGTAATTACATAAAATAAGTTTAGGGTAAAATGAAACATACTTCAAAACTGTCCTTGCACTACTGCAATCTTCAAATCTGATGCTATAACCAACCTCTTCCCCAATGCTGACATCCATCTCTTCAGCCACACGACGGGAAACAGACATTGCAGCCACTCTACGAGGTTGAGTACATGCAATCATCATCTTCCTGCGTTTATCTGGGGTCTCTAAATCAACAGCATCCAAAACAAACTGAGGGATCTGTCACCCAAAAGTACCAACAAAACAATAAAATTAGAGACCCACAGGCAAATGACCAAAATTATTATCCAATAATACATCAAGCACGCACTCCTAGTCTACATCCTACAACTAAATATTTTGTGCCAAATCGAGCTGAATATATCAATATCAAATGAAACAAATCACCAACAGTTTATAATGACTAACAATGAATTTAGGAACACTGATGCCTCTGTTTTAATTACCTTAGATTTATGTTAGGAAATAAAAAGTTAAAAACACGGTAATCCGTCATTTTAAGCTTTAAAGTGTTGATATGCTAATGAATTATTTCCCCAACGATAGGAACCTAAACAGCTGCAAGTGCAAAGGAAAACGGCAACATGGGACTTATGAACTTAAAAACGAAGTAACATCCCTGAAGCAAGTAAGGCCCTAACAATTATAGAGAGAGTGAAGGATTTGAATATAGAAACATACCTGTGTGGTTTTTCCACTACCAGTTTCACCAACAAGGATGAGAGTCTGGTTATCCTTCAAAACCTGCAAGAACTCTTCTTTCTGGTGCCAAACAGGAAGAGTTTTCCTCTTCTCTAAAATATCATGGTACCTTTGAGAGTAAGGCTTACCGTTCCACTTGTTAACGAGGTTGTTGACGATTGCACCGCCGTTTGGTTTGACCATCTTAGCAGTAGAGTCGTCAACGACGTCAAACAAACTTACCTTCCTCTTCCTCTCCGTACCCATCAAAAACCCTAATCTTGTGAATCCTTAATCCCCTCGATTCACGGACACTCGGAATGAAAAACGAATATCCGTTTCACAAATTCGGTGATAAAATATTGAGAATTTAGTGAATCGAAGCCCCTAGACACACAAAGACCAGTCCAGTGCTAGGGCTAACTTACGGTGCGATTGAAACTACTGTAAACTCAAATAAAGAAAAAAAAAAAGTATAAATGGGTTGGAGGGGAGGGGCTTGAATGAATGGGTAGGGGGTACCTTTGAGAGCCGACAACGTTTCTATTTGGAAAGTAGGGCTGCGTAAGCTGCCGCAACCTGCTGAAAGAAAGTAGCTCGACCCAAATTACATTTAACCTATATACAACCTACTGTTAGTACTTCCGTTTTTCTAATACACACCCCAGCCTCGTTAATTATTTTTTCCAATAGAAACTTTTGGTAGAAGAGAAGGACCATTAGCTAAGTTCCTCAAGAAATTAATTAGGGGAGTTGGCGTCGCTTCATAAATCTAAGTAATCATATCTGGGAAAAAAAAAAGTCATGTCTAGCATTAAACTAGAATAGAAAACTTTCATGTATATATGGAGTAAACCCATCATAGCATAATGCCAAGTCAAACATTTCGTGGGTCTGAGCCAACATCAGAATGCACCCGATCAAGGTGTTTCCACACTTCACCATCAGATGAATGCGTAAAATATCTGAGGTATGCATGTTCTCATAATGCCTCATCATTTTCCCGAAAAATTTCAGTTGCTGTAAACATTCTTTGCAGCCTTGGAACTATTGGCAAATAGAACACTGACTTTACAAGAATGGGCTTATAATTGTGTTTCCGCACTTTACAAACACGATACCTCGACTTTCCACAAAATTTGCATTCAACTAGCGCATCACCTTTTTTACCAAATTTTTTGTTGTAATACAACATGTGTCCATCTACACAATAATCAATATTATTAGCTTTTGATCCCAACTTTGACACTTACATCTTAGTCTCATAATAACTTTTTGGCAAATAATCCTTTACAGGTGTCGCTTCCAACATCAACTCAGTCACATAATCTAAACTTAACTCAAAAATATTACTTATGGACTTGATGACTAAAAGCTTCACATACATCGATTATTTTGACTGTGGCGAGCCTTCAACTAACAACGGTTTGTTGGTCTATCTTAACAAATTATAAAATCTCTATACTTCTTCATTCAGAAGATCATCAAAATTGTCATACTGAGGCTCATCAAATGGCACATTGACCAGGAGAGCATCACAAATCATGCTTTCCATTGACTCAAATTCTTTATAGATGGAACACCAACACTAGAAGTGCTTGAAGCCCCTACATCAAAATTTGAAAGTTGTTCCCCATGGTCAATCCAAATTCAGTAATTAGGCTTAAACCCAAAATGGTGCAAGTGATACTTATCTTCATCTTTGGTCCCAATAGGTACACCATCGAAAAGAACACATGGACATCTAATCCCATTCACATTTAGGCAATTCATGTCGGTTCGCTACCATAATAAAATCTTCAACCCCAACTACAAAAAGATTGCTTCAAATCCGCTCTTCTCGAATATAACCTATCGTACACCCAACCACGATTCAATTGATTCCAATATAACTACACACATTTTAAAAAAAACGCGTAAGATTCCCATAACATTCTCACTAACCCATCAAGTTAGTGGCATTGATATGATTTCAATGAAGATGATTTCGAGCCGAATATGGGGATCAAGGACAGCACAAAACTCTTTTCCATCCAAGTAATGAAGGAAGTTACTTCTATACCCCCACCATATCCCTCTACACCCCCTCTATTTTCGTTATTCCCATAATGCCCCTCAGTAAAACCACTTAATGGATTTATCTAATTAAAAGATAAATCCATTTTTGGTTTTTTTACTAAGGATTTATTTTTTAGTTAGATAAATCCAATTTTCAAAAATAACAAAACAAATTTACCTAAGAAATACTTAAATCCGTTTTTGTTATTTTTAACAAACGGATTTATCTATTTATTAGATAAATCCGTTTTGAATTTTTTCAAAACGGATTTATCTAATAAATAGATAAAACCAATTCTGTAAAATAATTAATTAATAAATAAAAGTGGTAAATTTGTTAAAAAACTAAAATTAATTTGTTTTTAAAAATAAAATAGATATGAATATCGTTCGTCTTCTAGTTCCGTTTAGTGTGTAGTTCGTTAACATGTGACGATTTTGTACGTCGGGTGAATAATTTAGGCTAAAAAGTCGATTTTCAGGCAACCTACTCCTATTGTAATGAAACCACAACCATTTTTTTATTAATTTTTTTAATTTTTCATAATCTCCAAAAAATCTAAAAAAAATTGCATAACTTTATTTTGGTTTTATTAGATTTTTAGTGGTGTTTTTATAATTTTTAGATTAGTTTTGACTCTTTAACGGATTTTTAGTAGTGTTTTTATAACTTTTTAAAAAAATTAAATATTTTTTTTATTTTTAACACACAACTGATTTACCTATTTATTAGATAAATCCGTTTTGAATACTTTCAAAAAACGGATTTATCTAATAAGTAGATAAACCCGTTATTATAAATTTACCAAAACAGAATTATGTGTTGATTAGATAAATCTGATTTGCAAAAATATAAAAACGGAATTAGGTAAATAATTATTCTTCTAAACGGATTTATCTAATTTAAAGATAAATCCATTTTGCCAAAACAGATTTATCTTTAAATTAGATAAATCCGTGTGAAGAAATTTATAGAGGTATTTTCGGAATATCAAAATTTGTGGGGTAAAAGGAAACCCTATTTTTCCTCTATGATAAATTTTCATCGTGTCTCATTAAATTCATCAGCTGAGTTTTTTCCCCCACGGGTAAACTTTCACTGTCGCTAACTAAATTCATCTTTTCACAATTCTCGCAAAGTTACTCACTCGAAGGTTAGAGAAAGAGCATGGCTTCTCTCTAGATTTCTAGTTGGCACAACCATCATCTTCCTAACTCTATTGAAGAAAAAAACTTTTTAGTTATGATGATAGCTTCCCCAAATAAATGAAAAGAGATCAACGGATGAAAAGGACATACAACGATTTTTTTAATAGAAAAGGGACATGCAGTGATATTTTAACGAATTTCAGATTCATTTTACAAACGACAAGAACACAGTTGTATTTGCAGTTATACTTAACCAGTTTCGAAATTCTTAACGTCATCTGTGGGGATATTATGTTTACTATCTTACAAAACCAGAACCGTTGGTAGTTGTTTATATCCATCCAAATATGCGAATGGGACACTGATATGCGAATGGGGGTTGACGTATAAACAACTGCCTCCAATGTGATCATTCCCAAAACCGTTTTCCCACTATTCAAATCGTTAATTCGTTACTCCTATCGCCGTCGCTTATTGTTCCACCTCCCAACCACAACTGGTCTTGCCGCTAAAAAACACGTGGCCTGCGTCAACTAGATTCCGTTATAACCGTAACATGACTTGTATCATTTATTTTGGCTCATTTTATTTGTCTTTTTTTTAAAAAAAATTCTACAATACCCCTCAAGAGTTTGGTAGGTATGATACCTTATAAGCTAAATTAGTTAATATTTAATTTTATTTTAGAATATTTAAATTAAAAAATGAGGTGCCATTGAGTTTTTTTTAGGGTAAATGAAATGATATATATATTAATATAATTGAGTACAATGGGTACTCAATCCAAATACAGACGAAGAAAAAAAGTCTACAATGTGTCATTGACTAAATTGTGGTTAGTATGTACTAACCAGTGTTTTCATTTACTTTCTCACTCGCCACACAAACACTAAATTATGGTCGGTGTTTTATAAAATCCATAATTTTGCAATAGAGAATCTTAAAATACTAAAGTTTCTACAAATTAGATAGCTAAAAAAGTAAAAGTAGTACTAATTTATTTTCCTTTTTATTTATCTCATGAATTTCTACATTTAATATATCTTATGGGAGTGTTAGCCTGCATTTTCGACAGACTCAATTAAATGCAGTCAACGAGGTTTAGTTTGACCTTGTATTTCAAGAGACAAGAAGTAATTTCGACGCTCAAAATGGGTTAAGTTATCAGGTTATATCAAGCTGATTTCGACGCTGGATTTGGTGAAGTCGAAGAAGTTGCAAGCAAAGATTTCGACAAGAGGAAGTTTGAAGGCTGATGTTGAAGTGGAATCAAGCAACCATGGTCGAAACAGTTACTGTTTTTTAAATTCTCTGTACAGTTAGTTGGTTAAAGTGTTTCCCTCCTTGTATAAATAGTAGTTTTTCATAGGAAAAATGGGTCACAATCTCATTACAGAATTCTCACGCTCTAACTTCCAACACATTATAGAGAAAACGAGCTAAAAGAATAATGTATGATCTGTGCACCAACTCTCTTTACAATTAATGCAATTTTAATTTGTTTTCTTCTTTGCTTTTCTGCAATTTTTTCTGTGTTTTATTCTCTCTCATTGAGGAAATTCGACGGTTTCGCGCGAGATTGATAGTTATCTTCTTCTTTTTACTTTTAAACTGCAAGAACACATATAATTCTGGGAAAAACTTCAACACAAATGGTCTTAGAATTTACTAGTTGATCCTGCAAACAGAAGCAATTTCAAACTAGCGGTGTTTACCAAAATCCAAGGTAAACAAATTGGCACGCCCGGTGGGACCTTTGTGTTAATTTTAAAGTTTTCCGTTAAATTCTTAAACTTTGTGTTTGTCTGTGCATGCAATTAAGGAGTGGTAAACATCTTCCAGAGATGGCACGCTCTAGTACAAGTAATGCTTCTGCATCAAATGCACAAAGTACACAAGAACAAGCGTCAGTTAGTGACGTTAACGCTGCAAATGTTGCAGGCATAACCGTTGCCATGCCTTCTTCGATAACAATGGGAGTAACTGCTATAACTTCTCCTATAATTACTCCTGTGTCAATGATGACCACTGCAGCATTAACGAATGTTAATACAATGGCTTCTGTGCCACCAATAGTAGGACCAACGAGTCCTTTGATGGCAAATCCAATGGTTGGAAACTTGCCATTTACTATGAGTGGTAGACCTTACCCTTATGGCATGCCAACAACGGCTTTGATGGCGGGCCTTTAGACAAATTCGTCTACTTTTGCAGAAAATGCAATCGCAGGCTATTCCCCTACTCATAGTTCATCAGAAGGCGTTTTTAGTCGAAATGCCCAACCCAATTTGACTACAACATCTTTGTTGGCATTAAGGCAACAAATGGATGATAACAATCATGATATGGTCAATATGTTAACACAACAAATTGGTACAGTGTTTAGTCCTTTGATACAGAACACTAATAGCAGTTACCAAATGTTAGTAGTGCAAATGGGCAGAATTGCTGATTTCTTTGGTACTCCACCAGTCCATAACCAGCAAATTCCCCAAATTCAGAATGTTAGGCCTGTCGAAGTACCTGTTGAAAGGCGTAACAATCCAATACCTATAAATCAGGGAAACCAAGGACAACAACAGGTTGTCGAAGAGCCTATGAGGGTAGAGGCAATCCCTGAAGTTGTGTTAGTAAATAGAAACCAAAATGCAGATGAAGTGGTCAGACAAGTGCAACAAAACAATTTTGGAGCACAAAATAATCTGGCTAATATGGTCGAAACTATTCTAGCCCAGAATGGCCTTAACTTAGGTTTACATAGGCCTAATTTTGTGTCGCCTTTGTCGGAATACACATTACAAACGGAGTTGCCTAGGGGATGGAAAATCCCTAAGTTCAAAAAAATTGCTGGAGAAACCAATGAATCAACTGTCGAACACGTGGCTCGCTATTTGACTGAGGCTGGTGATATTGCGCATAACGAGAATTTAAGAATGAAATACTTTCCAAAATCTTTAACTAAGAATGCGTTTACATGGTTCACCACCCTGCCTCCAAATTCCATATTTAATCGGAGTCAGTTAGAGAAGGCCTTTCACGAACAATTCTATATGGGCCAATGTAAAATTAGTCTTAAGGAATTGGCTAGCGTTCGACGCAATAGGGCAGAATCTATTGATGATTATCTCAATAGATTTAGACTTCTCAAAGCAAGGCGCTTTACTCAAGTGCCTAAACATGAGTTAGTCGAAATGGCTGCAGGTTGCCTAGATTATTCTATAAGAAATGAACTAGATACTCTACACTTAAGAGATATGGCGTAATTAGTTGATAGAGTTATACAAATAGAGAGACTTAAAGCTGAAAAAGCGAGAATAAGTAGGTTCCATAATAAAAAAGAAAAGGTTGCTTATGTCGAAACTAATGACAGGGACCAAGAATTCGACATATCTTATGAAGATGTCGAAGAAGAGATTAATATTGCAGAATTGAAATCAGTACCTCCTTATACCTGTCGATTGGCTCGTTGTCGAAAAAAGGAGAAATCTGGAAAGAACAAGGTATTTTCGACCTGATGACGTCATTAGAGCAGTTAAGAGGAATTTCAAAAATGTCATTTTCTTCTTCATTTAAAAAGTCAGTCGAAAATGACATTTTTGGGGGGCAATTTGTTAGCCTGCATTTTCGACAGACTCAAATAAATGCAGTCAATGAGGTTTAGTTTGACCTTGTATTTCAAAAGACAATAAGTAATTTCGACGTTCAAAATGGGTTAAGTTATCAGGTTATATCAAGCTGATTTCGACGCTGGATTTGGTGAAGTCGAAGAAGTTGCAAGCAAAGATTTCGACAAGAGGAAGTTTGAAGGCTGATGTCGAAGTGGAATCAAGCAACCATGGTCGAAAAGACATAACAGTTACTGTTTTTTAAATTCTCTGTACAGTTAGTTAGTTAGTTATAGTGTTTCCTTCCTTGTATAAATAGTAGTTTTTCATAGGAAAAATGGGTCACAATCTCATTACAGAATTCTCACGCTCTAACTTCCAACACATTACAGAGAAAACGAGCCAAGAGAAGAATGTATGATCTGTGCATCAACTCTCTTTACAATTAATGCAATTTTAATTTGTTTTCTTCTTTGCTTTTCTGCAATTCGACGGTTTTATTCTCCCTCATTGAGGAAATTCGACGGTTTCGCGCGAGATCGACGATTATCTTCTTCTTTTTACTTTTAAACTGCAAGAACACATATAATTCTGGGAAAAACTTTAACACAAATGGTCTTAGGATTTACTAGTTGATCCTGCAAACAGAAGCCATTTCAAACTAGCTGTGTTTACCAAAATCCAAGGTAAACAGGGGGCAACCCTTATTTTTTCATGAGGGCAAAATAAATTTGTTATATATATTTTCAACCAAAATAATTTTTTAAGTGGGGGTAAGTGCCCCCAATTAACTCCAAGTAGATCCACCCCTAATTGTGGTTAGTATGTACCAACCATTGGATTGTTGTATAATGATCACCGAAAAATTTAATAATTGTTACTAAGAAACTATTTAGTATCATAAGTCTTTTGCCTTTGAATACAGGGGTGTCCCATAAATCAATCTTGACTGTTCATATTCATTCAAAAAATAAATAAAAAGTGAAAATCTTTTAAAATATATTAACAAAAGAATTAAACCACAATTGATTTAACTACTCAATTCATATCTGCATTTGTGAATTTTCTTCAAAGTCAAATTGCATATTAAGCGAGTTCTAGCCTAAAGTTGTGGATCTTTGCATCCTTTGAATTCATGTATACTTTACAAACTCACAAATGCATTCACATAGTATTACGCGTATTATAGTCATAGATCGCTCAATGATCTGCGGCAACACACATAGTATTGCGCGTATATACAAGAAGAAAATGCATTAACGGCAAAATAATAATAATAATAATAATAATAATAATAATAATAATAATGAACGTGCATTCGTTGTTGAAGGACTCAATTTGTTGCGAGATCGAGATAATATAAACAACATAACATATGAACCATCATCAGGATCCAAGATTTTAGAATAGGGTGTTCCTTTTTTTTTCAAAAATTTAACAATTGTATGATTTTTAAAAAAAAAAAACAAATTCAAGAAAATGGCCCTTATATAAAGAGTTCTTCCATTCATCATGTGCCTTAAAGGCTAACCCACCTCTAACAAGATACTTGACTATTTCAAGTGATGCTTTCAAACGAACAAAATAATACTCTTTCTCTTGTGTAGTGTATTTTTTGTAAGAAGATTCAATACTCTGTTGTTGATTCATAAGAGATTCACATAACCTCACACAATTGTTATGATGACTAGTCGGTGTTGTTCCTTGATGCACCTTTAACTTCTTTGTTTGATTCCAAATGTTAAAATCATCCTTCACAAATGCAATTCTTTTTTTATTCCAAATGTTGAAGACTCATTATAAAACAAATAGCAAGGAAAACAATATACAACATCCTTTTTAATAGTGTACTCTAACCAGTTATGTTCATCAAACCAACTTGCACAAAAACTACGATTTTTCTCCGAAATCTTTCTAACAGGATACTAGGTCAATCATATTTGGTTAGGACCATTTAATAAGTAAGCTCAGGGTGGTCAACACTAATAATCCATTTGAAAAACAAAACTGTTAATAACGATCAAACAAGTTAGACTCAGAGTGACCATTAGTAACAACCTATTTTTATGAATGCGAAACTGATATTTAAAAATGTCATATTGGAATATGAATAATATTTTGGTGGTGATTTATGAGTGAAGTGGATTAAAAAAGGAGAGGATGCAATTATTTGGTCTGTCCGTAAAGTAGTAAAGATAAAAACTAAGATTTGGGAGATGTTAGATGCACAAAGGGGGTGTTATTAGTGGTTTGCAGTATTTATTATAAATAAATGGAAAAGAGTAAATAAAACACATCAGAGGTTCTAGAATAAAATAATAAAAAAGAAACAAAAGGTTAAAAACAAAACACACCCACACACACACTTGGCACTTTAAGCAAAACACACACACTTAATCTATTATCAAACACTCTCACCCAAAAAAAAAAAATCTATTATCAAACACACGCAGCCACACAGAGAAATAAGATAGAAAAATAATAAGGTCATTTTGAGAGAAAGAAGGAAATAGAGAGGAGATCGAGAAAGATGAGAGAGGTATGGGAGAGACGCATTTGGAGTGGGGAGCAGTTTAAAAGAAGAAAAAAACTCTAAAAGTGGGTTCCTTTAGATTCGAACTTGTGACCTATTATATAAAATTTGAAGGTATTACCAATTTCGCTAGAATGTTTGGGTGTTCTTAGGAATACCAGAAACACTATTTGTATCCGCCTCTGACCATCATGTAAGTAGAAATCATTGGTTTCTTGTACCAAAAAAGAAATCATCGGTTCCACCACTTGCATGGCAATCTTTTTTTTGTTGAAAAAGAACATGCATGGCAATAATATATACTAATTAACTACACTTCCAAGTGCCCTTTTTAAAAATATTTTGTCTCCATTAAATAGAAATAACGGCACCAGCTTTTGAATTAAAAAACAGGGCACTAGTGTTTTTTTTGGAAATAAAAAGGGCCAAAAAGTCCAAACAAAACTACACAGAAACAACACGAAGAATAGTAACTCTCATACATCAACTTGCAACAATAACCATTTCAAACAATATAGAGGACGATCAAGAGGATTTAAAGATTTGGTAAGGGACCAAAATGGCTCACAAATAAGTACCTACTACAAGAAAACCGACTTTTACCCACGGGAAAAGCTACAGTAAATACCTCTTGACAAGAATACATTACATAAATAGCCTTATTGTAGATATATATCATATTATAAATAATTTGTTTTTTAGTACTTCGCGTGTGCTTTTTAATTAAAAAAACATCAAAGAGTGCTAAATTGTATACTTTTTTTTTCGACAAAGAAATTGTATACTTTTATTCTTACTTTTTTACTCTTTAATTGAAATATAAAAAGTGAGACTAACTTTAATGTATTTTTTATTTTAAAATATTAAACTATGATATTTTAGACTTACTTTTATACTTTTTTTTTTCAATTTTATTAGATTTTGATTTACATTTTTACTAATTTTACTCCCTCCATTCCTTTTATCAATTTTTTAAAAGAAACTTGTTCCTCTTTATTTGTCATTTTTATAATTTCAAGTTACATAATTACATATTTTTCAATTACACCCTTAATTATTTGTTATTGAATAACCGATATATTTGGCTTATATTGGCCTATATCTAGCCTAAAACTGTAAATTTTTCTTATAATAAAAACCAAAATAGTATTTCGCAATATATTGGCGATTTAGTCTTACCAAAGAGAACCTGTGTCCTATACTAACTTAAAATGAGCAATACAAAATGTTGCAACCATGTACGGCCCTGGAAATTTACCAGCTCACAACAGTACTTATCACAATTACTATGAATTACTAATGTTGAAAAAACGGGGCCTATAGTATGTTCTACACGGCTCTAGATGAGGGTCCCTAGTCGTTCAGATATTTCATTCAGCTGTTACACTAATCAAAAAAATACTTTATACGTGTTTATAGTCGGTAGCTAGCCTCATTAATTGCAAAACTAAAGAACTATGGATAAAAATCAACATATTGCTTTGTATACAAGATATAGGAATTAATACAATTTAATACAGTTTAATAAAGTTTTCAAAAAAAATAAAATACAATGACAATCGACTAATGCAAGAAGAGGAGCATTTTCTGTTGAGCTCCTTCACACACAAACATTCACTCTTTCATTTTCATCTTACAATTCGTCATTTTCGTCACCGCTAACACGTTGGTTGTTGGTGAGTAGTAGTAGTGGCTTAACAAACAGTTGCTCTCCTATTGGAAACCACACCTTCGTTACCCGCTAAAATCAAGTACTTGTCTTTCCTCGTGAGTTTCGTGCACTGAAATCCCAAAGCATCACCAATTTCTGCTTGTACGTAATTAGCCACTTGAAATCTCGATTTCTCATCCTCCATATTCTCATTCCCACCATCAACATCAACATTTACGTGTGAATTTGAAGTGGAGAGTTGGTTCAATAATCTAACCGTGTAAACAGGGAAAGGATTCGTAAGAAAAAACACGGGGTCCAAACATTTAAGTCCACTAGCAGTTGTACCGTGAAACATGCTGACGTGGCTATCAACAGCAACGGGTGTTATTCCATCACACATTTCTGAAAACAAAGGACTAAACCTTAATAAATAAGGTTCTCTACAAGTGGTTCCCTCTGGACACACAACTATATCCCCTTGACCTAACAACAACTTCATCATTTTTGCATCCTCATCCCTATTCCTAGTTAAACGCACCGTTTTAATTGGTGCTATTATCTCTGACATTCTACTTAAACTATACGTTACGGCAATTAATTTCTTTTGTAGCGTGAAAGATATGTAAAGTGGATCTAACAATGTTCTGTGGTTACACACGTAAAGATGACCGTTCGATTTATCGCCGTTTTCTTTGTAACGGTGTGAGCTTTCTGGTATTGAAGATGTGAGACGTAAACCACTAAATGTCAATAACGGGGTTGAAATTTTAAACGGAAGTGAGAAGGCAATTCCAATTCTAATTATGGAAAGGATTAAACCATATGGAAGCCACATTAACATTGCTAGTGACTCCATTGGGGTTGGTCTTAGAGCCAATCTTCCATCATGGAAAATAAGTGCTTTTGGATATCTCTCCCTTGCTAGCTTTTTCCAGCTTCTCTTATCAGTTTCTGACACAACATAAATTTCCTGATATGAAAAAAAAAGACAAAAAACTGTGAGTTTGAAAATGTCAAATATTTCTGCTCTCAATTCTATGCTAAGCAAACAGAACTGCTACAAACTTAATTCACTACATGTCATATTATACTCTTTGTGTTATTGGAAAGTAACAAAACAATAAAATTGCCTTTAGTACTTAAACTAAACATGAAAATTAAAAAAACTAGTGAATTATCATTTTAATCTCTCGTTTGGTTCAATTTAGTCCCTAAAATTATTTCTCACTACTAATGAAATTCCATTAATTTTTTTGATAAAAAAACATATTTCAGTAGCCGGAAATTAATTTGAGAAACCAAGTTCACTACATGTATAATTTTAGGGACTAAATTAATAATTCATTGCGAAAAAAACTCATAGATAAAAAGGGCTGGTTATGAATAAATAAAAAAAGAACAAACCTTGCAAGGAGAGAAAATTTCATGATCTGGAATGTAATTGAATTTAGTGATTCCAATCATATCTGAACATCCTTTCCCTTCTTGAGCTTGTTTCAAAGCATGCAAAGCATTTCTTTCATCCATCAACCCAACGTAGTAGCCACAGAACATTTTAAGCTCCCTAGCAACAACAAAATCAATCTCCAAATACTCTTTCAAGAAACTTTCAACCATTACTCGAGGTAAATTGCTAACACCCATTTTCTTCCCACCTTTATTAAGAACATCAAATATTTCTGAACCAACGTCCTCTAAGAAAACTTTTGGCATAACTGATCTTCCAACTCTAAATTTCTCTGCTTTAATTCCAAAGAAACATACCATCACCATTATCTTCAACCCCATTTCTTTTCCTGATAGAAAGATCAAAGGGTATAGCAGAACCAGAATTATAGCTCTAAGTAGCCCTCCTGCTTCAAAGGCTACAAGCATGAAATATGGAAATGGGGAAGAAGATTTTAACAAAGTGTTTTCCACATCGAAGACTAAAGTGTGATCATTGAGATCTGATCGATGAAGGAGAGAAGGGAATTTCTGGTATTTTATTTGTGTTGATGTTGTGGTTGCAAAAGTGTTGCTGATAGATCTGTGAAAGACTATGAGATTCTTTAGTTGTCTAAGCAGAAAACGGTACCAAAAGAAGAAAAGAGATTTGAAGAAAAATGCTCTAAACAATTTAGCCATATTTCTCAATATAGGATTCAATCGTTTATTAGATATTGTTTGTTTCTTTGTTTGTTGTATGTTGCTATTTTCTGCTGAGGAATCCCCTGTATTTATAGAACTATGAATACATCAACACCCGTATTTTTCTATAGTTATTACATTTATTACACCAGTGGCAATTTGCCCATCAATTGCCAGCTTGACATGATTTTGCCCCACTACTTTTTTCATTACTTTTTTCTTCTTTTTTTTTTTTTTTTATATTTGCGGACCAAATTCCAAAGTTCATAATCCATATATATATAAAAATGAGCCGTCTTTTCTTTCTCAATATTTTGTGATTATAAAAATGAGCACTTGTTGACTTGAATGATCACTAGGCAGTAGGCACACACCCAGGTTCGTAGAGAAGAAACCATGCATCCATGAATCTATGTACTTAGGCAATAAATATCCATGTCGGCAAATAGCTCTCAAGTGGCGTTATGAATCTTAGGAGTAACGAAATATTTGGATGAACTTATTTAGACTAAGCCTATTTTGGATCAAGAAATAAAAGTAGAAGAAGAGAAAGGAAAGGAAAGGAAAAGAAAAGAAAATTTAAGAAAGTAAATAGAAATTGAGATGATTTTTGGGTTGTTTAGTAGAGGTAAAAAGTTAAGGAATGAAAGATAAAAGTGTTCTCTTCCCTTGTTTGGTTGAATGGAAAGTGAATAGAAAAGAAAGTAGTAAAATTTAAGATTACTAAAATATCCTTAGAAATAGAAATAAACTATAAAAGTTTTGGGTAAAATCGGAAAAAAATAAAATTTGTCTTATTCACCTTTTCTTCACAAATTGGAGAGAAAACATTTTTGTGAGTCCCATGTGATTTTTTTCCTTTCTCCCCACTTTTTCACCTCCACCAAACAAAGGAAAAATTGTTGGAAAATGTGTTTTCTTTCCTTTCCTTTCTTTTCCATTACTTTTCCATGATACCAAACAAACCCTAAGTATTTGTGAATCTGTTTAAGAGAATTTATACAAATTGCTTATAACATGTTCATAACTCATAAGTTGTTTTCAGCTAGCTCAATCTACAAAATAGTTTATAAAAATAACTTATAACTGAAAACAATTTTATCTTTTATTAAAGAAATAATTCATAAATAAACATTTAAATGTTAAGTGCTTAATTAAGATGTTAATTTAAACAAGGTCAAATGGGAGGAAGTATGAACGCCAAAGTCTGGGAATGGTCTAGAGGTAAAGGATTTGAAAAGCCTTCCATCTCAATTTGTTGGGTAAGTGATGGTTGAGGTTGCTGGTGGATAGCTCTTCCTTATGGTGTGATGTTCTGATGGAAAAGTATGGGCTGGCGGTCCAAAGGAACCCGTTGTTGTCTTCTCTTCCTTCGCCAAGATTTCGCCTCTAGCTACTTGGTGGAAAGATCTATGTCTTCTTGGGACTGTGATGGGGTAGGCTAGTGATTGGTGTGGGAATAGAATTGCAAGGAAAGTGGGTAATGGTAGTTCGACTCTATTTTGGTCGAAAACATGGATCGGGACTCAACCCCTATAGGTGGTGTTCCTGAGATTATTTCTTGTTTCGAATTGTTAGGATAGGGCAAGTGGCGGATTTTGGCAGTTGGGTGGATGGGGTGTGGCGGTGGGATCTTGGGTGGCAGTGTGGTTTGTTTGTCTGGGAGGAGGCTCTTGTGTTGTGGAGGATATCCTGCGGCTTCTCCTTCCAGTCACTGTCTCACAGGCCTAGGATTTTTGGGTTTGGTTGGGTGATCCGTCTGGGCTATTCTCGGTTAGTTCTGCCTACTCGAGGCTTATGGAGGCTATGTAGACAGTTTTGGACCCACAAGTTGTGGGCTTTTCAGATGAGTGGGTGGCTTCTTTGGGGCAGTTGTGGCAGAGCCTTGCCCTCCAAAGGTTATTGCGTTCTCTTGGCAGCTCCTCTTGTATCGAGTTCCTACTCGGGGGAACCTGTTACAATGGAAGGTTATTCTTGATCCTTATGATGCTTTTTGTGCGATCTGTGGGGAGTCGGTGGAGACCGCTTTGCATGTGTTTATGCGGTGTCACTTCGCACATAAGGTCTGGTATGTTGTTTTTTGTTTGTGGGGGTGACAACTGCTAATGCCTCTAGATCCATTCTCTTTATTCACAACTTTTTGCGCTTTTGGTCGGGGAGGTAAGGTGAAGCGGGGTTTGAATCTCATTTGGCACACAGTTTTATGGCTTCTTTGGGATATGCATAATGAGTGTATTTTCCACGCCAAAGTTCCAGCCTATGATTAGGTTGTTCAGCGAGTTAAGTCTCTTTCGTGGTTTCTTGCTCGGTTGCGGGGACCACAATGTCTTTATTATGAGTGACATGTTGACCCACTTTTGTGTATCAACAGTAAGTAGTTTTGTGCCCTATGTTTGCCATCTTTGTTGTAAATAACCTCCTATTGTGGGGTGCTCTTTATTGGGTCTTTTTCCCCCTGAGTTTTGGCCCCGGGAGGTTTGAATGAGGCCCCTTGCATTGTTCAGGTTGAGTATCTTGTGCTCCCATGAATATACTTCTTTTGTCTTTCAATAAAAAATCTTTTCTCTTGACACATGAAAAAAAAATTCTTAAAAAAAATACTTTTTTTTTTCCAAACTGCTCATACTCTTCCTCTCTCATCTTAAGGTTAATAAATTATATCTTATATTTGAAACTTTGAAGGAACTTTCATATACTTAGCCAGTATTTTGAACCACGACAGAAATTGACAGACGCAGAGTAATGCCAAAGCTACAAGTTGTAACTTCTACCATAAAGTGCAATGGTACATGATATTGGAATTAATGATGGAATCCATGTTGCTACAAACACTCTTTTTTGTTGTTGCTACAAATGCTAAAATAAGAAACAAAACAGACTACACTTTAGGAACAACCAGCCCCAGCAATATCTCCTGAAAGGACCTCAACCAAGCCTAAGGAGCACTCCTGAAGAAGAAGAAATTTCTCTATTGCATTGTCCCCCATTTTAGCAAGATATAATTCGTGCATCTGTTATTGACAAAAAAAAAATCGGGCATCTGTTACATTCTTTGAAGCTATGCATAATATAGTGCAACTCCAGTATTTCCTTAGATAACACTAAATAATCTCAATTTCATTGTTATATCTATGATGATTGGGAGGTTCTATGAAGAGTATAATTAACTGAAGTGAGTGGGTCAGAGACACAAAAGACATCCTTATTTTTAAAATAAGATTTAATTTTTTAATTTTTAAAATAATATAGAAATTAGAAAACATAACTTACACAATTAAACGTTTATATTATAATGATAAATTTTTTTGTCGAGAACAAGGTATCCACCGCCGAATGCAGTGACTAATTCCTTCGCGGGATTGGAGACACCTCGAAGGATTATAATGATACATTTGATACAAGTTAAATAAAAAAAGTATAAATATCTTAGAAAACAATACATGTTGGGGAGTACTTATTTTTTATATTAGTTATTAGAGTTATAAATAAATTATAAGTAAACCAATAATCGAAAAAAGAGTTGTAGATAAAATTAAATTCAAATTCTTTGAGTTATACAAGGATAAATTCAAGTTTAGATTTTGATTACAGAAACTCCTTTGAGGGAAGATTTTAAAATATTTAAATTTACAAATATTGAAGGTTAGTTGAGAAAAATAAGTTAATAACCCCAAAACGGTTATGTTAGGCTATTAGGGTTTATTTTAGGGACACTAATGATTGATCGAAAACAAATATTTTCTATAGAACCCGTTCGTCTGTCTAAAAAAACTATGAACAATATATATTGCTACTTGAAAAGTTTGAAAGGCATGTAATTCATGCTAAGTGATTAGTATGCTATATTACAAATGAACACGAAAATGAGTAATAATTATGTTTGTAATATGTTTAGTTGTATAAAAAAAAGGTTTGTAATATTTTCTAATTATGTAATAAAATGGAAGGATATAAATTAATCCTATATAAATCTAGGGTACATAGCTCTTGATAAATCTAATGTGTGATGAAATGAACATATATCCATGTCATGCACGTTCAAAGTGTTAATGAACGCAATGGGAATTTATTTCTCCGACTCTCATAACATGAATGTGGATGAGAAATTGTGCATGTCAACGCTTCATTTTTGCCGACCACGGTTTGAAATCTCTCTCAAACAATGCGCATGGTGCTGCTTGCTGCGGGATATGGCATTTGGATATGGGCTTATATGGTCATGAATGGCAAATTAAAGGAAAACAATATATTTCTGGTTTATCTGATGTGGATATAACTATTGAGCCCATGTTTCTTCTAAATACAAACATTGAAGGATTATCAATGGCTCCTGAGTACTCGTGCAAAGTTCGTCAAATCACATGAATGACTATGTTTTAGGTATATATAAGTTTCAGTGTGTGTTTGGTTATGCGGTGATGAGAATTGAGTTTGCCAGAATTGAGTTTGCAGAATTGAGTTTCGTTAAAAGTGAGTTGAACGTAACGTGATTTTTGTTTGGATACATTTACTGAAAAGTGAGTTTCACCAATCATTATTGTTTGGATAAATTAGATAAAAAGTGCTTTTGAATGTAAAATTACTAAAATGGGTATCAACTTAAAATTAAATTAAAAGTTTAAAATTTGATATAATATAAAACAAAAATACTAAATAAGCATATAAATAGATCTCAACTTGAAGTTTGATAAATAAATAATACTAATATATTTAAATTCTTCTTCAACAAGGGTTGGTCCGAATGGTAATTGGACTTAGATCCCACCCCAAAGTCTCGAATTCGAATATTGGGTGTGACAAAAACTCTGTTAGGAGGGGAGAACTACACGGGTCGGCAAAGCCAGAAACTCGGGGCCAGCCAAGTTCCCCGGCGTATATTAGTCACCGACAAAATCGGTGGAAATTACGCACCAATGGCATCGTAAAAAAAAAAATTAAAGTGTAATAAAAAAAGTTGATCAAATAGCATGTCTAAATAATAATTATATTTAAGTTATCTTTTTTATTGCAAAAAATGGGGGAAATTATATATAAATATTCTGTTTTATATACAATATATAATTATTATAACCTCTATTATGTTTCCGTTATTTTGACCTTGCAACAAAAAGAATGATTTTGTTTGATAAAAACACCGAATATATTGGGCTTTGGTATAAATGATTGAAGAAGCCCAATTTACCCCAATTCCTGTGTCTTCCTCAACCTAGTAACAAAGCTACAGAAAACCAAATTTACAGAAAACCAGATCTACTAGGGCAACCTACAGAAACGCAAGAAACAGGGGCAGTCAAGGAATTGATAAAAGATAACAAACAAAAAATTTCAGAATTGATTTGGTTTTGCCGTGGAAGCTACAAAATGATGCTTCGAGTTTGCCGTGAGTTTAGAGCCCAACCGTGCGAAGGAGAAATTAAGAAAAGAAGAACCAAACATGACAAAAGTGCTTCCAGCCCTATAATCGTACGTTTGCTTCCTCCCAACGTGTTCCCAAACAGGCACTCAAGATGTATATCTAACATAATTTTAAGGGAATGATCTAATCTTTTCAATACTAAACAAAAACCAAAAAATCTTCTCACATGAGTTATAATACTCAAATATTCTATTAAGTGATCTATATAATATATAAAAACCAATTTTGATTCCAAAAGAGAAATGTAATGTCGCATGTTAGTTAGTTGCTCGTAAGTTAACTTGGTTTCATGAAAGAATAAAGCTAGATTATCAAAAAAAAAAAGCTAAATCTCACGAGAGATCTTTTCTTGGTCAACACCACGATGGAGTATTTTGGTGTTAGATATCGCCAATCAACACGTTACTTATTTTCCATGATTTGTGATTATTTTTTATATAATAATAATAACACACACTCTCATGTTATGTAAGTTTTTTTTTAATAACACACATAAAGCAACCGTCGTGGATTCCACGAAAACCACCATTCGTGGTATATAGCACTACTCTGGAATAACTTGTTTAATTAATACTTTTGTTTGAATTTTATACAAGTAAATATTTATTTGACTTTAAATATTTGAATTTTATTTTTGTATCAAAATATACTATTGAAAAATATTTTTTGGCATCCCTTAAAATATTGGGCCATGAATGGCCGTCCATCACCCATATTCAAGACCACCACTACTCCTATACAGCGTCTCAAACTAAAAATGCATATGCAATTCTAATAAATTAATTGGTACAAATTATAAAATTGCATTTTCTGAGTTTTTTGTCTAGATCTATTCTTTTTTTGTTATTATGTTATTGGTCTACAGTACTCATCGGTTTTTTAGTGAGCAATTGTTTGAAACTATTCTTTTTTTTTTACCAACGTTTGAAGCTATTCTTAAAATACATAAAATTATAACTTTTTTCCTTGTAAAAAAGAATTGAAGGTTAAAGAGGAAATGATGTTGTTTATTGATGAATATGGTTAAATTATTATACATCAATATTGTTGTAAATATTGTTTTTGCAAAAACATCTAATCACATTTTAATTATTATGATGTGACTTTATTAGTTTACTTACTAATACATTTCCCAAAATTTCCATTAGTGAGATGCACTAAGACATATGTGAGAGATGTTTTACATTATCGGTGGATAGTATGTTGCAATAGGTATGAGAATTAGCTCACATTCTTGAGTAATGCCTTAAGTTTGAGTTTGAGGATAAAAACACGTGGTTGAGTGTCATATTTGTTTTACTAATTAAAAGTAGATCAATCAAGTTTCTTAGCAAAGTTCCCTTATCAGTAAACCCAATAGATAGATAGATAGATAGATAGATATTTCATAGTCTTCATACCGATGATATGATAAAAGAGTCATAATATTATATTAGCTTCATTAATTGCATTATAAATGTTGAGCGATCGTCAACGGGAGGAAAGAGGGCAACACGGTCAATGGTGAGCTTTTATTAATGATGATGTGACCATAACGTGAAAGACCAAAAGCCGTGTTGAGGGATAGTGGATTTTACCTCCAGTTTTACGATTCCTTTGGGCGTAGTTATGGTGGATTTCGCGTATGCGGTATGCATCTCTGATTTATCCTCTCAATTTAATATCATATTCTCATCCCATCATCTTCTATCCAGTTGCTACTATACAGCATTGGGGAAGCAATTGTGGATACTTGAATTATGGAGCAACTCTGAAGCATCCATAGGCGAGATAAGCAATATTGGACCAAAAAGAAAAATTCAGATCCACACATGTTAGTGAAATTAAATTCACGCGTAATTCACACCACTCTTTCTACGGGGATCAGATAAATTGGTTTGGTGCCAAGGAAAGTTTATCATGTTGGTAAGGATTCAGCTTATATTTCATAAGGAGATGGACTCGAATCTAACTGCCAATGTGAAGATCTCGTTAGTAGGTCCCGAGACTCAACTCGCCTAAACTTTTTTGTAACAAACAAAAAGATAGATTAGTTTGGTTCAGCGTTTGAGTAAAACAAAGTATGAATAAATTATCTTTTTAGTTTAATTGGTATGTATTGTTAGTGCAAAAATTTGTATGCTAGTATGAATGACTTTTAAACTAGTTGATATAGACTCAAATATTTTTAATGACTTCCCAATTTATAATTACTTGAGGGTGCAAAAAAAATTGGCGAGTTTAGGGATGTGAAGGAGTCTCAAAAAAGGGTCCATAATTCAAATCTTAGAACTAACATTTCTCTCACCCCTAACTAATCACTAACATTTACCCAAAAAAAAAATGCATATAAGTTAAATAATTATATTTATTAATTAGATCAATTCGGTTTGGGTATTTTAATTTCTTTTGCTTAAATCTAAACCAAACCAAATCACAAAACCGGCTTGTAAAACGAGTGTTGCTCTTTTATTATATATTCTTTTGAGGTCATATATCTAGTCAATGTGGGACTTGGGTTTCTTGCAATACACCCTCTCACGCCCAACATTATTGGGCTTGGTGCGTGGATAATAATGTTAGGCGGCCAAAAAGGATATAGGATACTACTATCTTAGAATGTGGTTTGGGTCTAACTGAACCCCACAAAACTGGCTTGTATGTTGAGGATTGCCCTTTCATTATATATCTTTTGAGACCACATCTTTAGTCAATGTGGGACTTGAGTTTTTCCTAATAATCCCTCTTGGTGTTGCGGTCCTTATTGTTGGCAACACCTCTTTTCTTTTTTGGTCAAAATCGGAAACCCACTGTGTGTTGCAACATGCAGCACCGTTAGGTATTAGCTTTCGGAGCTCTCCTCCCGATGGGTATTAGTCTTCTCCTTTTTCTTTTTTATTACTTTGCACAAAAAAAACTTGCAGCACTCGAAGAAGACAGGCCAACGCTGATTGGGCTCTTTATTTTGTAGCCCTCTAGCAAATTTGGGTTACACAAAGTAATGGACACTTGAAATAAATATTTTCCTTAAGCTTCTTTAGCCTAACTTAAAGAAAACACAATATTTACCTATTATTTAATATTTTATAATTGCTTGAAAAAAATATTTTATAATATTCACTCTTATTTAATAAATTAAGATAAAATAAAAAAGATCAAACATAAATAAATTAGAATATATAAATTCCCCTATACAAATAAATATACATGTATAAATTTCTTAAAAGTTTTGGTAATTCACATCCCAAAAGCAATTTAATCCATCATATTCAAGCACTAAGCATTGATAAAAGACACTTTTGTCATGAATGTAACCAGACAGAAATCATATTACGTTCAATTCACATTTTAAAAGAAAAATCAATTATGACAAAAGCAAAATTCACCACCTTAGAGCCAAACACACAATTTTAATATTCACATGCATATGTAGTGATTGAATTTTTAAAAATGGAGTTATATCAGAGAGATTTAAATTGGTGGCAGGGTCAAGGTCAGTGGTAAAGTCAAGATCGAGTGCTCCAAAAAGTTAGAGAATCCTTGCCCGTAGTTGGTGGTGAACCGAGTAATGGCTTTGGAAGAATTGTATATGGACAATTGAGAAGAACTATGATTTTGCATGGAATAGAAGAGGAATACATTATCATGAAAGAGAACATCACTGAGAAACCAAACAATTGTTTTATTTACTGTCGAAAAGCATAAGCATTCAAAAGTTTTACAGAGATAGTAACTAGACAATTTTTTGTACAAAAGTCATCCATTAGGGTGAAAACATAAAAAAATAATGCATGCCATCACAGGTAGCCTACCTAAATAAACCCGAAACATGACAATGCTCTAAATCAAAGGAACTATCAATATGATTGTTATGAGCTATAAAGGCAGGTATATGAAATTTAGATTGTGGGCATATTTGGCCACATTTTCAATTTACAGTTGAAGAAAAATGAGAAGTATTTTACTACCAAGAGTTCTTAAAACATCATCAGAGAAATATCCTAGGTTTAAATGCCATAAGTTTGGAGTTTTATTCTGAACTGAACTACAAAAGCTAACTGCACGAAAAGACTTAGGTGCAAATGAGGTAATATGCCACATTAGATGAGTGTGTTAAATCACAAATGTCAGTGATGATAATGTTATTAGCATATCATATCGCTTAACAGAAGTGATTTAACAACAAAACAGAAGTTGTAACGAAAAGTTCTAAGTCAATAGCACGACTTCTGCAATGTGGCATTCTATAAAAAATCCTAATGTCATCATCACCAAGGTGGGTGAAAAACTAAAAATAAAAAAACTACCTTGGCGTACACCATGTTAAGACGGTAAAGACAATAATCTAAGCAAAATCCATTTTTTGTTATTGAGATCACCAATCAATTCAAGTCCCTGGACAAGCAAACTTACAACTATCTCAGGTTCCTAATGGCTGTACAAAACATATACATGATCAAACTAGTAAAAAATAGCCTAAACTCACATTGAAAGGGAAAGAATCATCAAATTCCCGTATCATATTTCTGGCAAACCTGCATCAATAAAGACAAGTCGAATTGGAAAACGTTCAGATTCCTACAAACGTGATATAACTCCATCCCTATACACAACATAAAATTTTCCTTCAATTACAAAGCTTTCGAAAGAAAAAAAATGAAATGAAAATTCGTACTTGGGTAGTGAGAGCCGGAACCAGGTGAATTTCCTTCACTAGTGAAGTTGGTGGGATACTCGACTGAAATTAAACCTTCATGAGCTGCAACTGCACTCTCAGGAGAAACCATTAACCCAACAGCAGTACTACTCGCAGATCTGATTCCTGCAAGCAATGTCTTGGCTACATGAGTAATTCACAAAGAACAGGCTTTCAGATGAGACGCATTTAAAACTTTAGGGTATGTTTGGGAGGGGAGGGCATATTTTTTCAATTCTGAATTGAGGAAGCTAAAAAATATCTCTAAACATAAATTAAATGTGATTAAATGTGACTAAAATGAAAAATTCTTGATGAAAGCCAGATAAGTAGATAACATAATGAGAGCAGGATAAATTTAATTTGGTAGGCAACTATTTAACGAATGCCAATCTTGAAGCTGATTAAAAATTCTTGCTTATAGGAATACATTATACAGCTTAGTGTTATTTATGCAGCAACTTTAGGCCTTCTGAGCAGAAAGGCAGTGACTACATCAGGATTCAAGAGATTATAAAGGAATGGGGCATTTTCATACATTGTAAGAACATCAACAAATCCTTAGCTCAAAAAGTAAGTTTACAATGTCTCAACTAGTCAACTCTCAAGATGGTCAATCAAGATTCAAGAAGGTGTGTCAATCAAATTCCCAAATATTGATGGGGCAAATATGTACTTTATGTTGAATCTAGTTTGTCGTGTACTTTATGTACTTTATGTTGAATCTAGTTTGTCGTGTACCATAAAGCTTTATATTAGTTTATTTGCAGACTTGAATGGAATGTGAGCATGAAATGCATATACACCCTCATAAAGGTGAAGCTTTATATTAAATTAATTGCTCACACGAGAGGAATGTGAGTATGAAATGCATATGTTGAATCACAGATGAGACTTTTTGTGACAAATTAACACATCATATGTTTAGTCAATTCAGGATACAGATTTCTTTTTTGGTCAAATTCAGGATACGGATTTGATTTCAAAAAGATTGGTAGAAATTTTCACAATTTGGGCTTAGGTTATCTTAACCTAGCCACACAACAGCTGCTAGTAAGGTGAGGATTTCCCAAGGCTTAGAAAGACTACATTGGCCATACATGTAGTCAATGTTGGATTTCAACACAACCCCACACCCCAAAGACTGAACTCTCGAGCGTGGACTAATGCGGGTGAAATAATAGGGATCTTGGTCCAATAGTTGATCTAGGATAAGCTCTTACGCCATCTTAAAATTTGGGGTTAACGCCTAGCTCAATCCCACAAAACCGGCCTATAGGGTGAAGATCACCAAAGCCTTATAAAAACTACTTGCCATATCTCTAGTCGATATTAGATGTCAACAAAAGTAGACAAAGATGGGACAATAACAAAACTAAAGCAAGCCCTAACAATATCCCCTATATCTCAGTTACACGGTAAATTCATTTTGACTAGTTTTTGTCTCAGTTAAGACAGCTGTTGGCTTTACGAGTTGGAAAAAAATGACCATGTTTTGAGAGATTGTAAAACTATCTGATGCAATAGAAATTATAGAATACTTAAAACCTTGTAACTTTGTAAAGTCAAGACATGGAAAAATGTGATAAAAGCCACACAAGAAACAGGTGCCATAAACATTAAGTAAATTAAATTTCAAGTTTGGGCACTTAAAATAAAACCTTAGAATGCTTAGACTCTATACATAATGAATTGACCAAGTGCTTGGATCCATGGAATTTTTTCCTTTCCAAAATCAACAATTTTGTAATTATAGATGGACTATTTAGCTGTTCTGTTCAAATAGGAAAGGCTTCATATATGGCACAACACTAATTTGAGATGTAAGCATATGTAGTATTAGTAAACAATAGGTGGTGTATTTGACTCATCCTTTATACAGTAAAAACAACTAATAATCAAACCAAACATGCACTAATTTCATCTTATGAAAGATAAACCCAACAAAAACGAACAGCAAATTTACCGTGGAGAATTATAACAAGGAAGAATATAACAGTGATGACCATGGCAGAAAGACTTGTATATGTTGATGACGGCGACGACGACGATGACTTGCTAGCTCTCATCTTTCTAACTGCTTTCATTTTCTTCATCCTTGCACGTTTCCTCAAAGCAAGCTCAGCTAATTCCTTCACAAATTTCTGATCACCAGCATCTAGTGATGGACCTTTAGGAGGCAAGGGTGGTTTTGAAGGCTTTCTTGGGTTACTAGGCATCATAGCCTTACTCTTCTGTTTTGAATGATTTCCATTTATATAAGGCAATTGTTGTTGAACATGTTCCAAATCTTTATTATCCACCAATAATTCTAAATTATCTTCATCTACTACACCCACAATATCACCACCAGAATTTGAAGAACCGCTGCATGATTCAATTCCATATTTACCCTTATCTGAGCCATCAAGATTCAAAACCCCATTCAATGCCCAACGAAAACTACTCTTTGATTCTCTCTCATCATTGCTTGTATCCTCTTCGCTTGTATTCTCACCACTTTCAAGATCAAGATCAATGTCTGTCTCTCTTTGACTATCGCGACCCATCTGATTTAAATCAATTTCAACAACAAAAAGTTTCCATTTTAAAAACCCATCTCTCAATCACGGAAATGACAACATTTTCAATGATAAAAAACTTGAACGAATTACTCAAAAGCAATGCATTCCGAAATTATGATAAAATCAAAAACAAGAAACATAGCAAATCAAAAGAGGAACAAAAATAAGCAGGGGGTGGCGGAGGTACCTTATTAAGTCAAAGGGTAGAACCCTAGGAACGGTGGTATTGTTCAAACTTCAAACATTCCTAACTAGGAATCTTTCGATGCCCGCAGGCGCCTTCATACACAGACAAAACAATTTTTAAGGTTTTCTTTTTCTCTTTTAATAATGGCCGATGGTTTTTCTCTTAATCTCTCATTCATTTGTTTATTTTAATTTTAATTTTAATAATGTTTTTAAAAGCAGCCAAAGTTCGATGGTTGAAACTTGAAAGGTGCATTTTGTTTGGAGAAGAGTCAATAGCCTCACTCTGCCCTCCCAATTCCACAAGTTTCACAAGACCACAACAGTTATTTCCTAGTCCCTTCTCAAATTATTAGTCTCCTCATAATTTTAAAAGATTTGTCCAATAACATCTTTTTCTAGGGCGCTTTTAAGGTGGCAGATTCAACTAAGTTCCTCACAGTGAACCTCACAAGTGAACTATTAAAATTGAACTTAGAAATAGTATAAAACTTCATCATTCGTTTAGACTATTGAAATATATATTTTAAAAAATTATTTTATAAATATCTTAAACATATTTTATAATGACTAATAAATCTAACTATTAATTAAACATGACCTTTTATGCCAATTTACATGTATTAGCTAGTTCAAACGCTAATTTTATTAAACACTTCATTTACCATCAGCTAGCTTATATGCTATCAGCTAGCTTATCTGCTATTTTTTTGCTAAACAAAGCCTAGAGTTAGGAACACCTAGGCTCTATTTGACAAAAAGTAGCAGATAAGGGATAAGCTAGCTTATAGCGGATAAGGTAGTAAATTGAATTAAAGTGTTTGATTAAATTAGCAGTTGAAGTAGCTTATAAATATAAAATTACGTAAATAGACATTTGTAATTAATGCTTAAAAGAAGAGAGAAATTTATTTAATAGATAATAAATGAGTAATTTAATTAAAGTAGTGGGGGGTGAAATTGAAGAAAAAATGAAACGCTATTTCAAGTAGCGTTTCAAAAGACATTATAAGTTATTGAAAAAACACTAAAAGCTAGTCATGTCAAACACTTACAACTAATTCGCTATAAGCTAATGGATCAGCTTTGCCAAACAGAATCTTAATCTATTAGGAAGAACAAATGCTATTATAGGATATATCTGAAAATACCACTAGAAGGAGAAAGTGTGAATGGTATTGGTGGTACTCAAGTCTGGAGTGGTGTACCCAAAGATTGTTTCTGCTTTCTAGTTCCCCTCTAACTACTAACGCACTAATTTCTAACCACTTTACCTATAAAAAAAACTATTTAAAAAATTGAATCAAAGTAATTGACACCCTTTCGACTACCAAAAAGTTAATTTAATCGTATCCAACAAAACTTGAATGAATGCAACGTACGAGATTAGATAAATCCTCGGGATTTCTGAATCACATCCCATGGCTTTCGAGATTCCTCCACTACTCCCTGCTATCGTGTTGCTATAAATAGTCGTTACTTTGGACAAGAACATGTCATGTCATCCGATAGTATTTACAATGTCACAGAAGAGTTACGAATTCGAACTGAACGGGGTGCCAATCAAGACCACTGTGGTAGAATCTTGTTCTCTTCACGATTCCTATGTATCGTCTTTCTTCCGCCCTGTGGATGGACATCAAACCAAGGTTATCGGATTTGATACCGAGTGGGTTATGAAGAATGGGATGTTAGATCCCATATGCGCAACTGTAAATCTTTGTGATGGATTTTCCTGTCTTATTATTCAGCTCGATGGTCATGGGACGTGGAAATATGAAACGTTTAATTACCTCACGTAGATCACTGCATAATTTTCTTAGTCTACCAAATTATACCTTCGTGGGAGTTGGTGATATCAAAGATAAATTAGCTAAACTTGAGAAGTTCTATGAGATTGGCTGCAGAAGTTCAGTGGAACTTGGACCCTTGGCTGCTGCTGCATCGTTTGAGTTTATGCGGCGTTGATCAACTTTCTTCCGTGGTCAATAATTTTAATCTTCGGGAGCACAGGCCTTTAAGCATGTCCTTTGATTGGTCTCATTATCCCCTCAGTTACGGTCTTGCTAAACTTGCTACGGTTAATGTTTACTCTTATCACGCCATTGGGAGAAGAATACTACCAGGCTAGTCAGTCCCACAGGACCCCTCGTTTGTTTGTTCTTGTAGTTGGCTTTGATTATTATATAATAAAATGGAAATTGGCAATTAAGGATATTATGATTGACCTTTTAAAACACTTTTCAGTTTTTAAAGAGTTAACAAAAATAAAGAATTTTGTTCTTTCATAATTTTTTAAAAATAGAAAACCGTTTTTAAAAAGTGTATTCCAGCAACCCTTAAATTTTTCATTATTTGATTGTTGAAAATTTCCAATCATTGGAATTTTACTTGCATGACTTCAGTAGATTTGGTAGTCATCTGGTTCTTAAGGAATTTTTCTTTGTCATCGATCTTTACTTGCTGCCCCTCATCTGCACGTGTGTTTATTTTTGCAATGCACTTAACATGGAGCCATTGATCAAGCAGTGATTTAGCTCTCTAGAGATTACCTGCAAATAGTTTCCTCTTTTTTCTCTCAAACCAGCACATTTCTACTTGATCATCTACTCGTACTCGACAATACATACAAACAATTTGCACTTTAGCTACTGGTAGAGTGGATATCACTAAAAGAACGAGAACTTTTAGATCATCAGCATGCTTGTAGCACCTGTTGCTCTACTTTATTTATCAAATAAATTCAGATACAGAGACCCTCCTGACCCAGTCAACAAAAATATGCAAAGTTGATTCAGTACGTTCTTGACAGAGGTGTGCAGGCAGAATTGTCTGTTAACCAATTATGACTCTGTACTTTCACATTCTCTCCTCTGTTCCAATACCAAGAGTCCAACGCGACCCCTCTAACAAGAGTTTTCTAGAATGCCATATGCTCCTCCATGCATAACATGGATTACCACCCACCACTTTATGCCAAAGAATTTATCCAATTTTAAAATTCTTCCCCTTGCCAACCCATTCATTTTTGGGTTTTTTTTACCCCCACAAGTAGACACGATACCCCTCACCGTGAAAGTGAAAAAACGAAAATACCCTTAAAACTTTACAAAAACTCAAAACAGTTACCATTTGTCATTTACATCTATTGAAGAGACTATTTTTTTCACTCTAAACGGATTGACCTAAATTCGTTTCATTCTAAACGGATCTACCTATATCCGTTTTTGGCTCCACGGAATTACGTACTTCCGTTTTTTACTCAACAAAAGTAAGTAAATTCGTTTTCACCTTAACGCATTTACCTAGATCCGTTTTATATTGTTCGGAATTACGTAAATCAGTTTTTCATCCGTTTAATAAAATTTTTAATTTTTTTTTTCTGTGGCTCTTCCGGTTGAGATCTTAGAGCAGATACTGAGTAGGCTCCCTATCAACGCTATCAGGTACCTCATGCAACTCGAGTGGGTCTACAAGTATTAGTTATTATTGATCTCTTTCAACAAACAATTCTCCAAACAACACCTTTAGATGTTAATTCAGCGCCATCACCTCATCACTTCCGGCCTCATGGATTACCCCCTCTCCTCCGTCTTGACCATGGCAATGACCGGCCCCCTGGTGCAGCTTCAGCACGCTCTCAACAATCAGAGTCCCTACCATCGACTTGTTGGGTCTTGCGATAGCATCATTTGTATTGCCATCGATAACAGTTTTGCTCTTTTATGGAACCCTTCGATAAGAAAATTCATGCTACTGCCGGACTTACAAAATCCACATCCAGAGAGAATAAGCTTCACAGTCTATGGCTTTAGATATGATCATTTCACTGATACATACAAGGTAGTTGCTGTTTATTGCTATAAATGTTATGACGAGCGTAGGCTGTTTTAGGAAGCAGAGGTCAAGGTTTATACATTGGGTACAAATATTTGGAAAAAAATTGATCAAGCAGTTCTCATGTCAAAGATTCTCAGAGCCTTTTTTTTAGCCGGATTATTCGTCAATGGTCTTGTTAATTGGATGTAATATGATACTGGTCGTGTGCAGGTTGTTGTTTCTCTTCATCTGGGGACCGAGTCTTATGGACAGGTATGTAGCCGGTCTATTGTTGCTCACTATAACAATTTTGTTGATATCTTGGCCATGAAGGAGTACAGCGTTACGGAGTCTTGGACTAAACTGTTCAATGTGCCCACAACAGATGTTGCTACTCAATTCGGTAACAATCTATCACGACCCAACCTTAGGTCATGACTGGCGCACAAGTTTTACATAATTTCTATCTGACCATAGACAATTCTATAAACAAGAGTTCCTATTCCTATAGCTGCGCATCATACCGAAGTTATCAAAATAATAACTATCGCTTAAGATGAGGCCTACCCAAAAATGCAACCAGTCCTGGGTTGAACATTAGACCCCGAGACAATCTACTCTGATATCTGCAAATTTGAAAAAGATAAAGAAATGGTAGAGTGAGTCACAAAGACTCAGTGAGAGCATAATAAACAAAGTGGACAGGAAGGAGAAGCAAGGATAGCACGAGTGGTTTTTGATCAAATGCGATTTTATATAGTAACATATATGAAACTTGGAGAGCAACATCATTTTGTATATATATATATATATACAAAATCTTAATGTCAAACTTATTCAACATGCCTCATATCAATAATAACACAAGCAAGATAATCCATTTACTATGTGCACATAGACCACATTATCTCTTCGTCGTGGCAAACGGTAATCATAAGCCGTATTATCTCTTCATCACGGCAAAACGGTAATCACAAGCCGTATTATCTCTTCGTCACGGCAAAACGGTAAACCAAAAGGGCTATGAGCATTTCACTCATAGGCTGCATTATCTTTTCGTTGCAGCTAACGGTATCCAACAACAACAACAACAAAACACATAAAATAGAAATACTTTTCAACTCATATTTGGGGACAAAATCTATTTAAGAAAATTTATTTGCTTCTCCCATTAAGAAAATAGATATATAAAAATGGCCACATTGTAAATTAGCTACTCACAACTATGAAGAATGAGTCAAATCCCTTCCATTGCCTTTAAGTGGAACCACCAAATTGCTTTCCAAAGTATCTAACACCAACATAAACAATTTCAGCCATCCACGAATCTACTCAAAGTCATAAAAATGATAAACACAATAATAGGACAAAAAGCCCCTAATTATTAAATTTAGGGTTTCAAAGAAATCCATAGAAAAACTAGATTATGATATCCTAAACTACCGTACTACTCATTCATACTCAATATCAACTCTAAAATTAATGGGTAATAGAATTTTACCTCTAATAATTCCAAGGAACAAAAGATCCAAAAATGGGTATATCCAATACCCACTCAAAAACCTCCTTAAGCTTGAATAACCCATACTTGTAGAAATTAGGGTGGAGATTAAAGAGAATACAGTGGAAGAGGAAGAAAATCTCTCATTAATTAGATGGGGCAAGTTGAATGGAAGTGAGGTTATTTGGGGAGAAGTTTACGGGAGAGATGGAAGAATGGGGTGTGGGGGTTGAAAGAGAGAAAAGAAAATGGGGAGGGGGTGGTGGTGTTATTCGATACATACCCCACCCTCTCTTCTTTCTTTTTTATATATATATTTTTTCACTTAAGTGAAACGGTTCGTTTCACAATCTATATCGAAATGCTAGAGCACTTTATGTTTCCGAAGACTCTGAAGACGAAGAGGTGATTTTGGAGCTTTTCTCCAGGTTGTTTGTTTACAACTCTAGTGATGGTACTTTCAAGACTCCTGAAATTGAATATCTACAAAATCGCACCATGTTTCAGAGAGATATGTTTTTTTGGTCCCGATCGTCTATGTAGAGAGTTTGATATCACCTAGTGATTAGTGATCGGATGACAGTTTATTGATATTGTTGTTTGTTGTTTTATTTTCTTGGATTTTTGAACTATTTTAGACTACTTTATTATTAATATTGTTCTTTTATTATTATTTTTTGACAGCATTGTTCTTTTATTATACTATTAGATTAGATTAGATAAATATTGTTGGTTACCCAAAATATTGTTGGTGAGTAGCAATAATATTTGCACGAGACTAGAAGTATAATTCATTCTTGATTGATTCAAAGTAAAACGTTTTAAAAAATTGAATCAAAGTAATGGGAACCATTTTGACTACCAATAGGAGTTAAGGGAAGATATAACAGCGAACTATTTAATTTTCACATAATCCTGAAACGTTGTTCCTATCAAACAAGGCAACAATACTTGAATGTGTGCAACTTACGAGATGGTAGGATAAACCCTCCGGCTTTCTGCATCACATCCCTCATGGCTTTCAAGATTCCGCGCCATATATTCTGGCTATAAATAGTCGTTACGTTGGACATTTTTTGCATCCGATCTGATAGTAGTATATTTATAACACAGTCACAGATGGATTACGTGTTCGAACTGAACGGGGTGCCAATCAAGATCACTGTGGTATATCCTTCAGTTGTGCGTGATCATGACTATATATCGTCGTTCTTCTCCGCGCATGGTCATCGAACCAAGGTTATCGGATTTGATACCGAGTGGGTTCTGACAAATTTCTATCTTGAGAAGGTAAGAGGAGCGCATTTTCGTCCCAAATGCGCAACTGTACATCTTTGTGATGGATCTTCGTGTCTTGTTATTCAGCTCAACCATAAAATTAATTAGTACTAAAAGCTGGAGTGAAGTACCGTTTGTCACATGTAGTCGCTGCATAATTTTCTTAGTCTTCCCAATTATACCTTCGTGGGAGTTGGTATCAAAGATAAATTGGCTAAATTGGAGAAGATCTATGGGATTTGCTGCACCACTTCTGTGGAACTTGGACCCTTGGCTGCTACTCTCCTAAATCAGCCTCGTTTGAGTTTTTGTGGCGTTGATGAACTTTCTTATGTGGTCAATAATTTTGATCTTCGCGAGCATAGGCCTTCAACCTTGTCCTTTGATTGGGGTCATCGTCCTCTCCCTGAAGAACTTGCTAAACTTGCTACTGTTAATGCTTACTCTTATTACTCGATTGGTAGCACATTGCTTGGAAATAAAATACTGATAGACTAGACACACCGGTACCCCGCGTTAGTTTGTTCTTCTGTTGACTCTGATTAAATAAAATGGATTCCACAATTAATAGTATGTTTGAATATGCTTTTAAAATAATTTTCTGTTTGTAGAGACTAAGAACTAATTTTGTTCTTTGTTAACTATTAAAAATAGAAAACTACTTTTATAAAGTGCTTTTAGTTTTTTGGTTGTTGAAATTTTCCGATATAAAGGAATTTTTTTTTGGTGAAATCCGATATAAAGGAATTTTACTTGCATGTCTTTGGTAGATTTAATTGTCTCGTTATTAAGTAAATTCATCTTTATATTAACGTCCCTCCTATCTTTGTCGTCGTTCTTCACTGATTTTAGTTTTTTTCCTTTCAGTATAATTTTAGAGTTGATAGCTTTATGAGTATAATTGGAGGTTGTTTCATTTACATTTTTTGTTGTGAAGCCTTTTGATCAAATTTTATGTGATGGGCTTTTCAAGTAAGGCGCTTTGGAAATGCTCAATATGGTCTTGGATAAACATTCATGGTTTTGAATGCAGTCTATAAAGAATGCTCAAGTTGATTACGTTTACTCTGCATTCTAATGTCTTCCTTAGGTGAAGGGTGCTTCAAAATTGATTTTGGTTAAAGTACTTCAATGTACACATTTATAAGCATAATTGATAGAATTTGATTCATCTTGCTTTCTTATGCACAATATTGATCAACGACACACTCAACAAAAATTGCGATAATACACACATTTGCCCTAACCTCATTCACACCAACATTTACCTTGATCATCTAACCTCTTCAAAATCAACACACTTTCAACTAAGGGTGTGCAAAAAAATTGGGAAACTTAAATCATACCAAAAACATCCTAGACTTAAAAAGTGTGATTTTATTAATCAGATTTGTCTTTCAGTTTGTCATTCTATAGATTGTGCGATTAAAACCCCATATGACAAACTAATGCACCAGCACCTTTGAGGTTGTTGTGTTAATCGGTGACGGCAACAAATAAGCACCTTTAAGAAAATACTATCCTTTTCATTTCAACAAACCAAAAATGATTCCATTTTCTGATAGCGAATGAAAATTGATTTTGAGAATATGACCTTCCAATTTCCCCACTAGCTTCGCGTGAAATTTGTCAGAGAGAATAAAGCGAGACAGGGGACATATTTAAAAGGTGATTCTATCTCTTCCATCCATCATGATCGAATGGCTTGTAATGGATTCTCTAATCTTTTACATAAAAATAGCTTTCTCATATCCCTCATAATATTAATATATATATATATATATATATATATATATATATATATATATATATATATATATATATCAACTTCTTAAACTGTTCCATACAACAACCTCTAATTTATTTATTTTCACTCAAGCAGCTTCTAATTCATCAAAAAATAGATAAAAAAGTTTCTAGATTCATTTAATATAAATTTATCTTTTTTAATTATTTTATTATAAACAAAAATTATATTAAACGGGGTGCAAGGGGCACTCCAACTCTTACATATACAATGTGTCTCACTAAAACCTCCATGTAATGAGAGATTGTCCTCATGCTACCAGTGTTTGGCTCCATCTGGTTAAGCCTAGCATGCGAACAAATTTCTTTGGCTGCACTCTTCATGAATAGATCCACATGAATTTGAATTTCAACTTAGGCATGGAAGATAACTTGGATTGGCTGGAAGCTGTGTGGGCTAATGCCTGCCATTTATTGTGGATGTGGAGAAACAAATCCATTCACGAAGTTGACTTTGTTTTACCTTGGAAGCTCTGGAATTTAGCTCTTAAAGAGACCAGAGATTTCAAGCAAATACAGAGAACTCAGATCATGAATAAATGCAATGACAGCCACATCAAACTGATTCAGTGGCTTCCTCCTATGACTGGTTGGGTTAAACTTAACACTGATGGAGCTAGTAACAGAGTTTGTGGATTGGCTGGGTGTGGAGGCACTATCAGAAATCACCAAGGACAGTGGCTCTGTGGTTTCTCCAAGAGTCTTGGCTTTTGTTCTGCCCTTGTTGCTGAGCTTTGGGGCATCTACTCTGGCCTGATCTTGGCTAAGAATAAAGGCTATAATCAGATTATTATTGAGACCGATTCCAAGCTGATTGCTGCTAACTTACAGAATAGAACCTTGGGTAGCAGTGATGGCTGGAGATTGATGCGCAGAATATACCAAGAGCTGTAGAATAATTGTTGGCTGGTCAACTTTGTGCACTGCTTTAGATAAGCTAACAAAGTGGCCCATTTGCTAGCAGTGCTGGGCAGTATAACCAAGTGCAAGAAGATTGTCAATTTGAGGATCCTCCTGATGCAATAGCTCAAGCAGTTCATGATGACTGCATAGGAAAACCCTCTTCTAGAGTTGTAATTTTGTAATCCTCTCTCTTTGGGCTTTTAGCCCTCAATGTACTCAAAAAAAAAACCTCCATTGGCCAAAACTCCATGGAAAAAGACCAAAGGAGGAAAGAGTAGTATCCTAGAAAAAATGAGGCAAAAAGCAAATTACACCAAGTTGATACAAACAAAAGAATTTCCCCACCAATCAGAAATCTTAAGAGTGGAATTGCAATCTTCTATGCTTATGTACCAAGGTTATATTATAGACTTAAAATTGTTAACAACCTCAAGCGGATTAAATACTTGACATCTGAAAAGAGTATGGTTATTTCTCCTTCTTTTTAAAGTAGTACAAATTGTAAGAAGTAAAAAAATGATCACTCATCTTTCTTAACCAAAACAAAAGAAGTCCATGATTATTTTTCTCTACGTTACGTTCCTCTTCCGTATTTCTTCTACCAAAGAAATAAAAAGAATGAAACTTAAACAATTCAATTTGTTTGGTCCTCCAGATTCGGATTTTCCACTTAAAAACTTGTAACCAAAAAAAAGATTTTCCACTTAAAACCTGATTGAAAATACAAGCCAATATGGCACCCTTTTGACTTCCAAAAATAAAAATAAATGTAGTAGCACGAATTTAGGAGTTTATAAAGGGAAGATTATTAGTAACAGCGTATTCAATTTCACATATTTCCGAAAATTTATTCGTTTCCAATAAAAGTTGAATTATGAATGCAATTTACGAGATATATGGGATAAAGCTCTCCAGCTTGCATATGGCTTTCGAGATTCCACCACTACTCAACGCCATTTATCTTGCCATCGTATCGTATCCCTATAAATAGTCGTTGGCCTCTTATCTTACGATGTACCAGAACTTGCTATTGCTATCTAATACTCGTACTTACTAATACTTGCAACACAGATCAATGAGTTACGTGGTGGAGAAACAGTTATTCAAATTCGAGCTGCACCGGGCGCAAATCGAGACCACTGTTGTAAAACATCTTAGTAATGTGAGTAACAACTATATATCGTCTTTCTTCGGCCTTTCATATGATCATCGAACAAAGTTTATTGGATTTGATACCGAGTTGATTTTGTAGAAGGAGGGCATACTACCAGATGGATTCTATTCCCATCCCAAATGCGTTGCCGTTCATCTTTGTGACGGACGTTCCTGTCTTGTTATTCAGTTAGGTTTTTGTGGCAAGGTCAAAGGGACCTCAATCTTTATACTATGAGTGGCATGTTGAGTCTGTTTTATGTATTAGTTGCAAGTAGTGTTGAGTTGTTTTCTGATTTAGTTTTGTGTGTTTTTCTCCTTCCTTGTGGAGTGCTCTTTTTCCTCCTTAGGCTATCCTTGGAGGTTTTAGCGAGACCCCTTCTTTTTCTCCCTCCTTTGTATTCGGGCAGAGTACCCCTTGTGCTCCCATGAATATATTCTTTGCCTTCTCAAAAAAAAAGTTAGGTTTGTGTGGCTCTTATCCGCTTGAGAAGTGTAGATCACTGCATAATTTTCTTAGTCTACCGAATTATATCTTTGTGGGAGTTGGTATCAAAGATAAATTGGCTAAATTGGAGAAGTTTTATGGGATTGGCTGCCGAACTTAAGTGGAATTAGGACTATTGGCTGCTACTCTCCTAAATCAGCCTCGTTTGAGTTTTTGTGGCGTTGATGAACTTTGTTACGAGGTCAATAGATTTCATCTTCGAAACCAAAGGCCTTCAACCATGTCCTTTGATTGGGATTGTTATCCTCTCAGCTAAGAACTTGCTAAAGTTGCTACGGTAAATGTTTACTCTTACTACGAGATCGGGGCCGCATTACTTAATGGTAATATAGTATATTAGTCTCACTCTCACCGATACCGTGCATTGGCTTTGATTAGTGTCGATGCCAATTTGCTCTGTATTAAAACTCAGTCTACTGATCTTTATCACTTTGCAGACCCGCAAAAAAGAACAATAACCCTTGACAAAATTCTCTCAACATGTGGATTATCATTTTCTTTTAGGGTGTGTTTGGATTAGGAGAGAAAGAGGGAGGGGAGGAGAGGAGAGAGTGAGGGAAGAGAGAGTAAGGGAAGAAAGAGTGAGGAAAGAGAGAAAGAGCCCATTTCTCTCAACTTTCTCTCCACTTGTGGAGATATTACAAAAACCACTAAACTAATCTTTCCTTTCTCTCTCTTTTCTATTTCTCTTCTTAACCAAACATCCTAAAATCACTCTTTCTTCCCTTACTCTCTCTTCCCTCTTTCACCCCAAACAAACACACTCTTAGTCTCGAAGTCTGTTTTTGGCCAAGTGTTAGTTTATAGTTGTTAGAAGAGGTTTGTTAGCCGGTTAATATTCCCTCCATTTTTTATCTTTTGATGTTTTAGGACTTGGCACATGGATTAAGGAGTACTTAATGCATACAAATATTTTTATGTCTTGGACTAAAATGTCCTTATTTAAGATAGCATAGGTAGTTGTAGTTTGCATTGGTAGGTGCATAGAGGTTTAATTCACTTGTAAAATGCTAAGGGTATGTTTGGAAAAAAACTATTAATTAGACTTCGATTTTTTAAAACTTCAAATGTTTTGGAATAAAATAGAAATACTAAAACATAAAAAGGAAAAAAAATGGAGCGAGTATCAGTTGTAACTAACAGACTTCCTAAGATTCATCTATATAAAGGCTTAGTCTAAGTCTAAGCACTCTTTAAAATATAATTGCAAAAGTGTAATATTCGGTGTAGAGAGAAAATGTGAGCTGTGAAACACTATTAAGAGAGATTAGAAATTTACAATGTGATTGGATTTTGTTTTTTCAACCAAATCCCCTAGACATAGGAATCAGTGGTGGATTTTGAACTGGGTAATCAATTTCTTAGTGCGTTCTGTGCATTTACATTGTGTGTTCATCAAAAACATGATGTGCAAGCATTAATCAATATTGTGAGGGAGAAGAGGTTAAGAGCAGATTCTACCTCTGTTTTACGTTTAATTTGAAGATAACCTTCTGATTTGTGTGACTGTTGTGTGAAAACATGATGTGCAACTATACAATCGCAACAAGTAATAAAGAGTAAGTAGAGATCGTTTCCACGAGGATTGTTGAATTTATTTCTATATCTAAATTAGTAAGCTATTGCGTACAAACAAAGTAACATAGCAAGTTGTGGAACCCAATTTTATCATCAAACAAGAAGAAAAATAAATGATTAGGACTTTGGCCTCCTATCTCTAGGTTTTAAGCAACGATTATTAAAGTGTCTTTTAATTTTTTTGACAGTTAAAGTGTCCTTTAATAACCACTATCCGTATTCTATTACTTCCATATGACCACATTGATTTTCAAAATTTACACTCTTTTCCTCCTTTTGCTAAACCACATATTTACTACAACTCTCATCTTTTAGATGTTGCATTATCGTCATAATGTGAGTCTCTATATCCTTACATGAAGCTCCAAAGTTGTGATGATCCAGCTTAATAGATTCAAAGGAGTGTGCTAAGAGTTCTTTAAAATTAGAGTTGCTCAAATGACCACATTCATTTTCAAACTCTAAATTATTTTCTTCCTTGTGCTCAACGATCTCTTCAATACAACTCTCTTCTTTTAGATGCTCCATTATAGTCATAATGTGAGCCTCTATATTCTTACGCGAAGCTTCTATACAACTCTCTTCTTGTAATGTCAGGGTTTCATTACAAGTCTTTTGTCCAAGCTCCAAATAAGTTCACCCCTGTATTTTAAGAACTCCTAGTAATCACCCTATGGACTTTGCCCTTCTACGTCTAGATTTTAAGCAAGTATTGTCAAAGTGTCCTTTAACAACCACTATCCATATTAACTTTTAATTAAGATCAATTTCTAAACCATGTCTGAATCTATAAATGGTACTTATATTACCTCGTTAGTTCTAAAATACGCATTGGAAACAATATCACACAAAGGATGAAATATGAAACATCAAACATCACATTAAAACCATTAAAACTTCATCATATATCAAGAACATCCCAATTATAAGAGAGTCAACTCATGGTGAGCAACAAAGACAAGAAATAAAGCATAAAGGTGATACCTAAAGCCATAAAACCGAAATCACAAAGAGAAGGAAAATACTCCAAGTAATGACAATTCCACTGATGCTACAACACTTCTCCCAACATCAACTGTGCAAAATTTCTACTTGTTATTGTGAAAATGAAGGAGAGTTGGCGTCTAGCTCCTTAGGGTATTTTTCTTGGAACATTAACCCTAGATCTATTTAAGGCAACTCTCCTTCTTCATTTAGGAGACTGGCTCTAGGAAGAATACCGAGGGGAGGTCATATCGCTCTATTTTTCCTCTTTTCCGGAGAGTTGGCGTGCTAGGGATTTGCTTCACCTATTTGATAGGCAAGGAAGAGTCCATGAGGTGGTTATCCCGGCTCGAAGGAATGCGCAATGTAACGCCCTAAAATTTAATCAAATTATTTCGAAGATGGATTGCCGTAGGATGATTGTAAGAATTGAAATTATGGGCGTAGTAGCTATGTTGAAAACGAGTTAGATGATAATCACGTGTTGTGGGCTAGTTAAAAATAGCATTGGGCTCCCTTCCTATGTGGATAAAGTCCCAAATAATTTAGCCCATTATGTTTCTCACTTATTATAAGTGGAGAGGATTAATTTAGGGTTGAGAGAGAGAGGAATTTCGGATTAGAGCAGCCACCAAAGAGAGAGAAAAGAAGAGAGAAAACAATTCCCGTTTTTCTCAAACCTGTCACCGTAAAATTGCGATTCCGGTTTCGTTAACCGTTGGATCGTCTTCGTTTTTGGGCAGCAGGTTCGTAAGATATAGTTCTACACTTTCACCGTTCGGATCTTCGAAACAAGTTCTGAGAAGAGAGATATTGGCTTCACACTGAAGCTGCAGTTTGGGGGAGTCGCCGTATTCGGAGATCGTTCGTGTTGCTGTGGTTTTGTTCGTGTCTCGTTCGTCGTGTTCCGGAGCTTACGTTATTCGAGGTAAGGGTGGGATTAACCTTGATAATGGGTTGATGATAATTATGTGTGGGTAGTCTAGGGCTTTGTTGAATTGTTCGTGTTGTTGCATATCGTGTTTTCGTGGAGATTGGTGCTTTGAGGATTATTGCACGTTATTGTGATTTGTTTCGTTATTTGTTGTTGCGTGATTGTTGTATCACGATGATGGTGTTGTTATTGTTCGTGTTTTTGTTGTTGCTGTGCGTGGTTGATTGTTGTTGTCGCGTTGCCGAATTGTCGTTTTTGTTGTGGTGGTTGCGGTGTCGTTGCCGTTAGGGTTTGGTGTTTGGCAATTTAGCAATTCTGGACACAGGTTCGGTTTTTCTAAAACTGGCGCTGTTTGGTTGATCCAAAAATTATGAGGTTGATTGTTTTTGAAAATAGACTTAACGCCGGTCGTTTTGGCACTGGTTTCGTTAAATTCGGAGTTGTATAGCTCGAGTTATAGGCGATACAAGTTAGGTTAAAATTCTGGAAACGATTTGGGTATAGATTCGGTATTTCGGTGACTGGGAACGTTGTATTGACCGAAAAATTATGTGGTTTATTTTTCTGGAAAATAGACTTAATGCTTGTTAATTTGGCACTGGTTTGGTTGCGTTTAGAGTTGTGTAGCTCGAGATATGAATTCCACAAGTTAGAGTAAGATTCTGGAAACAATCTGGACACTGGGTCAGTGTTTTGGTTACCACGTTTTCAAAAGAACTCCTTTTCGAACGAATCCAATTTCTTTGAAAACTAGACAAAATTTGCCCCAGTTTATGCACAAGTTTCATGCAATTTGATTGAGTTTTGGTCACTTTGGAATTGCTTGAATTTGAAGGACAGAAACTGTCCTCTTTTGCAACTAGCCTGTGTGCTTTTCGAAAACTGTACCTATTGGACACTCTCCTTCAAAAACTGAACTTAGGGATGATAACCAGACCCATAGGGCTTTCCAACAAGTATTTATTTGTTGAAATCCGATGTCGTTTGCTATTTTAATTAATTCGCTGAAGTAGGTGCGATGTGCCTAGGCGCTGTGCGCCAGTCTTGTGCGTGGTGTGCGTGCGTTATGTCCGCGTTGTGGAGCCGTCTGGTGTTAATATTTCAGGTGCGGTGCTGGTATGCTCAGGAGAGTTTAGTGGTAGCTGTGATGCTACAACTTGGTGCTATTTTTGGTGAAATCATTTGTTTTGATTCTGGTGATATAGTATTTATTTTAAATACTTGTTATGGTGAGTTGGTGCATAATCATGGTGTCGCATTGTCATATGCATGTTTTGGTGATATAGGCTCTGCCTCTGGTGTTTATTGGTGATATGCCCGTCGTGGCTCATTTTGGTGATCGGTACCGCATGCATATGCCCACTGGAGGGGTTGCATATCATCCCATTGTCTATGAATGTTATAATTTTGGTGGTTCACTGTCAAATGGACTTTTCCTTTGGTATCTGGTGCTGTGATATGGTGTAATTGTATTGTGTTGCTGTAGTTACCTGATGCTAGCATATTTTTATCATCTGCTTATTATCTCTGTTAGACTCACCCCTTCTGCTTGGAATGTTGCTCTCATGCGGCAATGCTGCAGGTGATCGCTAGTGCTCGTGGAGGAATTGCTGGGTTTTGCTTCCTCTCTCGTTTGGGTCTGTGTCAGCTCTGATATGTAGCACCGGGGAGTCGTTAGTTATCGTTTTGAACTATTATTTTAGTTATTGGAAATTGTTTTAATTTATTTTGGAGATGTCTTTAATTGTTAATTCTGGAGATGTTTAAACTGGTTAATATTTCCGCTGCTTGGTGATTTCTTTTATATAAATTATTTTGGAGATTTTCCTTTTTTAAAAATGGTGAAAAAATGTAGCGCCCTTCGAGGTGACTCTGATAATTGTCTATTTAATTGTAATAGTAAAAGGGGGGTGTTACATTAGTGGTATCAGAGCAGTTCGGTCTGTCCGGCCAAGTTGTCGAGTCGTCGAGTCGAGTAACACTTGAGTAATTGTTACTCGTTTCTGATTATAGTTTCTGTTGCAGTGTTAGGTTGAGATGGCAGGACGGAACGATGCTGCACTCGCTGCTGCTTTGCAGGCTGTGGCTCAAGCTGTGGAGAATAACCCATGTGCTGCTGGTGATGCTGGGTCGCGCAGTTTGGCTACGTTTCAGAGGGAGAATCCTCCTACCTTTAAGGGCAAGTATAACCCTGATGGTGCTTTGGCGTGGCTGAAAGAGATGGAGAGAATCTTTCGTGTTATGGATTGCTCTGAGGCGCAGAAAGTCAGGTATGGTACTCATATGCTGGCAGAGGAGGCTGATGACTGGTGGTTGGAGGTGAGGCAGAGGTTGGCGACTGTGAATGAAGAGGTCACTTGGGCTGCGTTCGGCAGAGAATTTCTGAGAAAGTATTATCCTGAAGATGTCCGTGGGAAGAAAGAGATTGAGTTTCTGGAGCTGAAGCAGGGTAATATGTCGGTGACTGAGTATGCTGCCAAGTTCATTGAAATGGCGAAGTTCTATCCACATTATGGTGAGGCTGGTGCTGAATTCTCCAAATGCATCAAGTTTGAAAATGGGTTGCGGGCCGTATAGAATGTCTGCATCTGAATTGTCAGAACTGAAGAAGCAACTCGAGGATCTGCTTGAAAAGAAATTTGTGAGGCCAAGTGTGTCGCCGTGGGGAGCTCCAGTGTTGTTGGTGAAAAAGAAAGATGGTAGTATGAGGTTGTGCGTAGACTATCGGCAGCTGAATAAGGTGACTATTAAGAACAAGTATCCGCTTCCGAGGATTGATGACTTAATGGATCAGTTGGTGGGTGCTCAGGTGTTCAGTAAAATAGATTTGAGATTGGGTTATCATCAGATCAAGGTGAAAGACGAAGACATTCAGAAGACAGCTTTCAGAACCCGTTATGGGCATTATGAGTATTCCGTGATGCCTTTCGGTGTGACTAATGCGCCGGGAGTGTTCATGGAGTACATGAATCGTATCTTTCGTGAGTATCTGGATCGGTTTGTGGTGGTATTCATTGACGACATCCTAATTTATTCTAAGTCAGAAGAGGAGCATGCAGAACATCTGAGATTGGTATTGGAAATTCTGAGGGACAGGAAATTATATGCGAAGCTGTCTAAGTGTGAGTTTTGGTTGAAAGAGGTTAGCTTTCTGGGTCATGTTATTTCGGGGAATGGAATTGCCGTGGATCCGTCTAAGGTTGATGCCGTGTTACAATGGGAGTCTCCGAAGTCAGTTACTGAGATTAGAAGTTTTCTGGGTCTGGCAGGTTACTATAGGAGGTTTATAGAAGGATTTTCGAAGTTGGCACTTCCGTTGACTCAGTTGACTTGCAAGGGTAAAGCTTTCATCTGGGATGACTGTTGTGAAGAGAGCTTCAAAGAATTGAAGAAGAGGTTGACGACGTCTCCTGTTCTGACGTTGCCTAATCCGGAAGAGTCGTTTGTGGTGTATTGTGATGCTTCCACGATGGGGTTGGGAGGTGTGCTTATGCAGAATGGTAAGGTAGTTGCCGATGCGTCAAGACAGTTGAGGACTCATGAGAAGAACTACCCTACCCATGATTTAGAACTTGCTGCAGTTGTGTTCGCGTTGAAAATTTGGAGACATTATCTGTATGGTTCGAGGTTTGAGGTGTTCAGTGATCATAAGGGTTTGCAGTATCTGTTTGATCAGAAAGAGTTAAATATGAGACAGCGCAGATGGTTGGAGTTGCTGAAAGACTATGACTTTAGCTTGAACTATCATCCGGGAAAGGCTAATGTGGTAGCTGACGCTTTAAGTCGAAAGACGTTGCATATGTCAGCAATGATGGTTAGAGAACTCGAATTAATTGAGCAGTTCAGGGATATGAGTTTGGTTTGTGAAGTGACGCCTCAGAGTGTCAGATTGGGGATGTTGAAGATTGATAATGAATTCATGGCTAGCATTCGAGAAGCTCAGAAGTTAGATGTTAAATTAGTTGACCTGATGGTTGGGATTGATCAATCCGAGAATAAAGACTTTGAGTTGGATGCGCAGAATGTATTGAAGTACCGTGGGAGAATCTGCATTCCTGATGATGAGGAGATGAAAAGAGCAATTTTAGAAGAAGGTCATAGGAGTAAGTTGAGTATCTATCCGGGAGCTACAAAGATGTATCAGGATCTGAAGAAAATGTTTTGGTGGCCTGGTATGAAGCGTGATGTGGCGCAGTTTGTGTATTCCTGCTTGACTTGTCAGAAATCGAAGGTTGAGCATCAGAAGCCTGCTGGGTTGATGCAACCGTTGGAGATTCCGGAATGGAAGTGGGATAGTATTTCTATGGATTTCGTGATAGGGTTACCTAATACTGTGAGGGGGCACGATTCGATTTGGGTGATTGTGGATAGATTGACGAAGTCTGCTCATTTTATTCCTATCAGTATCACGTATCCGGTGTCGAGATTGGCAGAGATTTATATTCAGGTGATTGTGAAGTTGCATGGTGTTCCTTTGTGCATTGTGTCTGACAGAGATCCTAGGTTCACTTCTGATTTCTGGAAGAGTTTGCAAGAGGCGTTGGGTTCTAAATTGAGGTTGAGTTCAGCTTATCATCCTCAAACTGATGGGCAGACAGAGAGGACCATTCAGTCGTTGGAAGACTTGTTGAGATCTTGTGTTCTTGAGCAGGGAGGTGCGTGGGATACTCACCTTCCGTTGATCGAGTTTACTTACAACAATAGTTACCATTCTAGCATCGGGATGGCACCGTTCGAGGCATTGTATGGTCGGAGATGTAGGACTCCGTTGTGTTGGCATGAATCTGGGGAGAGTATTGTTCTTGGACCCGAGGTTGTTCGAGAGACTACTGAAAAGGTGAAATTGATCCGTGAGAAAATGAAAGCGTCGCAGAGTAGACAGAAGAGCTATCATGATAAGAGAAGGAAGGATTTAGAATTCCAAGCTGGTGATCATGTGTTTTTGAGAGTCACGCCTATGGCTGGTGTTGGGCGTGCATTGAAGACAAAGAAGTTGACTCCTCGTTTCATTGGACCGTATCAGATCACTGAGAGAATTGGTAATGTTGCTTAGAGGGTGGCCTTGCCGCCTAATCTTTCGAATTTGCACGATGTATTTCATGTGTCGCAACTTCGGAAGTATATTTCGGATCCGTCCCATGTGATTCCGATGGATGATGTGCATGTGCGGGATAATCTCACTGTGGAGACAATGCCTGTGCGAATTGAAGATCGTGAAGTGAAGACTTTACGTGGCAAAGAGATAAACCTGGTAAAAGTGGTCTGGTTAGGAGCTGCTGGTGAAAGCATGACATGGGAGTTGGAGAGCAAGATGCGAGAGTCCTGTCCGGAGCTGTTTGAATCAGGTATGTTTTCGAGGACGAAAATATTCTAAGTGGGGGAGAGTTGTAACGCCCTAAAATTTAATCAAATTATTTCGAAGTTGGATTGCCGAAGGATGATTGTAAGAATTGAAATTATGGGCGTAGCAGCTATGTTGAAAACGAGTTAGATGATAATCACGTGTTGTGGGTTAGTTAAAAATAGCATTGGGCTCCCTTCCTATGTGGATAAAGTCCCAAATAATTTAGCCCATTATGTTTCTCACTTATTATAAGTGGAGAGGATTAATTTAGGGTTGAGAGAGAGAGGAATTTCGGATTAGAGCAGCCACCAAAGAGAGAGAAAAGAAGAGAGAAAACAATTCCCGTTTTTCTCAAACCTGTCACCGTAAAATTGCGATTCCGGTTTCGTCAACCGTTGGATCGTCTTCGTTTTTGGGCAGCAGGTTCGTAAGATATAGTTCTACACTTTCACCGTTCGGATCTTCGAAACGAGTTCTTAGGAGAGAGATATTGGCTTCGCACTGAAGCTGCAGTTTGGGGGAGTCGCCGTATTCGGAGATCGTTCGTGTTGCTGTGGTTTTGTTCGTGTCTCGTTCGTCGTGTTCCGGAGCTTACGTTATTCGAGGTAAGGGTGGGCTTAACCTTGATAATGGGTTGATGATAATTATGTGTGGGTAGTCTAGGGCTTTGTTGAATTGTTCGTGTTGTTGCATATCGTGTTTTCGTGGAGATTGGTGCTTTGAGGATTATTGCACGTTATTGTGATTTGTTTCGTTATTTGTTGTTGCGTGATTGTTGTATCACGATGATGGTGTTGTTATTGTTCGTGTTTTTGTTGTTGCTGTGCGTGGTTGATTGTTGTTGTCGCGTTGCCGAATTGTCGTTTTTGTTGTGGTGGTTGCGGTGTCGTTGCCGTTAGGGTTTGGTGTTTGGCAATTTAGCAATTCTGGACACAGGTTCGGTTTTTCTAAAACTGGCGCTGTTTGGTTGATCCAAAAATTATGAGGTTGATTGTTTTTGAAAATAGACTTAACGCCGGTCGTTTTGGCACTGGTTTCGTTAAATTCGGAGTTGTATAGCTCGAGTTATAGGCGATACAAGTTAGGTTAAAATTCTGGAAACGATTTGGGTATAGATTCGGTATTTCGGTGACTGGGAACGTTGTATTGACCGAAAAATTATGTGGTTTATTTTTCTGGAAAATAGACTTAATGCTTGTTAATTTGGCACTGGTTTGGTTGCGTTTAGAGTTGTGTAGCTCGAGATATGAATTCCACAAGTTAGAGTAAGATTCTGGAAACAATCTGGACACTGGGTCAGTGTTTTGGTTACCACGTTTTCAAAAGAACTCCTTTTCGAACGAATCCAATTTCTTTGAAAACTAGACAAAATTTGCCCCAGTTTATGCACAAGTTTCATGCAATTTGATTGAGTTTTGGTCACTTTGGAATTGCTTGAATTTGAAGGACAGAAACTGTCCTCTTTTGCAACTAGCCTGTGTGCTTTTCGAAAACTGTACCTATTGGACACTCTCCTTCAAAAACTGAACTTAGGGATGATAACCAGACCCATAGGGCTTTCCAACAAGTATTTATTTGTTGAAATCCGATGTCGTTTGCTATTTTAATTAATTCGCTGAAGTAGGTGCGATGTGCCTAGGCGCTGTGCGCCAGTCTTGTGCGTGGTGTGCGTGCGTTATGTCCGCGTTGTGGAGCCGTCTGGTGTTAATATTTCAGGTGCGGTGCTGGTATGCTCAGGAGAGTTTAGTGGTAGCTGTGATGCTACAACTTGGTGCTATTTTTGGTGAAATCATTTGTTTTGATTCTGGTGATATAGTATTTATTTTAAATACTTGTTATGGTGAGTTGGTGCATAATCATGGTGTCGCATTGTCATATGCATGTTTTGGTGATATAGGCTCTGCCTCTGGTGTTTATTGGTGATATGCCCGTCGTGGCTCATTTTGGTGATCGGTACCGCATGCATATGCCCACTGGAGGGGTTGCATATCATCCCATTGTCTATGAATGTTATAATTTTGGTGGTTCACTGTCAAATGGACTTTTCCTTTGGTATCTGGTGCTGTGATATGGTGTAATTGTATTGTGTTGCTGTAGTTACCTGATGCTAGCATATTTTTATCATCTGCTTATTATCTCTGTTAGACTCACCCCTTCTGCTTGGAATGTTGCTCTCATGCGGCAATGCTGCAGGTGATCGCTAGTGCTCGTGGAGGAATTGCTGGGTTTTGCTTCCTCTCTCGTTTGGGTCTGTGTCAGCTCTGATATGTAGCACCGGGGAGTCGTTAGTTATCGTTTTGAACTATTATTTTAGTTATTGGAAATTGTTTTAATTTATTTTGGAGATGTCTTTAATTGTTAATTCTGGAGATGTTTAAACTGGTTAATATTTCCGCTGCTTGGTGATTTCTTTTATATAAATTATTTTGGAGATTTTCCTTTTTTAAAAATGGTGAAAAAATGTAGCGCCCTTCGAGGTGACTCTGATAATTGTCTATTTAATTGTAATAGTAAAAGGGGGGTGTTACACGCAAGGTAGGAGATTTGGTTTTGTTCGCTTTCTCGATGTTAAAGACCCGGACCGTCTTGCTACCTTACTTGATGACATATTCATAGAGGGGGAGAAGATTCATGTAAACCTTCCTAGATTCAAAAGGGAGGTGCCGAAGGATCGTTTTAATCATCAGCCGGCAGCTAGGCACCCGAAGCCCATCAAGCAAGTTTGGGTGAAGAAGTCACCTCCAAACGACGTTGGGGCATCCGACGCCAAGGGGAGAAATAAGGATGGAGTATGGATATGCAACATGGAATCAGACCCTCTTCTAGCTTTAGCGATGGTAGGAGAAGTCATTACTTCGGGGAAATCTTATTTCATACAGGATGAATTATCTCAGCAGGGTGTGTTTGCAATCAAAGCTACTCCTATGGGTTCCAACTTGGTTCTATTGGAAGGAGACATAGAAGATGGGATTTTTTTTGAGTATATTGATGATGCTCGTGAATGGCTTTATCAATGGTTCAAATGGATTCGGCCATGGAAGCCAACGGATGTTGACCCAGAGAGGACTACTTGGCTAAGGTGTTATGGCATTCCGGTGCACGCATGGAACTCGCTATTTTTTTCCAAGTTGGCTGCGCATGTTAGTGAGTTTGTTTGTGCTAACCTTAACACTGAGAAGAAGAGATCCTATGATGTCGCACGGATTATGGTTCGTACTCAGGTGCCGAGAACGGTGAATATGGAGATTCACGTGGTTATTAACAATGTTCCTTTCTCTATCAAAGTTGTGGAGGATTGGGGAGGTCCGGTTGAATGGCGTAACAAGGCACAAAATTATGACGAGGGGGATGACGTTGACTCAAGTTCAGGTGATGATTATTCAGATCATATGTACGCAGGCACCAGAGACGTTCATGGTGAGGAAGAGCTAGGGGAATTGGAATTGAATGCGTTGCTTAATGCCGTGCGAAATTCCGGGAAGGTTGACCCGAACATAATGGTTAACGTTTTGACTGAAGCGTTAAGAGTCTCCAACGACGAAGTTCTAAGAATGTCCAATGGAGTTAGTCCGTCCAACGAATGCTCCCCTATTTCTGTTGGTAGTTTTGTGCAGGAAACAAATCCATCTATCACTAACAAGCTGGTCGGTACTGCCGTGGGAGGATCACGTGTTGTTAAGTCTCAAGAAGTGGTTCCCCAATCTTGCCCATCAAAACATCTCACAGGTTGTCAATCTCTAGATCTCCCTTCAATTCCAAATGTGCTTATTTCTCCAAATCCAGGTCATGCCTTACCGAAAAGAAAGCAGAGAAAATTGTTACGAGTAGAAGTCAAAAGGAAACTGTCGTCCGGTAAACTGAAGAAAGCTACCCGAGAGCTTGCCGAAGTCTCGGGTGAGTCTAACCAGGCAGCTGTTGAACCGCAACCGTCCCATCAAGTAAGTAAGCATGATTCATCTTTGTTTTCAGCTGGCACAGTTTTATGTGGGGGTTCAATTTCGAGTGGAGACATTGGTTTGTGCAACAATAAGTTCTGGGCCCTCCAGAGTAAGGGGGTAGCAAGAAAAGTCTGGGAAAATGCCAAGCGCTTGGGGTTGAAGGTAACTTACCGGATGATCATTATATTGAGCTGATTGAAAATGGGGAAAGAAGAGACGAAGCAGAGAGTAGTAGGAGGGTGGATAACAACCTGAATCCATGAATATCTTATCTTTAAATATTAGAGGGTGGGGTGACCGCGGGAAGCGTCGCCAATTGGTTTCTGTTATAAATTCAGGTTCTTTCGATTTTGTTTGCATTCAGGAGACGAAAAGGGAGGTGATGGTAGAGGGAGAGGTTGGAATGTTATGGGGGAACCGATCCTTCCAATGGCTTCATCAACCCTCAAGTGGTTCTTCGGGAGGGATTCTATGTTCTTGGCTTGAAGGGGCCTGTTTGGTGAAGTCTCATTTTTCTGGTCTTGGTGTTCTTGGCATTAGTGCGGTTGTTCGTAATAAAGTTGTTCATGTGGTAAACATCTATGCACCGTGCTCTGCGGGTGCGAGACGAAGGGTGTGGGCTGAGTTGGTAGCGGTTAAACAAAGTCTAGGGGCTGGAGAGTGGTGTATTGTAGGGGATTTTAATGCTGTTTCTAGCAGTTCTGAAAGAAGGGACAGAAGTGGGAGTACCTCTCAAGTTGAGTTAGATGATTTTAACAACTTCATTGAAGACATGGATCTTGTTGATGTTCCGGTGTCGGGGAAGAAATTCTCTTGGTTTTGCTCAGATGGAATCTCTATGAGCTGGTTGGACAGGTTTTTGATTTCAGAGGGTCTTATGGTTGATTAGGGGATCACAGGTCAGTGGATTGGCAATCGGGACATCTCCGATCATTCACCTATTTGGCTTCTTCGGTCATCGAATGATTGGGGCCCGAAGCCGTTTCGTTTCTTCAACGCATGGCTGAGTCATGATGACTTTTTACCTTTTGTTCAATCTTGTTGGAATGGTTTTAGCAATACAAGTCATAAGACTTTTGTTTTAAAAGAAAAGTTGAAGTCTCTCAAAGGAAGCATTCGGAGTTGGAATAAAGAGGTTTTTGGTAAAGTTGACTTGAACATTGATACTCTAGTTCGGGATCTGAATTCGTTTGACGATATGTTGTGTGAAGGGTGGGATAGTGACGTCGTGGCAAACAGAAGAGAAGTTTTTGCCTCGCTTTGGAAGGAAATTCGTGCGAAAGAATCTTTCTTGGCTCAAAAGTCTAGATCAAGGTGGATAAAGGAGGGGGATATGAATTCAAAATACTTCCACTCTCTAATGAGGTATAGAAGAAGACGGTGTAGTGTGGTTATTCTTAGAGATAACGGGGAGCAAGTGGAGGAGGTGGATGCGGTGAAATCTTTTGTAAAACAACATTTTGAGAAGTGCTTTTCTGAGGCAAATCATAATAGGCCACTTTTGGGCGGTCTTCAATTCAAGCGTTTGACTTCATCTCAAGCGGATTCTTTGATTCAAACGTTTACTGAGGAAGAAATAAGGATGGGTGTCTGGGAGTGTGATGGGGATAAAAGTCCGGGTCCGGATGGGTTCAATCTCAACTTCATTAAGTCTGGTTGGAGTTTCATGAAAGAGGATGTGGTAGGTTTTTTCAATGAGTTTTTCGCGAATGCTTTCCTTCCCAAAGCTATCTCGGCTTCATTCATCGCCTTGGTTCCTAAGAACGATAATCCGCAAGGTTTGGGGGAGTTTAGGCCTATATGCTTGATTGGGTGCATATACAAAATATTGGCCAGGGTCTTAGCTTCTCGGCTCAAGAAAGTTATGCCAAGTATTATTTCTCATCATCAATCAGCATTTATAGGGGGTGGCAAATTCTTGACGGTGTAGTGGTGGCGAACGAGTTGGTTGATTATGCCAAAAGAAGCAAGGAAGAATGTATGTTGTTCAATGTGGACTTTGAAAAAGCTTATGATTCCATCTCTTGGAATTTCTTGTTTTATATGTTGACTAGAATGGGTTTCCCCCAACGTTGGATTTCTTGGATTAAGTCTTGTGTGTGTACTAGCTCCATGTCGGTTCTAGTGAATGGTAGCCCAACTCAAGATTTCAAAGTTTAGCGTGGTCTGCGACAAGGGGACCCTTTGTCTCCTTTCCTCTTTCTTATAGTGGCAGAGGCCTTGTCGGTGATGATGATGAAGGCGGTGGATATTGGTGATTATCAAGGTTTTTCTTTCAATGAGGATTTGAACTTTTCTATTCTTCAATTTGCGGATGACACAATGTATGTGGGCAAAGCTTCTTGGGCAAATCTTTGGAGTATCAAGTCTATTTTGAGATCCTTTGAGCTTGTTTCCGGTTTGAAGCTAAATTTTCACAAGAGCAAGCTTATAGGTATCCACACTCTGGATGGGTTTTTGGAGAGAGCTAGCACTTTCCTATTTTGTAGAATGGAATCTATCCCCTTCAAGTTTCTAGGAATCCCAATTGGCGCTAATCCGAGGAGGGAAGCAACTTGGAGCTATGTTTTAGGAGCAGTTAGAAAGCGGTTGTCTTTGTGGAAGGGTCGGTTTCTATCCATTGGAGGCCGGGTAACTCTTATAAACTCTGTTCTTAATAGCATACCGCTATATATGTTTTCTTTCTATAAAGCTCCGAAGGTAGTAATCAAGAAGATGGTTAAAATCCAAAGGGATTTTCTTTGGGGTATCAAAGAGGGGGAGAGGGGAATGTGTTGGGTGGCTTGGGATAGTATTTGTAAACCAAAGGAAGAGGGAGGTCTCGGGATCAAAAACCTGGAATTATTTAATATAGCTTTGTTGTCTAAGTGGAAGTGGAGAGCTTTATCGGATGGATCCCTGTGTGAGTTGGAGTCGTATGTTATCTTGCAGGTACGGAGATTTGGCCTCTTCATTAGTTCAGAATTTGGTGGATGGTAATCGTCGTAGGGACTCGGGATCCATTTGGTGGAGGGACTTGGTGAACTTGGATGTTAATGTAGAGGAACAAAGAAGGTTTGTTTGGTGTGTTAGAAGAGGTTTGGGTGATGGTGCTTCAATTAATTTCTGGAAAGACCAATGGCTTGGGATTGACCCTTTGTTTAAGGTCTTTCCTTACCTGTATAATGGTGTTGGACAGCAGAATTTAACGGTGGCTGAATCTGGTGTCTGGCATAATGATTCTTGGCGTTGGTTGGAACTTTGGCATCTCGGTAATGATGTTGTCCGAACAGCTGAGGCAGATATTCTGTGAGATATTATCCAGCCCGTGGCTCCAACAAGAATGAAGATGGATTCTTGGATTTGGCCGCTCGATAAATCGAAGAATTATTCGGTTAAAACCTTTTATATTCAGCTGGTCCGTGGTGATTTATCCTCTAATGTCTCGGTGCAGCAGAAGTTTTTTGCAGGTTTATGGAAATCAATAGTGCCTTCGAAAGTGTTGGTTTTTGGTTGGCGGTTGCTGTTGGATGCGTTGCCGGTGCGCGAGCAACTATTGCGCAGGAATGTTCTCCACTTGGAAGACGATGCTTGTTGCTCATTCTGTCACGTTCAGCGTGAGTTCGTGAATCATTTGTTCCTCCATTGCGGGTTCGCGAATTCGGTTTGGAAGTGTGTTACATCTTGGATTGGTGTTGCTCTTGATTTGTCTTTGGATGTTGTTGGTCTTGTCCACCAGTGTTGCTGCTTGTGTAAGGGGAAGAAAGCAAAACGCACGAAGCACGTGGTTTGGTTAACTACTTGTAGCATATGGCTGGCGAGGAATGGAGCTATTTTCAATAATGAGGAGCCAAATATTGAGACGGTGGTGAATCGTATTAAAAGTCTTTCTTGGTGTTGGTGTATTTATAGATTGAATTGTAATTCCTCCTTTTCCATTTCAATGTGGTGGTCTAATCCACTACAATGCTTAAACAATTTGTAGTCTTTAGGGGGAGAAACAGTGAGTTAGGTTGCTTACCCTCACTGTAGTGCAGGTGGTACGAGGTACTCTTTTTCCTCCCTGAGTCTTTTTCTCATTGGGTTTTGGTTTAGGGAGGTTTTGAGGAGACCCTCCCCCTTTCCTTTATTCCCATTGTAAGGGCTGGGCACCCCTTGTGCTCCCTTCAATGAAAGTATTGCTTATTAAAAAAAAAACACAAGCCAAACACATAATTTTATACTACCACGTATCACATGCAATCACACTCAACAACTAATCAATCCTCTTCACACAACAAAGAATCTTATGGAAAGTTAAGCTAATTATTAGAGATTTCCCTTTAACTTAGGCAATTTTTCCAACCTAATTTTTAAACTCTAAAACTCCTAAGAAACCTCGCCCTATCAACCATATAATTATCACTTAGTTACTAACTTAATTCATTAAGTCTTAAGCCACTCAACCATAAATGCTTTTATCCGTCAAAAAACCATAAATGCTTTTCATTCAAACTCTTTTATAATTCTTTTTTTTGGAATAAGAATGCCATCGGATCACTAAACAACCCTTTAGTTCACCTTCTAAATGTCTATGTGGTTTAAACACAAAGGGTCAGTTTGATTCGCAAACAGATATGTACTGTACTGGACAGTACTACTGGACAACATGTTGTCAAGTACACTGTTTGGTGAACACTTGACAACACAAGAAAAAATGTAAAATTTACTATAATTCTCTTTATGCGGTTTATAATGATTTTATATTATTTATATTAGAATATAATTAGAAAATTATAATGAAAATAATATGAGAGAGAGAGAGAGGATAGGGGGAGAGAGGGGGGAGGAAAAGAGAGGTCATGATATGAGAAGATATATAGAAGAGAATTAGGTTAGAGAGAGAGAGAATAGGAGAGAGAAGAGAGAAATGAGAGAAAAAATTATTGAGTATGAAATAAAAATAGTATTTTGTAATTTTTGGGTGGAAAAAAAGTTGTATTGTGGGACTAAAAGTTGTACTGTGGTTTCTTGAGGGACAAGAATTTGGGGTGTTGCCCAGTCCCTTGCCTCCAGTGCTGTTCAATACCATAAACAGTTTTTCTAATCCAACAGGGTACAACTAGAGTCGTCCAGTCCAATCTCCGGTTTTTCAGTCAATCAAACGCACCCATAAGTAACCCAAACCATAATCACTTTTCTTAAAAACCAATTAATGGAACACCAAGACTTAGTGTTTTTCCACGTTTGTGTGTGCCAACCAAATCTACGACAATGACTAATTAAGTCATACCATCAATTTGGTGTCTACAGGGACTTTGTGCCCTTAATTAGTTAGTAAGACTTGTGCATAGAAAATAAATATTACATATTTACATCTTTGTGCCCTTAAAATCATGCAAGCCTAAGGTTCTGTTTGGCAAAAAGTAGCGGATAGCAGATAAGCTAGCGGATAGCGGATAAGCTAGCTTATAGCGGATGAGGTAGCTGATAGCGAATGAGGTAGTGGATTGAATTTAAAATGGTAAAATTTGTGGTTAAAGTAACTTATAAATATAAAATTACGTAAATAGACATATGTATTTAATGCTTAAAAAGGAGAGAGAAATTCATTTAATGGAGAATAAAAAAGTAATTTAATTAAAGTAGTGAGGGTAAAACTGAGAGAAAAAATGAAATGCTATAAGCTATAAGCTTAAACGTTACTTCAAGTAGCGTTTCAAAAAATGCTATAAGCTCCTGAAAAAATGCTAAAAGCCGATATTGCCAAACACCTACAACTAGCGGATCCGCTATAAGCTAGAGGATCAGGTTTGCCAAACAGAGCCTAAAGCTTGATCCCAATCATCAAGTGAGTGAAAAAAATGAAAATCTTGCCCTCTACAGCTTATAAGAGCTCGTGGTTTTTCTCAAACCGCATAAACTCCAACTTGACTGGATCTTATCTCTTTCTTGACGATGGTTATAAGTTGGGAGTTTTCTCCTTCCTGCTTATTTTATGAATAGTTTGTAGATACTATTATTGTATTTCCAGGAGGTAGTTTTTTCTGGTTGTATTTACCCGTTTTGGAGGCAGATTCTTCTTTTGTGTATGAGTTGAGTATCCCCTAAAACTCAGTTAATATTATAAGATTATGTTTACCCTTCAATAAAAAAATGTCTACCCAGAGAAGAGATATGTCGAGTTCATTGACTGTATGCACTCCGAAAAATCCGGTTTGGATCCTTCTTCGTACAACGGGAAAAACAATGAAGCCGCCACCAATATTTTAATTTAGAAAAAACATTGGAAAAATCTTTTTAGGCGATTGGCCTTTTGAAAACGAGAGATATAGGTTCGGGGGTTGGTTATGTGTGGGGAAGGTATTAGCACCCCACACATCCTTTCTACCGAAAGGGAACCTTTAATTTAGTGTGTGGTTTTTGACTGTTGATTTGAAACGCTTTGTTCTACTTCTTTTCTTCTTTTTTTATTTAAGAAAATGCTTTTGAAAACTGGGGAAAGAAGAATCTTTTTGTTATTATTTTTTTAAAAGGGTGCTTGACGGGAGGTGAACCCGCTCCTACGTATCCTCCGGTGCGATGAGGAATTCAAAGCTACGTAGTTCTAGTCTCGTTTTGAAAAGGCTCTTTTGTTTTTAGCTTTATAGTTTTTAGGTGTTTTTTGAAATAAGACTCGAGTGTTCACTAATACCAGGCAAGCAATGGCTTCGAGTGATTTTCATTACTAACTCGAAAGAAAATAAGTTGAAACCGATAATCAAACAAGCAATGGCTTCGAGTGATTGTAAGTAACAACGTTTTTTTTTCTATCCTTTTTTGCAAATGAGGCGAGCATCGGTGATAATCATCTAGCAAAGGCTTAGGACAATTACCACTAATGACTCGTGTTGTTTTTGGAATTGAATTGGGTTCGCATGTATTTAAGGTTTGGGAGCTTTCATGATAATCAAACAAGCAAAGGCTTCGAGTGACTACCACTAATAACTCCTCATTAGCGATCAAACAAGCAAAGGCTTCGAGTGGCCACTAATGATTTTGTTTATGAAAAACTTAGGGTTTAAGCTTGGAAAAGAAATTGGTCTTAATTTGTTAAAGACATAGTTTAGAAAAGAAGTTTGAAAGCAATTTGATTTTTGGAAAAGAGTTTTGAAAAACTAGTAGAACATTTTCAATCAAGTTCCAAGTCAATAACCAAAATGCGAATTGCTAAACTACAATTCATGCAATGATCTAAACTAGTAACCATTTTCATGTCAAGTTGTTTAGAAAAGAAAACAATGAATGCAAGAAAGTTCATAGATGCAAGCATAGCACATTCATTGAGATCATGTTATCAAGCAAGCAACAACATAGACACAATTTGCAACTTACCCTTTCATGTTGAAAACATCTCATTACAACATTTGAGTACACAATGCATGAATAGGCAAAGATGAACCTAGACTACACATATCATGTCACAATACATAGATAGGCAAAGAATGAACCCAAGTTGAACATTTTGGCAAAAATGCATGAATAGGCAAGAGAAGGAACCTAGATTGCACATCTTATTGAAGATGCTAGGCAAGATGAACCTAAATTGAACATTTTTGCAAAATGCATGAATAGGCAAGTGAATGAACCTAAATTGAACATCTTATTGAAGATGCATGAATAGGCAAGTGAATGAACCTAACTAGGCATTTATGACACAACATGTGAGTAGGCAAGGAAGTTACAAAGCACAAGTGAATTCAAACATTTAATGAATCACTTGCAAAATCCTAGGGATTTCACATCAACATTTGACATAAGCAACAATGTGGTATCATTTTGATGGCATCAACATTTAGCATATTTCTACAATCAACCACATGAAAGGGATAAGTTGGGAAGGGCATTTGCCTCAAGTAAGATCATTAGCAAGCCATGAAAAATCAATTTGACATTTTATTTAGCAAGCATATGCAATTAAGGTGTTGAATCCCTTTAGGTAATCTTTAACACTTGGGATATGCACAAGTGCATAAGTGTCAAATCCTCTTACCAAATCATCAACACAAACATGATTTTCAAAGCAAGCAACAAAAACAAGCACAATCCCTAATTATCTCATGAAATGCGACACCAACATAGAGCTAAAACATCATTTTATTCTTTGAAAGCAACAAAATCATGCAAGCAAATGACATAGATCAAACTTTTTGGCAAGGATTCACATGATTAAGCAAAGGAATGCACTAAAATCACACAAACTCTAATTTTTCTACAATATGCGAAATGAAACATAAGCCCAAATCACAATTTTATTCATGAAAATGCAAGCACAAAATGAAAATAGCACAAACACACAATTTATTCCAAGAGAGAGATGCATTTCAAGCATCCAAACCTCCCAAAGTGTTTGTCAAAATGCTTGAAACACATCTCTCATTCAACAACAACAATTATATCAACATTTCAACATAAAATAGAGCACTAAAATGCAAAGAAATGCTTGATATGCAAAAATAGATTGATGATCTACATTTTTGATGCTAAAATTTTGATGATGCTAAGATTGAGAGTATACCTCAACTCCAAGCTAGAATAGCGAAAGAAATAAGGTGAATGAACACTAAACCACTTGAATCAACCCTCTAATCTTCAATCTTGAGCTTGATTCTTGAGATTTGAAGATGGATCTTTGAAGAGAATGCAAGGATGATGAAGGATTTAGGACTAGAATGTTGATTTGAAGTGAAAAAGTGAAGAAATGAGGTGAGGGAATGAAGAGGGGTACTCGGCCAAGAAGGGAGAAGAGGAGAGGCTAGGTTTTTGAGTGTGAATTGTGTGCAAAAACTTGTGAGAGGTGAGGATATGAGGGTATATATAATGTGCAATTAGGTTTAGGGGCATTTAGGTCATTGTGTACCTCATCTCATTCTAGGATTGCATTTTAATTTTGAATCAAGGGTGAGGATTGAAACACACCTTGATGAGGGGCAAAAAAATGCAAAATGAGAGGGAAATGAAGGGGTAGATATTCAGCCAAACAATGAGAGTGGTGCCCAATTTTTGCAAGTTGGCAATTGTACTATCCATGAACCTTCCAATTATCCTCTCAATTTTGATTATTCCTTTCAAGATAATTGTACATAAATCTAACCATTTTGAGCCATATACAAGGTATCTTGAAGAATATGCCATTTTTGAAAATGAGAGATGACCAAAATTGCCAACAAAAATCCTATCATATAATTTTTGGGAATATTCCTTGTATTATTTTTTTGAAATGCTTTCTTGAATTAATTTGAACTTGATTTTTTTACTACACATATAAAATATGCGCACAATTTGAAAGATGATTTTCTTTATTTTTTTATTTTTTTTGTTCAAAATGATACAATTTCATTAAATAAATTCCCAAAAATTAATTAATTGGATTTTCAACTAGCAAAAATTTATTAAATTGAAATTGACCAAACAATGCCCCTTTAAAATGCCCCAAAATTCCTTAATTTCTCAAAAATGATTTTGAAAACCTTAGAATGCTTGGGTAAATACCCTAAACCCTTTCTCAAATAATGCATCACTCACAAAATTATTTATTTTTGCTGAAAATTAGGGTTTTGAAACTAGGCGGACAAAATTAGGGTATGACACTGACCACCATAAGTGCCTTCTTCTGATTCATTATTTGGTTGGCCCCTTCTAATGTTTGTCATTCTAAAAATCTCTATTCTAATATTTTACACTATGGGATACAAGAGTCTCAGACACTACACAAAATTACAATTTTTCTCACGCACAATTGTTCTCCTTATTGAAAAAAAAATTGTTCTCCTTATTGGAGTTATGCATGTGATGGCTTTTTCGATTCGAGTAATGCATGTGATGAACGCAATGTTCTGAGAATTGAATCGGTCGGTTCAATCTGTTGAACTGGGAAATGAGAATTTGGCTCTTGGTTCAACCATAATTAGACGGTACTCTAATTGAGATGCTCAGAAACCAGATTAAACTGCAATTGACTCATTTGAAATGATTTTTTATTTACTTTTTCCCCTAAAATTTTTTATTTATTTATTAATGGTTCAATAGTAAATGAACGGAATGAATCAATTAGACCGTGATCCGAATGGTCTCTCTAGTTCAATCTTCTGCTCGTTTTTAAAAACATTGGAAGAATGGTGCCTAAACTATATGTTAAAAGTGTGATTGATTGTTGATGTTCCTGGGTTCCTTTTGTAAAATGGTGATGGACCCCCCTCCCCTCCCCTACCCAAATCCAAATTTTATAGTTGGATACTCGAATCAGCAGGAATAGGAATAGGATGTCTCCGTCAGCAGGGTCATAATGGATGGCATTTATTAGTCACATGTTACAGGAATATCATAAGAATGGAATATCGACAATTTAAAACACCATTCTGGCTTTGGAAGAAAACACTGTGTTTCTAATTGTTCCCTGCTTTTTGCTAAACAAAGTGAAGGATTTTAATTCGATGCAGTGTATTTGGCATTTGCCATTAACGTTAAAGAAAACGAAAGCGTATAAGAGAAGAGTGAAAGAGACCATGCTGCAGTGGTTCTTTCTTTCACAGTAGCGTACGTATCGTATATAACCTTTAACTAATGAATGTGTTAGCCTATGCCTATCCGTGAAGAGGCTATATCAATCTTGAACTTCAACTGTATTCTTTTACTATCAGAGAGAGCCTATCACTCTCTCAATAAAACAAAACTTAAAAACAAGCACAGATTGTCTTCATGCCAAGAAAGGTAGCAAGCATGTGTTGTTATCAAATATCAAGATCAATATCTATATATTACATCATAGTGACACATAATATCCTTCCTTATAGCTTGTATAGGTTTTTCTCCTTTTGTTTTTCTTATACTTTTTAATTCCCCCTTCTCCAAGTACACTTCAATAGCGTGCAGGATACAGAGAAGCATTTATTCACCCATCTCAAAATAGATTGGAGTGGTTGAATTATTCTTCCTATTTATAACCTCACATCTATATTGGTATAAGAATTTCACAGCAGATCTTCCTAATTCAAAAAAATAAAATGATGATTGTTCTGTTCCGGTTTAAAAACATGAACCTATGAGACAATGTGAAATGAATGCACATTCCTTGAGCAAAAAGAAACAAAAATAAAAGACAAAGGAGGAGTCAGAATCAGAAGATTAAAAATAGATAGGACAGAAAAGAAGTTTATTACTAATTCTTTTATCATTTCCACACACAGCCCAAACCCACCAACAATATAACTTTGTTCCTTGCTTATCTAAAAAAACTTTGTTCCTTTTTTCTTTTGTAAATACAGTAAAAGTGATTGCATTGGATCATGATCCATGAATCATGGTACAGTGATAATCATGATGTGGGCTAGCATAGGTACATGCAAAAAGATAAAGTGGGCTTTACAAGTATGATCATCACTAATAGTAATACTATTACTAACCACCTATCAGTCATCATCAGGGAGAAAAATTACATGTACCAATACTAGATTTCTCACCTAATAATTAAGTCTCTTAGGAAAAAGTCAGCAACAAGATAAAAAAGATAACATATAGAAGCAATAATAGTTAATTATAATGGAGTCAACTCATCAACTACTACTCTTCTTTCAACATATGTGAAAGAACAACATCTTGAAGAAGTCCATTGTCACTTTGAAATGCAGTTGTCCCCGGATTACAAAGCTGTCTTTCTTGATCATTTGTTGATATAGAATTCTTATAAGGGAAACCAAATGAAGAAGACAGTGTATTAACAAGTAGTTGTTGTTGTTGTTGATGATGGTGATGGTTTTGCTGATACTGTTGGGATAATAAGTAGTTTGGTGGCAAAAGTGAAGCAAAGTTTGTGGCAAATCTAGGTGATATTGGAGCTCCGGCAAGGCCTGAACGGGAAATAGCTAGGCTTGGATGTGTGTGTTGGCCTTCATAGGTTGTGACTACAGTTGTTGGATCAGTAAAAGATCTCTCCACACGTTTCTTCACATTACATGTAGCAGTGGTGCAACGATAATAGCTCCTACACACACATACACATAACATAATGTTAAATTAAGAGCATTTATGTTTGTGGGTCTAAACAAAAATTTAATTAAACAAAGAGTAGAAAGGAAGCAAGCAAAGCTAAGTGTTTGCTGTGTGAAGGTAGATTAAGATTAGATTAGATTAGAGAGTTAATTAAGAAATGAATTAGTAGTAGTTACCTGGGAAAGGGGCTGTTTTTAACAGCTTTTTGACCGTACTTTCTCCATCTGTACCCATCTTCCAGATGATCAACCTCGCTTTTCGTCATGAACGCGAATCTCGGTTCTCTCTGTCTCTTTTGATTTGTCTTCTTCACCTTCAAACTAGTAAACAAACAAGAATCAGATCCCAGAAACCATCAAATCTAGAACCTTCTTATTAACATCAATCAGCTATTTTTCTATATTTTAATATTGTATTGTATCTCAAACTCAAAAGAAAAGCAAGTCCACCATCACCATGTGTTCTCTTTATCTAATTAGATTGTGAAATATATATGTTTGATTTGATCCTTTGCAACACTAAAGCAAAAGCAGATATAAAAACACGTATACTTTAAGTTCTTCACATCCCATGAACCATTCACTTGCGAAATTAGTTGTTGACAAATAATCAAACATAAACCCCCAATCCCAAAAAAGATAACACCACAATCTAACAACAAGAACAACAAAAATGGTTTTTCACTTTTCAGTTATTATCCCCTAAAAAACAAAATAAAAAAAGTGAGATGAATATAGAAATAGAAAAAACCTACTGTTTATTGGTTCTTTGTTTATCTTCTTCTTCAACTACTAGAGTGTTATTATGTTCATCATTGAGTGCCTCACTGGAAGCTGATGAAATGGAAGAAGAGTTGGGAGTGGCAGGTTGATGGTTGTTCAACACCTCAGAATCAGATGAAACCTTAACTGTAGTAGGAAGAATATGATGAGGCAACACAGACATAGATGATGATAGTTGAGGTAAATCAAGAAGAGGACTATTATACTGGTGTACACCACCAAGTAACTCCATAAACCCTAAAGAACTCTTTTCAACCTCAGAGAAATCAAACGCGCTTGAAAATGGATAATCAGAGAAAGAAGATGAACCGACAACAGCATCCTCAGTCTTAACAATCACACCCATCTCCTTCTTCTCCATATACCTATAGCTAGCTTTACCTTTCAAATGCTCAAATCCAAATCTTTCATATCTCAGTACACCACACACTTGAGGTAGTAACAGATGGAGAAAAGTAGGGTTGGTCTGGTCTAGTTTATAACTAGAGAGAGAGAGAGAGAGAGAGAGAGAGAGAGAATTTTGAATTTACAAGAAAGTGAAATGGGATTGTGTGTGGAAGGAACAAAGTTACTAGAAATGAAGGCAAGAATTGACCGGTAATTGTAGGTAAACAACTGGTACGTACAACGTTAAGCCGGTGGCATTCAATGCATGAGTTGCAATGGTCGATGCTTTCATACGTAGTAATCTTTGACTTGACTACTGCAGTTTTAACCTGTGTGGTGTGTTGTGTGTGAACGGGGTTCCGCATACACTGCCACGTTCTGGATTCTAACGGCGTTAATTGAATATATTTTCCATTAACTTTTGGATTATATGGCTAATCACAAATAGTGTTCGTTCGTGTGCATGTGAACCGGGAAATCTCATCAATCCTCAAAAGATTACATCCTCACTTTCTTTTCTTTTTTATTTGGAACTTTCCGTTTTTTTTTATTTGGTTCAGTATTCGAAAGCGCGTTTTATTTCTTTATTATATACGACCAAGTCGTCTTACAAACAAACAAACTAAAGGAGTGCCAACCAATGAAACTTCTCGTTAAAAAACGCATGGTAGCTAGCTAGTCTACATATAGTTTTTTCATGTGTATTAACATTACAAAAGGAAAAAGAGCATGAGGGAGATTAATTCAACCAAATCATAGGTCCATAAACTATACACGAGATTGTATAGAAGCCTTGTTGTGCGTTTATAATATCCAGTCTTAGTTGGGTGCAAAAGAATAGTCATATGACTTTTGTTTTTAAGCCGACCATATTCTTTCGATTGAGGGATGCCGGATAATAATCATCAAGTAAAAGATTCGGAGCCGCAAACCTTACAGATAGTTACTGTACACGCATAAACAACTCTCGACCATATATAATTACCATTCATATCTGTCGGTATTGTTAAAAAATATCATATGTGTCGGTGGATCAATGTGTCTGCTTTTTATGAATGGATTTAAACATTGCTAATTAGATCATTAAACCTTAAATCGGCTTAGTAATTGATTGGTCTGATTTTCAAAACATTACAGTGATACTTGAACAGGCCTCAAATGGAGAGAGTAATATAGCTGCTTTTTATGAAAGGATTAAACATGATGTTAAAAAGCAACTAACAACTAGCTAGAAGCCAAATATATATACATTACACATAAAAACTCAAAAAAATTGCAAGATATATAATTAATTATATATGGATCCACAATTCCTCCCTTTCGTGTGATGCGAAGGGGATGCACGTGTGCTTTTAAGTGAGCCACGGGATACTTTATGTGTGTAATGTGTATAAACTTGGCTTCTAGCTAGCAAGTAAGCGTTTCAATAATTCAAACCATATAGGTAATTTAGTTGACAAGCTAAGAGACATTTGTAACAAGGAGGTATAAAATCTTAAAAACTAACATTTTCTCATCTCTAACTAATTAACCACTGATATTTGTCAACAAAAAAGTCATATAATTCTTGCTAATCACCAATCCGAGCTTTTTCACTAATTAATGATTTTCTTATATACGGGTTTGTAATACCAGATACACATGTCCTGTGGGAGCCAGAGATTCATCATCAAGCTGGCAATTAACGGAATATTACAAAGTAAAGTCGAAGATTTGTTAGTGGGTCAAATGACAATAAACACTGATGACTCATTATATCACATACAATAACCAAATATATTAAGGGAAAAAGATGAATAATTACAAAGCTTGGGAAGCATTGCATACCCATGTTCCCCTGATCCCCTCCCTCCTAAGCTACATATGTATTTATGTTAATATAAGTAAAAGCATGTTATCAGTTATCATTATCACAAACCATTTGTGCATATTCTCGTCTGAAGATAGTGCTTTACACACTGTTTACCGTGGATTTTGGTAAACACCGCTGGTTTTCAATTTGGTTAACTTGCAGGATCAACCAGTGAATCCTAAGACCATTTGTGTTTAGAGTTTTTACAGAATCGCTTGTGTTCTCGCTGTTTAACAATAAAAAGAAGAAAAGGAGAAGAAATAACGGATTCCTTACGCGCGAAGCAATCAAGATATCTCAGGGAAGAAGGACTTGAATTGTAAAACAGATAAAGGTAAAGAGAAAACAGAAGTAAATTGCATTAAAATGAAAGAGAATGGTACACAAGATCATACATTGTTCCTTGTACTCGTTTCTCAGTGGGTGTCGGTACTTTGAGCGTGGGAATTACAATAGGGAAGAAGGACTTGAATTGTAAAACAGATAAAGGTAAAGAGAAAACAGAAGTAAATTGCATTAAAATGAAAGAGAATGGTACACAAGATCATACATTGTTCCTTGTACTCGTTTCTCAGTGCGTGTCGGTACTTTGAGCGTGGGAATTACAATATGAAATTGTGACCCTTGTTTCTTCTCAGAATCTACTATTTATACAAAGGAAAAGAGAGGGAAAAACTAAACTAAGTAACTGCCTAGAAATTCGAAAATTAATAACTGCTACTCCTACTTTCGACAAGAACCGCTTCATCACGCTTCGACCAACTGCTAGTTCTTCAGCGCATAACTGCTCTGTTTTCTGTCTGTCGAAAGCTTGTGTCCATTTTCCTCTTTCTTGCTTTTGCTTCCCCGGAAGCTTGTCGAATTTACCCTGCGCATGACCATTTTCTCTGTCGAAATACTTTGGTCTTTGTCGAAATATAAGTCAAGCCTTGTTGACCATTTTCAATGAAGCCTATCGAAATTACAGGCTAACACACACATACACGTTTATAATGTTTTTAACAAATGAATGAACATAGAAAAATAAAGGATGCAAAGAATGCAATAATAAGTTTTGCGTGTAGCGAGACTAGCCACAGTCCATCCATAGAGGTTACTTTTTCTCTACATTTTTTTCCTTCACTCATTGATTGAGCTAGTATTTTGTACCTTATAGACTCCATTGCAAGATTGTCTTGTAACAATAAATAATTTCTTGGAGTTATCTCCAATAAATAGCTCATCTAAAAGGCTGGGTAACTGTTTGCAATTGATGTGTACCTTGTTGTACCTCTTCCTATTTTTACAGGACGTAGGCCCGCAAAAGAAAAGCCACCCTTTTAATTTCTTCATCTAAATATAGGTCTCCATTCTCCCCCACTTCCTAATCCCTATTCATATCTATTTTTGTCGTATAAACTGACTTATTATTGAACTGAATATGTCAGAGTGTCAGTAGAATTAAGGAATTGATTGGTGTGGGGAAGGAGGAGGGACCATATATTGTTGTATCTTTCGAAAACTAGATCTAACTATTCACCACCGTGATCCAATATGATCTTAATACTTTCATTAAGTTGTTTCTCTATTTTGCTTTTAACCTCTTTGAAGTTTTTCTTCTAAAAAAAAGCAAATGACAATTTTTAATATATAATAATTAGTGTGACTGGAGCTCAAGATAGGCCATAGCTTTGTAGACCACCAGCATGAAATTTAGCTAAATGTCCAAAAATTCAGTCACAGTAAGTAGCATCTCAGCATTACAAATGAGTCTCTTCAAGGAGAATTGATAGAAGAAGGGGAAGACATTGTAGAGGTAAGGAACCAGAGGTAGAAGTAAGGGGCAGCATAAACTGTATTTATCGGAGAATATGCATGACAGTGGTATGGTTAATACCACATATATTTGGAGTTTATCTAATTAAGAGGTGATATGGAATAACAGGAAGTGCTGTGATAGTGAACATGAGAAGGAAGTTGTGATATGGGATTTGTTATTCTGCTTTACTGATACGTGAGAGAAGTGTAGGTAGGTATACTCATGAATCTGCTGAGTGTGTATACTCCAAGTGCTACTATCTGCAGCATTAATTATGCAGGATGTAAACACATGTGTGCAAGGATTTACTCACTCGGTAACATTTTGACCCTACTTTAAGGTAAACACATATGTGCAAGGATTTACTCACTCCTACTTTAATGTTTTGACACGCAGCTTAAGAAAAATTATTGGTAATCTTTATTTTATAAAGAATCAATGTTGTCTAATTTATTATTCAGTCACTTCGTTCCTAAACTTCGTTAGTACTTTTAGTTTTTTATTCTTGTTACAAAACAATGGTTCTTTTGAAAACTCATAATTGATCAAGCTTTTCCAAATATACCGTTTTATATTTATCCATTGTTTTAGAGCACTTGAGTTGTGTTATGGGGATGGTATACCTTTAAGGCAGAAGGAGACCACGCCTTCTCTTTATTTGATGTATATCTCTCATCTTATTTCATTTTTCTCTCTCACTTTCTCTCTCTTAAAAAAGCCTGAAGTCACTAAAAATACAAACTACTAAGGCACTCAATCCAAATCCCGTTGTGTTCATAGATGGAGATGCTCTAAGACACGAACTTCACTATACATAGAGAGATGATGAACCAACGGGGCACAATGAAACCAAATTCTATTTCCAAACTTCTTGTTTATTAAGAACATTTACCCGTGCTTGATGACGGTGATGAGGTGAGAATTCACAATCTTTTCTTCTATCCCGGTGTAGATCATTTCTTTGACTTGTTCAAGCACATTTCAACTAAAAGTGATCTTCATCTCGATAGTGTCCAGTGGCGGAGCTTGGCGAAAATATTGGGGGGAGCCGTTACTACTAACTAAAATACTATTATTAAAATTCATAAGTATGAGACTCATTGGCGCAGCTCAGCTGGTTGGACTGGGGACATTTTTCGGTTGCTCTCACTCTATCGCTTCTAAAGAATGCATAAATCATAAATCAATTACCACATTTTAACACACTTTTCTCGGACAAATTCAAATCAGTTAATTTTTTAAAGCAATTATATATTAGATGTTTTATTTATTGTCACTTAAATTGTCAGAATAATGTATTACTCCCTCGTTCCTAATCTTTGGTGCTTTTGGCTTGTTATACACAAATTAAGATATCATTAATTTGTGTTAGCTAAGTACTAAAATATCCCATTTGTTGTCTTGGGAGAATTCAAATCAAAATAAAAGAGTCTTGGGACAATTAATCTATACTTTGGAACTTTAAGAGAGACTCGATAAATATAAAGGGTATATATGAAAAATTTTGGTGAATTGTACATTGGATTTTTAAAAATACCAGTGTTTTGGAACAAAAATAAAAGGCAAAAAATATTAAAGATTAGAAATGGGGGTACCATACAGATGCTCATATAATCATACATTAATGGAAAGTAATAATATTAACAAAAAGTTGGGGGTACCATGGCTACCCCCGCTCCCATTAAGCTCCACCGTTGATAGTGTCCATTTGAACCCCTTGTTAAAAGGTCACTTAACACTTGGAGAGGAAACAGAAAAAGGTGATAGCTACAGAAGGTCTTAATCACCCTATAGTTTTCTCGAATGTCCATCTCTTTGTGGGATTTTTCATCCAATACGAAAGATGTAAAGCCTTAGACCAATTAAACAATATGACTAGTTTGCAGTAATTATGTATTGTGCCCTAATTGATTGAATAACTTATGAATGAATAGTTACTTTGTTAAAAAAAAACACTCACTTCTTTATTTCCTTCAATGTTATTCAATCAATTTGATAATTCATGATATTTAGTTATTCTTTATTCACTTTCTGATATAGTGTTGAGGCAGTTGGAATATGAATAAATCTACCACTGTTCATACTCGGATTTGAACCTAGAAGCTAACATCTCCATATCGTTAAAATTGTCGGCGTAACTAACCGGTGACATCTTGTATTCTAATTTGTTCTCAAATTTAGAAGGAACGTATTTTTTGCCAATATCAATGTTTTTTTCTCTCTAACTTTTTTAAAAAGATAACCTTGTTTTCTGTTTTTTAAATTTCTCTTTCTTTAATATATTTTTTCCAAACAAAATGTAAGCTGACAAGGTGTCCTTCAAATAGGAAAAAAAACAAAAAAAAACATGGTTCAAATTTCACGGCAGTTATTTTTTTGATTAATTTTGTTTGTTTTGGGGCGTCTCCATTTTTTAAATTTTTAGCCTTACGGGATTTATGGATGTCTATTACACTATAAGTGCTAAATAATTTATTTGTATATGGAGATAAAGAAAGATAAGGAAAGAAAAGTATCAATTTTGTGTTGCTGTGATTGGGGTTGCTTCTAAGATACGTTTGGGGAGCTCAATAATGAAACAAAATAGACTAATAATAAAATCAAAAATATAATTTTGTCTAGTCGTGAAACGTCACCGTCTTCTCTTACGGGCCCAATTTGCACCGGTCCCGGAACCGAAGAATTGACCAGGGTCACGGGTCCACGCCACTTATCTGATCAATATTTTATTCTGAATTTCTGATCAATATACCCTCTTCATTTTTTTATTCTCTGCTACAATATATTGCATGCCACCTCCCCAATGCTTTGTAAAACCTATCTTTATTTTTTAGAGTCAGTCTTTTTAATGTATATATTCCCTTTCTTGGTCTCAATCTACAGTAAATTTATATCAATTAACCTTCAATGAAATTAGCTATTGGCTCATTTGAGAAAAATGACAAGTGTCAAAAATGAGTGTAAATGTAAGTTACTATGTTACCCTCATTTTTTACACTTGTCATGTTTCTCAAATGAGCCAATAGCTAATTTCATTGGAGGTTCATTGGTATAAATCTATAGTAGATAGATTCCTTTTTATCTTTCTTCTTACGCTCTCTTTCCTCTTTTCGCTTTTCTATTACACTCTCTTTCTTCCTTTTTTTCTCTTTCTTCTTACTCTCTCTTTCCTCCTTTTCACTTTTTTCTTACACTCTCTTTCTTCCTCTTTTTTTACTTTACTTTTATTTTCCCCATAAACAATTATTCTCTTTATCCTATCATTTCTGACTTTAGTTTTTTTTAACTAAATTTCTAAACTTATACACTAAATAAAACTATCACCTTTTTAGAAAAAATTGTCCCGTTAAAATTTTAATTTTCTCTCCGAAATCTGTTTTCACTCTTCTGTCTACACTCTTATTGATAATCTATTAACACCTCTTATTAATAATCTACTATCTATTTTTTACTATCTACTATAATCTATTAATCAACTAAAATAATCAGTTAAAACTACAAGATAACTGCAATGATATATAAAAAACACACGGGATAACTGTACTGATATATAAAAAAAACACGACATTAATATTTGTCAATGATAATTAATTTTTTTTGAAGACTACTACTACAAACCTACTATCTAAAAAACAAGAAGACTTAATGACTATTTAAACTACTAATTAATATTTAAAACAAATATTTCTTATTGAAAATCTACTATCTAACTTTTACTATCTACTATAGTCTACTAATCAATTGAAACTATGGGATAACTACACTGATATATAAAAAAAACACGGGATAACTGTAGTGATCAAGGTAATCAAAACCGGACCGGACATTGAACCGGAAGAGGTAGCGGTTCAGGGGTTCTTGGGTTCAACCGGTTGAATCGGGGGTTGAACCGGAATTAATTAAATAGATTATTTAATATATTTTTTACAATAAAGAATAAAAAACAAAAAAGAATCATAATATGACATAATAAAACTATAATATTCAACAATCATAGATAATTAGATACTATAATGTAAATACTCTCATAGTAATATTAGTGTACACATTTGTTTTTTAATTATTTATTTATTTATTACATCAATTTAATTATAAAAAATGATAAAAAATATCTCATATACCAAAAATCAACAGCATTTATCATTTTTTTCCAAAAGTCAACTTGGTATACCATTTTTTAAGGAAAATAAACAAAATCCGGTTTTCTGCACGGTTCCCCGGTTTTTGGCCGGCTTCCTGTCCGGTTCCCGGTTTTCAGCCGGTTATCCGGTTCAATTCCCGGTTTTCAGCCCAGGCGGTTCTGGGGTTCATTTGGACCGGATAGGGGTCTGTTCCGGTTTTGACAACCTTGGCAGTGATACATAAATAAAACACAGGATTAATATTTGTCAATGATAATTATAATTTTTGAAGACTACTATAAACCTACTATCTAAAAAAACAAGAAGATTTAACGACTATTTAAACTGATTACTATTTAAAACAAGGGATACATATTTCTTATTGATAATCTACTATCTACTATAGTCTACTAATAAACTAAAATAATCAATTGAAACTACGGGATAACTACACTGATATATAAAAAAACACGGGATAACTGCAGTGATACATAAATAAAACACATGATTAGTATTTGTCATTGATAATTATAATTTTTGAATACTACTAAAAACCTACTATCTAAAAAAACAAGAAGGTTTAATGACTATTTAATCTGATTAATATTTAAAACATATACATATTTCTTATTGATAATCTACTATCTATCTTTTACTATCTACTATAATCTACTAATCAACTCAAATAATCAATTGAAACTATGAGATAACTGCACTGCTATATAAAAAAAATACGGGATAATTGCCGTGATACATAGAAAAACACGGGATTAATACTTGCTATTGATAATTATAAATTTTGAAGACTACTATAAACCTACTATCTAAAAAACAAGAAGGTTTAATGACTACTTAAACTGATTAAATTTAAAACATGGGATAAATATTTCTTATTGATAGTCTACTATCTATCTTTTACTATCTACTATAATATACTAATCAACTCAAATAATCAATTGAAACTATGAGATGACTGCATTGATAGATAAAAAACACAGGATAACTACACTGATATATCAAAAAATACGGGGATAATTACTGTGATATATATAAAAACACGAGATATATAGCTGCACTGATATATAAAAAACACTACATTGATATAAAACTCACAGGATAAATGCTCAGATTTTTTTAAATTATACTTTTACATTTTTAGATTTTAATATTTATCTATTTTTTATTTGAAACTCCTTTTTTATTTACTTTAAATTTGTCTTTATTTTCACAGGATAATGTTCAGACTATTTAAATACTATGTAATTCATTCATAAAAAGAACACGACAGCACCCATGCGTATGCACGGGTATCTGACTAGTTGCATGTGAAAACGCAAGAATTCCCGAATATCTTATAAAAATAATACTAGTAGATACTTGATCATGGAAATCATGTTCTCCAATCACTGTCCAACAACTAATTAGCAATTAAACAGAAACGTGTCAATTTAAGAAAGGACACATAATTAATTAAGAATTAATTATCACTAGAAAGTAAATACTAATTTTTCTGTGAAAGTTGACAATCAATAAAGACATATTATTTCATTGTTAAAATAATTAATACTAATACTATTTTGTCAAAAAATAATAATAAATACTAATAAGCTATTAACTTTATAATAATTTAAGTATGAATTATGTATGTAAATTAATAGTTTATTTTTTTGAAAAATATTAAGAAAAATGCTGAATCTCGCAAGGTTTAGAAACACTCTCTTTGCAAAAAAAAAAGTAGTTTTGAAATTTCTCTCATTTTAGAATAGTAAAAGACTTATCTTGTTATCGAATCAAATAGTATTTCTAATAAGAGTGCTTGAATTCTTTAATTATTTGTGCTTTTTACTCTTTAATCGAACAATTTATTTCCTTGAAATCAAAAGCAACAGAATTAAAACTTATATTTGATCCAATCCGAGCTCTACCTCGAGCCGACCTCAGTGGTCTACAGCGACGTAACTCAGCACACACAAAATCGGAGCAAACCAGTACGCACTAGCAAGGATCGCTATCTGTGCCCTATCCAATTCAAGTGCCAAGATCAACCCAGATCCAACGGCTCACAGCTAAGCCACCCGCGCTATAAATACCAGTCCACCTCTGCGCCACAGGTAAGATCACATATCTCACTACACCATACAATCCACTATACTGACTTGGGCGTCAGAGTGTGTGCAGGTACCACACCACGTTGGGTCATTAACTCATCAGCTCAGAACGTATGTCGATCTAACCCGGATTCTACCTCAACTCTGATTCTACATAAGGACAATATTGAATTTTTTTGTCAACAAAATTATGTTGATATTTTTGGTGAATGATTTTTTTTTTGATGAATGAATTATATTGAATTTGATATTGGCATAAACAAATGGTTAATTTGTACCATTAGTAATTGCGCAAAGCCTCATGATTCATGTATATTGATACAAGATTCTTACCCCACCTAAACGTTACTTTTGGTTGCAAATGACCCATTTGGGGTGTTGAGCTTATCCTTTTCATGGCCAGATTTAAAAGAACGAGGCAAATCTTAATGATCACCCTTTCTCTCACTTTCTGTCTCAAATTATGGGAAGACCTTCTAGAAGATTGACATGATTTAAGGCAACAAAAGCTCGTCCATTTATCTAAAAGAAAAACATTAGGTGTTGTTACTTCAAAAAGAAAATTAGATGTCGTAATTCCTCCATCTCATATTAAGTGTCGTTTAAGGTTATGCGCGGGTATTAAGAAAATGATTAGATATATTAAATTTTATAGTAAAAATATGTGGTAGGACTAAAACACTCTTACACTTTTCTTGGTTGGTACAAAGACACGGTTATTGATACTCTAAAGTAAAGGTATTGTTGGAAAGTAATAGTAAATGTTGTATTGAGATTCTAAAATGACAGATAATTTGAGACAAAGAAAAATGACAAACAGGACATTTAATATGAAACAGAGGGAGTAGTATATTGGTATTTTTCTTGAAGTTTACCAATTAACATACCACGTGACAAATTTTTTAGAGGTAGATTTAACCTTTAGTCACAGTCACTCTTTCTATGTATTATGTATAAAACATATAACAATATAATTTGTTTTCTACTTCTTGATATTGTTACCGATAAATTTTTAATTGTCACTGTGTTCAATACCTTCCTTTAGGAACAGAGTCTAAATGAGCAGTTGGTAGGTGGAGTCTTGAAGTTATCCCTTCAAATGTCAAGGCTCAATGGATCTTTTGAAAGTTGTCTTCTCTCGAGCTTGGGGTCGATGGGGTTGGTACCTGCTGTTATGAATACAAAGAACATCGAGATTCAAGACTTGGCACTTGGAAGGAAAAGCAAAGAAGATTAAAGAATTGTTCCTTGTCTTTTAAAACCTTTTATAGTTAAGAAATTATAGGAATTTTATAATTGTAATAAGCCAAACATTTATAGGCGTGCTATTTCTCACTCTTAGAAGCCAAATTGTGTAAGACCTAGTTTGGGCATGAATTTGGGCTTGTAGGTTTATGTTTGTCACTTTAGTCCATGACCTATTTTCTATAAATAGGCGTGGTTTTGCAAGTTGTAAAAAACCTTTGATCATATTTCTAATTTGAGAGGAATTAGCACAAGTGCTCTCTCTAGGGTTCTTCTTTGAACCATCATTGGGATCTTATCAAGAGTTTAGGTTTTTGTGGCGATCCAAGCATGAGAATTATCATCTTCCATGAAAGATGAGGCTTCTCTTCATCTCATATATTCATTCCTTGTCTTTCCATCTTTTCGGTTTTCTTCCCTTTTCTTGTTTATTGTCTTCATTATTTCTTTGATTATGGAACGATCCTCTATTTCGAGTGAATTAGTAAGAATAATTCATATCAAGTGGTATCAGAGCATTGTTGGTGAGACCTATGCTTAATATTGAAATTCCATCTACTTATTTGTCTTCTTATGCTAACAATTTTTCCAGTATTGTTGATATATTTTTGAGCATGCATAGGGATGTCTATTCAAGAGAGGTGCCTCATGGTTTGGTGCCTTACGGCACTACTCCCAACTTGCAAGTTTCTAAGGAAGTCCATTTGCTTGAAGAAGTTGGTTCAACGGAAGTTTCTATTGACTTGATTCCTTACAAAAGTCTCAAATCAATTAAAATTTCTAAATTCATGATGTACAACTTGCGTGTTGCATTGTTTAAGGTTCATTTTTCCCATACGCTTGAAAATCTTGCACATTTGATGATGGGGTGGTCTAACTTGTGTGTGTTGCCTAAGTTTGAAAATGAGAGTTCTCATGTGAGCTCAATTATTTTGCCAAACTGCAAAGGAGAAAGATATTATATTGCTATTTCAATGTTCAAGCAAAGAAAGGTAAATTTGGTTATATATATCAACTCCAAAAGGTATGAATACCTTCCTATCTTTTATCTTTTATTGTTTACTTTTGTATCGTTTTGGGTGTTGCTTATCTTTGTCGCGTGTGTTGATTTTTCTGAATTTTCGTTTGATCCCGGAGGTATGTTGGTATTGATTTGCGTTCTTTCTTCATTTAGGACACACTGGAGATCAAATTCGAGGTCGAATTTCTTCAAGAAGGAGGGAATGTTATGGACACAAAGAGCATCAAGATTCAAGACTTGGCACTTGGAAGGAAAAGCAAAGAAGATTAAAGAATTGTTCCTTGTCTTTTAAAACCTTTTATAGTTAAGAAATTATAGGAATTTTATAATTGTAATAAGCCAAACATTTATAGGCGTGCTATTTCTCACTCTTAGAAGCCAAATTGTGTAAGACCTAGTTTGGGCATGAATTTGGGCTTGTAGGTTTATGTTTGTCACTTTAGTCCATGACCTATTTTCTATAAATAGGCGTGGTTTTGCAAGTTGTAAAAAACCTTTGATCATATTTCTAATTTGAGAGGAATTAGCACAAGTGCTCTCTCTAGGGTTCTTCTTTGAACCATCATTGGGATCTTATCAAGAGCTTAGGTTTTTGTGGCGATCCAAGCATGAGAATTATCATCTTCCATGAAAGATGAGGCTTCTCTTCATCTCATATATTCATTCCTTGTCTTTCCATCTTTTCGGTTTTCTTCCCTTTTCTTGTTTATTGTCTTCATTATTTCTTTGATTATGGAACGATCCTCTATTTCGAGTGAATTAGTAAGAATAATTCATATCACCTGCAGACACTCTGATGCCAAAGCCAGCTATCAGAAGTCAGTGAGAGGTACAAATGAACAAAGCGTATCTGATTTCAGCGGTCGATATTTAAAGACGCTAGAGGGGATCACCCCTTGCCTGGGCTGAACCTGAGCCGCTGGATCAGCCCGTGTCCAATCCTAGTCGTTGAACTCGACTCCACCTATTCTTCCTTGTATTGGGCCTGACACAATACTGGATTGGGCCGGTCTTGCACGGATTGGGCTGCTAGGCCCAGTCCGAAACACCGTGTTACCTAGGACCTAATTCCTTTACACATAACTTCTTCATTGTCACTAAAAACCTATGTGGGGATAGGTTATTTTTATTGTATTGATAAGAATATCAATAAAGCTATAAACCATGTTTTTTTTGTGTAAATCGGGTAAACTCCACAACTGCAGAGTGTTAGAATCTAAGCATTTCTTGTAAATTGATTTCTGTTAGAATCTAACAGAATGATTTCATTGCTTTATCTGAAGAGTTACATTTTGCTTTATAGAGTGAGTGTTTACAATCCTATACACTGCACTCACAGATACGGTCACTGCAGTTACACTACAGTGACTCTATCAACTAATACACTACTTTTCAATACTTTACAAAGATTATTACAAAGCCTAATTTACATACTATTTCACATACTCTAACAGTCCCCCCTCAAGCTCAGAAGTGTGGAGCACTTTGAGCTTGTCTCTGAGAAAATAAAACTGGTTCTTTGAGAGAGGCTTTGTAAGGATATCAGCCACCTGAGCCTGTGAGGGAACATATTCAACAGTGATGGATTTATTCAAAACTCTTTCACGAACAAAGAATATATCAAGTTCCATATGTTTTGTACGAGAGTGTAGGATAGGATTGTGGCTCAATGCCACTGTACTTTGGTTATCACACAGGATGACAAGAGGTGGTAGAGTGATGTGAAGTTCATGAAGAAGGGACTGGATCCATAGGACTTCAAAGGCAGCAAGTGCTAAGCTTCGATATTCTGCTTCAGCACTTGACTTTGCAACCAGAGTTTGTTTCTTGGACCACCAAGACACAAGGTTGGGTCCCAAATAAATGCAAGCACCTGATGTGGAACACCTGTCATCAATATCAGATGCCCAGTCAGCATCACGGTAAGCAGTAATAGAGAGAGGACAGATGCTGGTTGCAGGTTGCAGAGTGAGACCAAGGTCAATGGTGCCCTTGAGATACCTGAGAATTATTTTTACTGCTGTCCAATGTGAAGTAAGGGGCTGTGCCATGAATTGACATATCTTGTTGACAGCAAAACCAAGTTCTGGCCTTGTAATTGTTGCATACTGTAGTGCACCAACTATACTTCTGTAGAGCAGAGGGTCTTCAAAATAATCTGAACCATGCTTTGACAATTTGAGATTTGTTGGAAGAGGAGTGGAGATACTTTTGCAGTCATCCATAGCAGCTCTATGGAGAATATCTCTAATATATTTGGCCTGTGAGAGCACTATAGCACCAGATCCTGTATGTTTACATTCAATGCCCAGAAAGTAGTCTAAGTTGCCCATTTGCTTGAGAGAAAAGACTGCATTTAATTTGTTGATAACAGACTGCACCAGAAGTTTAGAAGAGCCTGTAATTATTATATCATCTACATATATGAGAATGTAGATGGTCTGACCTCCATGATTGTATAATAGCAGAGAATGATCACATTTGGATTGTGAGAAGCCAAAGCTAATCAATGCCTTTGTAAGGCTTTCATACCAAGCCCGAGGGGCCTGTTTTAGGCCATAAATGGCTTTATTCAGTTTGCATACAGTAGATTTGTCACCAGATGTAAAACCAGGGGGTTGTGCCATGTAAACATCTTCCACTAGCTTGCCATTTAGGAATGCATTATGCACATCAAGTTGTTGACTGTACCATTTATTTGTGAGAGACAATGTCATAATAATCCTTACAGTTACTGGTTTAACCACATGGGAAAAAGTATCAGTATAATCAGACCCAAATTTCTGAGTAAAAACCCTTGGCCACTAGACGAGCTTTATATTTGTTAACACTGCCATCAGGATTTTCCTTAATGCGAAATACCCATTTACATCCAATGAGGGACTTCCCAGGGGGAAGAGAGGTAAGTTCCCATGTATTGTTTGCTTGAAAGGCATCAAATTTTGCTTGCATAGCTTGAGCCCAACAGGGGGAGGCTAGAGCCTGCTGGACAGTGACAGGTTCAGCAGAAGTTAAGTTAACAGATGGATACAATGGTGGTTTAAGACTGCCAGTTTTTGATCTTGTGAGCATAGGATGGTTATTTGTAGGAGGTGGTGGAGATGGTGAGGGAGAGGGAGAAGAGTCAGGGTCAATGGTAGGAGAAGATGTATGTGGCAGAGAGTATGAGGAATTGGAATACACAGATTCATCTGGGGAGGAGTGAGGAGAATTGTGAGTAGCAAAGGGTGTAGGAGGTGGTGTATTATGAGGTGTTAACTGATGAATAGATGGAAATTGATGTGGGGCAGAGATGATTTCTAAGGGAAGAGAGTGAGGTGCAGAGGATGTGGAAGTTTGTGATGGAGTATGAGTGGTGGTTGAGTTCTTATGTTGAAAGGGAAAGTGTGAATCATTGAATATAACATCTTTTGAAATGTATAATCTTCCACTAGGATCAAGGCATTTATAACCTTTGTGTGAGGAAGAATAACCAAGAAATATGCATTGAGATGACCTAAATTGAAGTTTGTGATTATTGTAGGGTGTGATTTCTGTTAGAATCTAACAGAATGATTTCATTGCTTTATCTGAAGAGTTACATTTTGCTTTATAGAGTGAGTGTTTACAATCCTATACACTGCACTCACAGATACAGTCACTGCAGTTACACTACAGTGACACTATTAACTAATACACTACTTTTCAATACTTTACAAAGATTATTACAAAGCCTAATTTACATACTATTTCACATACTCTAACACAGAGACTAATTTATTGAACTGCATTCTAAAATATGGATTCGAACTCAAAACATCGGTTAAACTAAAAGACACCCAAACAATATAATATGGGGTGTGCGCTAGTTTTCTTTTTTTACATTGGTAATTCATTGAGCTGGCGCTATTTGATGGGTTTAACCTAATATTTTTATTAGGCATTAAAGCTATAATAACTAGGGGGAAAGACGAGCCATGTGTTGGTGAGTTGATGGATAAATAATAAATAATAATATAATGAAATAGTGTTAGTGGGTAGTTATAAGGGTATTTTGGTCAGAAAATTCTGACACAAAAAAAATGAATTCCCTTTATATATAGGTATAGATGCATGTGTGAGTCCTACTTAAACTGCAAAAAGACGTTGGAAATGTTCTAGATTCATGGCTTTTAGTGATAAAGATTGGATAAAATAAACACAGATAATGAGAGAGTGGTCATGTGATCTTGCCACTACTCTAAAACTAGTGTTATCATAATCGGACAGGACCGGCCAGTCAACCTGGATTCTGATGGCTCCACCGTAGCGAGTTGGTTCTTGTAAATTTTTTAAACAGCTTTTTTATTATTTAAAAATGTGAAAGGGGGTATTGAATCGAATCGAACCCAAGAATAATTGGTGAACAACTTGAACTACCACCACACCACAAGACATCTTTTGTTAATGTCTTCCTTTCATATATTATATAACATATTTCACGCTTATTTGTTAACACTTTATCTATTATAGTATTAATAAATTATCACGCTACAAATAGTATGCAATTATGTTATATAGTATATTTATGTCTCACATAAAAACTAATTATAGAGCCCATTAAAACAACATTGCTAATCATATTCCACAGTTTTTATATTTAGCCTTTACATAGATATATTTTTATTAATAAATAAATGTATACAAGACAATATATTTATAATTTTGCAGATATTTTATATATTAATTATTAAATTTAAATATTTTATAGTTTTACTTAATTGAAATTATAAATACACATATTTTCTTAGTATATATTATAATTTTTGAATTTATTTAATATAGACTGGCTCATGCGGTCCGACCAAAGACCCAAGGACCCAGTGCCTTGACCGACTCGATGACCGATCCAGTTCTAATAACACTGCCTAAAACCCAAAATTCAGTTTCACTCACCTTACTAGCCAACTAGAAAATGATAATAATAATAATAATAATAATATTTAATATATATTTTAAAATTCCGTTTTGGAGGAATCACTTTTAGATGGTGCTAGTGGACCCACCAAACAATCCAATCAATACCATCTCTCGTCCAATTATCTTCCATGAGATTGAACTGAAGCCAATGGTATAGATCTCCACCAAAAAAGTTACTGCGCATCTCCACTCTAACCAAACCCAACCACAAAGAAACTACACAGGACAATCACATAAAGTATGAAGTGTAGTTTTTGGAGACGAACCACAGTGAATACAAATTGCATTCCCCAATGCCATAACACTTTTTCTGTTAGTTGTCAATAACCTATCATAAACAAGAAACCAAATGAAAGCAAACCCTCTCTGGAGTTTGAAGCTTCCACATGTTAGACCAAAGAAAACTAGGTTCTGAGGCATCAAAGCTCGAAAGTAAAGTATAGCTACTAACAATTGATAACTCTCAAAGGCTATATTACCCGGCCATAACACCAAATCATCGCCATATTCAGGCCTTCGCCATATATTTAAATTATTGTAAAAGTTAGCTAATATGATTTAGCACGATATGTAAAATCTAATATATAATAATAGCAAGAAAAAATAATACTATTTATATTTACTTAAATAGACATATTGTTTTTAGATTAAAAAGGCTTTTCGTGTCTTGATGATGCCTACATTATTTATTTAATAAAAAGTCTCGCCTAGGATATAGCCTAGGCCACAGGCGCATCTCATGTATTCTCACCCCTATTATCCAGTAGATGAATAATCACATTTATTTCCAAGGTTTTTTAAACCTTAGTTGATTATTTTTATAATTTTTAATCTTATTTTATTTGTTCTTGTTTTAATTTACCTTAGTTAATGGAAATCTCATGTAAACAAGTAATTGAACAAGTACATTAGGCGATTTGAGTAAAAAAATGTATATTAGGTGATTTATTTTTTATGTGTAAAATATAGAATAGATAAATTGTTAAACTCCCTCTACCGGAATATATATTAGATAGAACCTTCCAAATGATAGGAATTTTACAACAACAAAAAAATCCAAATCATCGGAACAAAAGAAATTTGTTATAATAAAATGCCTAAAAGTTTCAACATAAGAAACTAGATACATGAAAATTAATAATATCATTGAGCACAAGAATCAAACTGAATGCTTCCTAGTTCTATCTACCACTTCTGCTTCACTTGGTCAGTTGGTTGAATAACCAAGCTTAAAGCTCAATCTAGCAATTCCCTTAAAATCCACCCATTGGTAGTGGCAAAACTGCTCCCTGCTGCTCGTTTTGAGAATGAAACGAAATATCATTCAAAGAATACTCAAAAGATTGATTGGCCCAACCCACAAAATCATCATCATCTAGAAAATTAGCCCAATAATCAACATTAGCAAGTAAGCTAGTATCCAAATCCACAGGCCCACCCAATTGACCATCCACATCAACTTTATTAGTGGAATCTACCATCTCATTACTATCACTTTGTTGCTTCATATGAGTTGGGATAGTTTGAGTTTGAGGAATGCCCTGTATGAATTTGAGTTGGTTTGGAATTTGATGTGTGGAGGTAGTTGCAATCTCCTGAGCCATATTTTGCATGAAACTAAAATTAGCTTCACATTGTTGCTTGTTTTTCAACATGTTAATTCTGTTATTACAAGCTCCAATCTTATCATTTAATATAGCAGTGAAGTCCCTCAATTGCTCTTCTCCCATTCCATTGAAACGTGGATCCCATGTTGGATACTTGACCTTCTGAATCTCTTTCTTCACTTTAGATATCTCAGCTTCAATTCGTCTCTTCTTATTATCAAAATAGTCTTCCAAATTATAGATCTTTACACCCTTCTCATCCTTTTGACTCTCATACTTTTCAAGGACAGAGTTTACCACTTTATGGTCTTTAGGCCAAGTCATTGGTGGAGCATCATTATTTTTATCATACACAACCAGACATGCCTCAACATCACACAATGTCGAAACCTGAGATATTTTCTTCATTAGTCCTTTGCTTCTCTGCATCATAGTTGTCTTCCGAGCTTTCTCATTTTTGATGGGTTTCAAAGTTATTTTTGATCGACCCATTATCTATAACACAATATATAATATGCAAAAATTGTCAATGCACTAACATTTAAACAGATAACAATAATAATTGAAGTGGGGTTGCTTTTTTCAGTTGATAGCAACGTAAGTGCTGTCCTTGCTTCGTTTTTCAATTTGATTTTTTTTTATTTCTTTTTACAATACTTAGGAGAGACAAATCTGATAAGTAAGTGATAAAGGAAAAAATAAATAAATAAATAAAGGAAAATGCTAAACCTTACGAAGGGAAAGAGAGAAAAACAGTGAGGTGATTTCGGGAGAGATAAAGTAAGGTTAACACTTAACATGGCTTGGTGACCGTGATGACGTTGGAACGGTGGGACGTCGGAGGAAACAACCACGGTGGTGCCGGCGATATGGACGCGAACGGCGTTGGGGAGTTCACGGGAGGGGAAAACCGCGTGGAGTGACGACAAACGCATTGTCCGGTGTGGGTGCATCTGTTACCGTCGTTCCGTCGCCGGAGGAGGGAATGCCGGCGGTACACGGTGGTCAGAGGTTACTTTTTTGCTTCTTTATTTCTGTTTTCTAACTATTTTGCCTCTCACATCCTAGTCTACTGATTCTCTATTTGCTTGATCTAGATAAAAAAAAAGTTCAAAAAAAAAGTCATAAAACTCATACTGGCTCTGCTTCTACAACAACATAAACGTGTTTTACTTTATTGAGAGTGAAAGCTTGTTGTGATGCTTAATATTTATTTCAAACTATTTTGTTTTTACACATTCCTGATTATTAGTATTTGCTCTCTTTTTGTTGTTTATTTTTTTTTCTTATTTGAAGACTAAAAAAAGACTCCTACTATACATTCACTTTTAAGGTACCACCAGAACGTTAGGAATACCAACCTGAGTTTCTGAAATACTGCTGCCGTCCGTCTCCGAGCTCCTTCCGTCTCCGAATAAATCAAGGTGATTAGGAATGTGCGTTTCTCAATTTTTTTATTTGCTTGAAAATTTGCTAGGTATTTATAGGAACCTTTTAGGGTTTTTGAAATTAAATTCTTGATTCTTAATGATCTTTATTTCCTGTTTTTAAGATTATGTCTCAGATTTGATACTTGCTCACCAAGAAGAAAGGAACTGAAAACTTATTTTATTTATTTTCGTTTTTTTATCACTATTTTTGTATTATTTTTTGTATTTTGGGTAATATTGTAAATTAGCCTTTTTCTAACATTGATTTTTATTCATTAATTTCTACAATCTTTTTTTTTTGTCATAATTTTTTCTACAATCTTGATTGCTGTTTTATTTTTACCTTTTTATTATTAAATGGAATATCTAGAAAAATAAAAGGACCAAGTTGGGTCAAACTCAAAGATTTAAAGATTTTAACCAACACTCCTAGCCAAGTGGTTCAGGCTCCTGCTGGGATGTGGTGGGGGTCGATCCGGTTTGCTCCCGGTTTCGATTCCCGCCTACGTCAAATAGGGTGTTGGCCAGCGAAATGATTAAGAACCCCAAGTAGCGAGCACAGATTAGTCCTTCGTTGATAGCGTTGGGATACTGCATGGGTCGCCCGCGAGAGTCCGATACAAAAAAAAAACTCAAAGATTTTTTTACCCCCACTGCGTCCTCTAATACCCCACATACTCTCTTATTCCAAAAATACACTTGTCATTTATTACACTTCTCATATTTTTGTCCAAATTCTCTCAGTGGGACCCACTTGTTTGACCAACGGATTTACCTAAGGCGAAGGTAATTCCGTTAATCATTATTTTCACATTTATTTCACTTTCCAATGGAAGTAAATGTTGAAAACTTACTTCCGCAGTTGGCTTTTTTTCAAAAACAGAAGTATATCCAAAAAGATACCTCTGTTTGTCATTTAATGTGCTTTTCAACAGAATTACGAAAAAATACATAAATCTGTTTTCGAAAAACATTAAAAAAACGGATATATGTTTTTTAAAAATTACTTCCGTTTTTATTTATATTAGTAAACAGATTTATCTTTTATACATATAAATTTGTTTTGTAAAAAACCAAATCGGACTTATATTTATTATATTTACTTAATTTTTTTTTATAAAATGAAACTGATATGGATACAAATACAGAGTCAAAGTTAGTTCCGTTCTCGATAGATACATTGGTGTCATTCATGACGGGGACAATATATTTAATTAATTATTTTCATAAAATATGTATGTATCTAGATATTTAATTATTTTTTAATTAACAATTGCCTGTTTTGTAGCTATTCCCAACACGTGGTGATGTTGTACGTTGGGTCAGAGACGTTGGGAAACGCATCAGAGTTGTTGTTATCATTCTTAGTCCTGACACATTAAAATGCCTAAAAAATTCAACATAAGAAACTAGGTAAATACATGGAAATGAATAATAGCATTAAGGAAAAGTATCACTTCCTAATCCTATCTACCACTTCTGATTCACTTGGTTGAATAACCAAGATAAAAGCCTAATTTAGCAATTTGCTTAATGTCCCCACCCATTGGTAGTGGCAAAACTGCTCGTTGCTGCTCATTTTGAGATTGAAAAGAAGTATCATGCAAAGAATACTCAAAAAATTGATTGGCCCAACCCACAAAATCAACATCATCATCTAGGAAATGAACCCAATAATCAACATTAGCAAGTAAGCTAGTATCCAAATCCAGAGGCCCACCCAATTTACCAGCCACATCAACTTGATTAGTGGAATCTACCATCTCATTACTACCACTATGTGAATTCATATGAGCTGGGATAATTTGACTTTGACGAATGTTCTATAAGAAATTGAGTTGATTTGGAATTGGATTTGAGGAGTTAACAATCTGTTGAGCATTAATATTTTGCATGTAACTGAAGTTAACTTCACTTTGTTGCTTGTTTTTCAACATGTTGATTCTGTTATTACAAGCTCTAGTCCTATCATTTAACATAGCAATAAAGTCCCTCAATTGCTCCTCTCCCATTCCACTGAAACATGGATCCCAAGTTGGATACTTGATCTTCTGAATCTCTTTCTTCACTTTAGATATCTCAGCTTCAATGAAGCCCTTCTTATTATCAAAACAGTCTTCCAAATTATAGATTTTTTACAGCCTTTTCAGCCTTTTGACTCTCATACTTTTCAGGGATAGAGTGTACCACTTTATGGTCTTTAGGTCAAGTCACTGGTTCAGCATCACTAGTTTTATCAACTTCACATAGTGTTGAAATCTCAGATATTTTCTTCGTTAGTCCTTTGCTTCTCTGCATATCATAGTTGTCTTACGAGCTTTCTCGTTTTTGATGGGTTTCAAGCTTATTTTTTATCGACCCATTATCTATAACACAGTATATAATATATAATAAGCAAAAATTGTCAATGCACTAACCGCTAAACAGATAACAATAATAATTAATGACTCTTACCAGGGGTTGCCTTGAGCATCGGCGAATGTGCGAGAGGGGCAACCGCTCAGGGGGCCATTTTGTTAAGGGCACCAAAAATTATTTTAGTTAGTAGTATATAGATATATTTAAATAAAGATTTTATGTTAGTAGAATTATAATTATATATTTGAAGTATTGGAAATCATTAGAGAGATTTTAACAAGCAAATCAAAATCAAGTTATATAATATTGAATTCTTTAAAGATAATTAATTGTTTCCTAATGGCAGGGCCGGCCCAACGCTAAACGAGGCCTAAAGCGAGCCTCCAAAACGGGGCCCTTTTTATATTTTAATATAATTATTTTGTAGAAGCACTATAAAAAGTCTAAAAAACACTAAAAAGTTAGAGGGACTAAAAATTGATAAAGGAAAATATAAGGATTAAAAGTGAGTGAAAATCTTTTATAAAGACTAAAAACAAAATTCGCAAATCTTTTAGGGACCAAAAACATATTTAACTCTTAAAAAAATTGTTGGGCATCATAATAACAACAAAACAAAAAATTTAAGCCCATTGAAATTACATATTTAACTTTGAAATATTTAAATAATTTAAGTTCAGTAAAAATAAATATAAAATTTAAGTTAAGTAAAAATTTATGAATCAATTAAAACATTTTTTATTTTTAAAGCTGGGCTTAAACAAACTATAACAATTAGGAAAGTATTAATTATGGAGAGAACAAACATTTTTTTAAAGAGAGAACAAATTTGAACATGATAGGTAAGGAATGACTAAAAATTGATTATGTTTGTTGTCAAAGCAAAATGTAATTATTTAGCCAACAAAAATAGTAATGCTAGAAAAGGATTTTACAATGATCGAACCTACAACCTTGCACAGTATGGGGCCCTTCCTTACCAGGCGAGCTGCAGTCACTTTTGTTGGCGTTAGCGAAATTTCAGTTCAGTATTACTTAACGAAAAAAATTTGAGGCCCTTTTTTTAAGATTTTTTTTGAGGCCCCAAGCCCTTGCTTGGGTTGCTTGGGCCTTGGGCCGGCCTTGCCTAATGGTTGCACTCATATAGCATAATATTAACTTTTCATGTTAAAAAAAATTCTAAACTGAAGTTAAAAACTTATTTGCAACCTATAATGTTGCAAATTAGATTAAGTAGTCTCACTTTAGTTTCTATTGAAAATAATTCTTAAAAAAACTTTAATTATTAACAAATTATTAATGATTTTCAACAAAAATGCAATGAGAATATTATTCAAATAATTACAAAGGGAATCATTTTATTGGTTCGTTCGGGATAACCAAAATCATAGGTTCGCCCGTGTCCTAAGGTAGCAAAATGCATAAGAATACGCAATTTAGTGTGGAGTTCCCCCATGCTATAATAAGATTCCAATAAATTGTTTTTGATTTATCAATTTACTTTTTCTTTTATGATCAATTTATGATTTAATAGGCTAATAAAAAAAAATGTTAACGGATTACGTGTTAGTTAAAATGCTATACAAGTTATGTCTTCATTTATTTTTTACTTTAAAAACAACCACATTAAAATGCTACAGAATTTCATGTTTACACGATAGCAAACATGACTGTCACGTGATACTCATACATAATAACAAAGCCATTTCTTCTTATAAAACATTATTCTGTTGCCTATTCTCTCTCATTAACTTGTTTAATATCTTTTTTCTTTCTTTTTTTTGGTTACCATGTCATTGGTGCGTAGTTTCCACCGGCTTTGCCAGTGACTAATCTACGCCGGGGAACCTGGCTGGCCACGAGTTTCCGGCTTTGCTGGCCAGTGTGGTTCTCCCCTTGGACAAACCCTTGTTGGTTTCTTTTCTCAAAAAAAAAAAGAAACAAAAACCAATTTGACGAAATATGTCGGTGCTATATACAAGCAAGACGCACAATTAGGGGGTGAGCAATGAACCCAGTACCTAACCCAACACATTTGAGATCGAGTTGGGTTAATTTGGGTCATGCAAAAATTTGGGCCTAATTTTGTCAACACAACTCATAAGCTTTTGATTGGGAGGTTTGACTTTTCCCAACGCCCCCTACTCAACACACACCCTGAACCCCTAAATCCCAAAAATACACCTCACTTAAAAACACTCAGTTTTCTTTTCATGCAATGAACGGTTGGAGTTAGAACTCTAAAGAGAGACCCACTGCTTAATAATAATAATAATAATAATAATAATAATAATAATAATAATAATAATAATAATAATAATAATAATAACTTTTATGTTAAATTCCAATAAGGTAAGTCACATGTCAGCCACGTAGGATAATTAGCTGACAACTCAGCACCAATTTTGACAAAATTAGAGGGGGACTTTGATTTTATAAATTGAGAAATCAGGGACTAAATTGGTGAAAAGAATTATTGAGGGACTAGAATCGTGACTTGCTAAAAATAGAGAGACTAAAATGTAATCAAGCCAAAAAAAAACTAACATATAAAGACCTCAATATCAAGTACTAGTAGACATCGAGAAAGCGAACAAAACCAAATCGCCTACCTTGCGCACTGCTACCTTACTTGATAACATATTCATAGAGGGGGAGAAGATTCATGTAAACCTTCATAGATTCAAAAGGGAGGTGCCGAAGGATCGTTTTAAACAACAGCCGACAGTTAGGCACCCGAAGCCCATCAAGCAAGTTTGGGTGAAGAAGTCACCGCCAAACGACGTTGGGGCATCCGACGCTAAGGGGAGAAACAAGGATGGAGCATGGATATGCAACTTGGAATCAGACCCTCTTCTAGCTTTAGCGATTGTAGGAGAAGTCATTACTCCGGGGAAATCTTATTTCATACAGGATGAATTATCTCAGCAGGGTGTGTTTGCAATCAAAGCTACTCCTATGGGTTCCAACTTGGTTCTATTGGAAGGAGACATAGAAGATGGGAATTTTTTTGAGTATATTGATGATGCTCGTGACTGGCTTTATCAATGGTTCAAATGGATTCGGCCATGGAAGTCAACGGATGTTGACCCAGAGAGGACTACTTGGCTAAGGTGTTATGGCATTCTGGTGCACGCTTGGAATTCGCTATTTTTTTCCAAGTTGGCTGCGCATGTTTGTGAGTTTGTTTGTGCTGACCTTAACATTGAGAAGAAGAGATCCTATGATGTCGCACGGATTATGGTTCGTACTCATATGCCGGGAACGGTGAATATGGAGATTTACGTGGTTATAACGTTAATGGAGGATTGGGGAGGTCCGGTTGAATGGCGTAACAAAACACAAAATTATGACGAGGGGGATGACGTTGACTCAAGTTCAGGTGATGATTATTCAGATCATATGTACGCAGGCACCGGAGACGTTCATGGTGAGGAAGAGCTAGGGGAATTGGAATTGAATGTGTTGCTTAATGCCGTGCGAAATTCCGGGAAGGTTGACCCGAACATAATGGTTAACGTTTTGACTAAAGCGTTAAGAGTTCCAACGACGAAGTTCTAAGAATGTCCAATGGAGTTAGTCCGTCCAACGGATGCTCCCCTATTCTTTCTGTTGGTAGTTTTGTGTAGGAAACAAATCCATCTATTATTGACAAGATGGCTGGTACTGCTGTGGAAGGGTCACGTGTTGTTAAGTCTCAAGAAGTGGTTCCCCAATCTTTCCCATCGAAACATCTCACAGGTTGTCAATCTCTAGATCTCCCTTCAATTCCAAATGTGCTTATTTCTCCAAATCGAGGTCATGCATTACCGAAAAGAAAGCAGAGAAAATTGTTACGAGTAGGAGTCAAAAGGAAACCGTCGTCCGGTAAACTGAAGAAAGCTACCCGAGAGCTTGCCGAAGTCTCGGGTGAGTCTAACCAGGCAGCTGTTGAACCGCAACCGTCCCATCAAGTAAGTAAGCATGATTCATCTTTGTTTTCAGCTGGCACAGTTTTATGTGGGGGTTCAATCTCGAGTGGAGACATTGGTTTGTGCAACAATAAGTTCTAGGCCCTCTAGAGTAAGGGGGTAGTAAGAAAAGTCTGGGAAAATGCCAAGCGCTTAGGGGTTGAAGGTAACTTACCGGATGATCATTATATTGAGCTGATTGAAAACGGGGAAAGAAGAGACGAAGCAGAGAGTAGTAGGAGGGTGCATAACAACCTGAATCCATGAATATCTTATCTTTAAATATTAGAGGGTGGGGTGACCGCGGGAAGCGTCGCCAATTGGTTTCTGTTATAAATTCAGGTTCTTTCGATTTTGTTTGCATTCAGAAGACGAAAAGGGAGGTGATGGTAGAGGGAGAGGTTGGAATGTTATGGGGGAACCGATCCTTCCAATGGCCTCATCAACCCTCAAGTGGTTCTTCGGGAGGGATTCTTTGTTCTTGGCTTGAAGGGGCCTGTTTGGTGACGTCACATTTTTCTGGTGTTGGTTTTCTTGGCATTAGTGCGATTGTTCGTAATAAAGTTGTTCATGTGGTAAACATCTATGCACCGTGCTCTGCGGGTGCGAGACGAAGGGTGTGGGCTGAGTTGGTAGCTGTCAAACAAAGTCTAGGGGCTGGAGAGTGGTGTATTGTAGGGGATTTTAATGCTGTTTCTAGCAGTTCTGAAAGAAGGGGTAAAAGTGGGAGTACCTCTCAAGTAGAGTTAGACTTTTAACAGCTTCATTGTAGACATGGATCTTGTTGATGTTCTAGTGTCGGGGAAGAAATTCTCTTGGTTTTGCTCAGATGGAATCTCTATGAGCAGGTTAGATAGGTTTTTGATTTCAGAAGGTCTTATGGCTGATTGGGGGATCACAGGTCAGTGGATTGGCAATCGGGACATCTCCGATCTTCACTATTTGGCTTCTTCGGTCATCGAATGATTGGGGCCCGAAGCCGTTTCGCTTCTTCAACGCATGGCTGAGTCATGATGACTTTTTACCTTTTGTTCAATCTTGTTGGAATGGTTTTAGCAATACAGGTCCTAAGGCTTTTGTTTTAAAAGAAAAGTTGAAGTCTCTCAAAGGAAGCATTCGGAGTTGGAATAAAGTGGTTTTTGGTAAAGTCGACTTGAACATTGATACTCTAGTTCGGGATCTGAATTTGTTGGACGATATGTTGTGTGAAGGGTGGGATGGTGATGTTGTGGCGAACAGAAGAGAAGTTTCTGCCTCGCTTTGGAAAGAAATTTGTGCGAAGGAGTCTTTCTTGGCTCAAAAGTCTAGAGCAAGGTGGATAAAGGAGGGTGGTGTGTGAAAAACGTGTGCAAGTATACACAGTCACAAACAAGTAGTATAATAAGATCGAACCCACAGAGATTGGATTAACTCTTATATATTGTTGTAAAGAAATGCAAATTAGTGCAACTACACTATTCAGAATGTTTGGTTTTGGTTGAAGTTGAAATGAAGTTAAAATGACAATAAACAATAGAGGGGAAATCAGTGGAGAAATATAGTTGAGATGCTTTCATCAAATAACTCTCTTTTAAGTGTTAAGTGCATTCGTGTGGTGCAGGTTCACTGGATGCAGCTGCATCAGTTGTGTGCTTTTCAGCTACTATTTCAAAAGTTGTTTTACAAGCTTCCTATGTCTAGGTGTGCTAAATAAATTCACTCTTGACCTTGAAGTACTTGCTGATTTAATCCTAAGGGCTATGTTATCCTATTTCTAGAACTAACATGGAATTAACAAGCTTCTTTTATTAAACAAGTTAATAAAGGCTTTATTAAATGCTTGCTCCTATTGATTCTTGATTTCTAGTTATAAACCATGTCTGTGAATATATAACTCTACTCATTTTAAGCGATCAACCTTAAAATAAGATGGATGTAGTATAACACAAGAATCAAAGTACATGCAACACACAAATGACACTTAAACTTTCTCAAAAGATCATTATAAGACTAGCACATCTCAACTAAAGAAACTTAGCTCATGATAGACATTGCAAGATGAAAAGAGATTGAATAAAACATATTGAGGTGATGGAAATTATCAAGAAAGAACAACAAAGTAGAGTTTACAATATTGAAGCTTTCTTGCATCAAGCAATGCAGGTGCACTGATCTTCTTTCTATATTTATGAAGAAGAGAATGGAGAAGTCGTCAATTCCTTCCTTTTCTCCTTGCCACTATCTAAGAAATTAGAACTAAAAAATTGAAAATAAAAGTACAAGAAATTCTAAAGGTGTAGAAATGTGAAAAAGAGATTATATCTTCAAAGTGAGAAGTGGGGATCCTTATATAGCCTCCAAAAAGTGAATTCCTTGAGGGCTAAGTAAACTTGAGAACTCAACCATGGTTACTTTTCAGCCTTTGAAAAAGCAATTTGAGTTTCATACTCAAATATCAAGAGTGGTCCAATTAGAGCTTGCCATATGGTTCATGAAATGATTTCTTCAAGTGGTCATCCATTGTGGGCGCCTCCTTTATAAAGTTTCCATGTGCCCCATGCATGTGATTTTGGATCAGCTATAATGTCATTTGGAGGTGCCTTTGTCTTCTTTTGGTTTGAGGTGCTTCCGGTGTTGGCCTTTTTCTACCATTCCCAGAATGGTGCAGCTGCATCAAGTGCAGGTGCACTGGATGATTTGGATGAAATCTTTTACTTTGTGTATTGTGTTCTTCCAATGTAGATGCCTTATCTGAAAATACTCACAAACATATCAAACATACCAATATCTAGACATCATGCTTAATATTGTGAATGACCACTTGCTTTATCCTTTAATGTTGTTTATCTAATTTCTTCTATGATATTTACTTAATTTATACTTGATTTCAACAATTATTTAGGTTTAGTTGTATAAATAACTCTATATAAAATAGAGTTATCACACCCCCAAACTTAAATTGTTGCTTGTCCTCAAGCAATGACAAGAAAGAAAACTATAATAGACTTCTATAATTAAGAAGAACAGATCAGCTCATATCTTTTCAAAAATTTTCAAGATAAAAATGCATAACTGAATGAACTTCTTTTCTCAGAAATTTTGACTTTGTGCTTCTGAAATTCCAAAACATCCAAAGTTATTAGAACTCATTTATGTGAGTGTGTGCTTCACTGAAAATCAATCAGTTCCAAACTAGATAAAAAGTTTTTCTTTAACCTTTGGAAATTTCTAGATTACGTTCGGTCAAAACACAAGAGGTTTCAAAATATAGATTAGACTCACAAAATTCCCAAGACTTGAAGGGCTTTAAGTACAACAAAGGGCTTGAGTGGGTATTTCAAAACTGTTGGATCAATACAATTTTCTGTTTTTGGTGGTTCTTTTTCTTGATGCAAATGCATGAGGTGCAGGTGCATCACTTTTCTTCAGTGCAGGTGCACTGTGTTTTGACGATGCAGGTGCATTAAATGCAGCTGCACTGGATACTACTTTTGAATATTTGTTGCACATATTGCCCTCCTCACTGACCTCCTTATGCATACTTTTTTTCTTTGGTCAGTTCTGTCTTCTTTTCTTCTTTTTCTTGACCAAATGCACTATTGGAACAGGTACAGTTTTAATGACTCAGGCAATATAGTTTTTTTGAGTAATTTTTGGTAGTATTTGGGCTAACTTATTGTATTGACCACTCTAAATTTTTCATACCACAGCCTTTGTATTCATGAAAACTCCCCCAAACTTAAGTCTTTATGCTCTTCTATATTTTTACTAAAAATTTGTTTTTGACCTTAGCTTTCTAAAAATTTCCTCTTGCATCAGATAGCTTTTAAAAAATAGCAAGGTTCCTTTTGAAATTCAGTTCATGTGGTGGAGTGATAATAACCTTGGTTATTTTTGAAAAATCATGGGCTTTTTCTTTTTCTCTTCTTCATCATTGAAAATTGATTCAATCAAGCCATGCAAAGTTTCAGTGGAAAAGAAATTTAAGCTGATCATGCTTCAAAATCATCAAATCCTAATTATAGCTGCTGTTTTTGAAAGATGGACTTTTGAAAACAACATTTTGAACATAGACATAAATACTAACACAGATACTAAAACAACACACTTAGTTATAATTAAACATACTACCACACATGCATAATGTTTTCATGAAGTTATCCTCCCCCAACTTAAGAGTGAGCAGTGTCCTCACTGCTCTAAGTTGAGTAGCCAAAATACCAGAAATTGTTCAAAATGGGGAGGGGGGTTAATACATGTGGGATGTGACTCTATCAGTGCAAACATAGTAGTAAAATATATTAAAACATAATAAACAACATTAAAAGTTTACTCTTTCTTGGCTCCAGTCCTGAGCCTTGAGCTGGATCTGATTGGAGCATGCTTGACCTTCAGTTTCTTTGTCTTTGGCTCCTGTGGCTTTAATGCAGCTGCTTTGGATGCTGGTGCAGCAATTACTGTTGCTGTTTCTGCAAGATTTTCCAGTGCAGCAGCATCAGATGCAGCTGCATCAGCTAGTTTGTCAACAGCAACATGCTTCTCCATGGCTGGTTGCTCTGGGTCTTTAGCAGCTTCAGGTTGGTCTTCTTGGGCAGGTTCTTTAATTGTTCCTGCATCTGTTACCTTTGGATTTTCCTGGGGGCGCTTCTCTGTAGCTTTTCCTTTGCTAACAACTTCACCTTCACTTGCCTTAGGGTTCTCCTTCTCATTCCTTGCAACTCCAACCGCCTTTTTAAAGAATTTTTGGGTGTTGCGCATTTCTGCCCTCTTCTTTGCATCAAGTTCCTGTAGCACAAGTTCAATTGTAGCATTGGGATCAGTTGAAATGGCAGTCACCGTAGGCACTTGTTGGGATGCAGCTGCATGAGATGCAGGTGCATCAGATGCAGTTGCACTACTTGCTGGTTTATCAGGTTCTCCAGCTCTTTCCTCTGCTGAACTTGTTTCTTTTTCACCAGGCATATTTTCTTCAATAACCTGCAAAACAGTTTCTTTTTCAATTGTTAAGTTCACAGGGGTGATGATTGGGCCAGTTGAGGTTTGTTTTGTTGGAATTTTTGGTTGAAATTCTGATTCTGATGGGTCATTTGTGGGGTTGTCACTTTCTTTTTCTGGTTCAGGGTCATTTTGAGTAGGTGTAGGTGATTGTTGTTTGGCTGGTGAGGTGTGTGTGGGTGGTGATTTTTGATGTGGTGATTTGGGTGATGGTGGTGGTTGTTGTTGCCTTTTTGTTCTTTTAGCATACTTTTGTCTTGCCACCTGTTCCATAGTGACATCTTCTTCTTCAAAGTCAGTTTCTTCTTCATCTTCCTCCTCATCTCTGTCTATCTGGTTTACCACATTTTCCAGATCCTCATCCTCCTCAGTGTCTTCTTCACTCTCCACTATAGGTTCTTCCTCACTCAATTTTTTCTTTCCCTTCAAATTTTTCTTACCTCCTCTTTTTCTTTTCTCCTTCTCCTTCTCACTCTCCTCTTGCTCTTCTTCTAAGTCCTCCTATTCACCTTCTTCTAAGACCCATTTTGGAAAAACTGGAATTTCCAATTGAGTTTCCTTGTCAGATATTTATCTCAACCTGAGTTGGAGCCAATCATGCTGTTCATCCTGAAATTTCCATACTGCCTTCATTTTCTGCACAAAGTGCTTATGTATCACTGTACCAACTTCTTGTTTCTTCTTTTCTTTGAAATTTGCAGTGAGTGCACCAGGGGGAAACTTCCTTTGTAGTTGCTCTGTTTCAGTTATCTTAACTCCTTGTTTTCTACACAACTCCGTGATCAAGCAAGGGTAGAACAGATTTCCAGAATTTTTCACAGCAAAATCCAATAATTTTCTTGAAATAATTCTACCTATGTCAGCATTGGTTTCAGTCACGATTGCATCTAGGAGAAGCAATCTCTCTTTAGTCAATGTGTAGGTGTGTGACGTAGGGAGGATAGAGGCATCAATGAAGCAATGCCAATTTCCTAATTCTGGAATTAAATATTTACCTTTCATTTTAAATTCAGTGTGTGTAAACTTCTCCCAAGGAGCCCCTTGAACAGCAATTCTAGACATAACCTTAGTCATTTCCTTTTTTCCAAAATGTTTAACTTTGTTTTCAAAATCCTCAGAGTCACAAATCAACATGAAATGATTGTTAATCCTTTCAGAATCAAAGAATACCTTTCTACCTCTCACAATGGAGTGAGGGATAATTTTACCTCCTTTGGTATCTTGAATACCTGCATAGAACTCTCTGACCAATTGCTCGATGTAATAGGTCCTGTGTTGCACAAACAGTTCCCATTTGAGATTTTCCACTGTTGAGAGGAAAGATTGGCTTGCTTTGGCTAGATTATACCCTCTTTCTGGTAGCATGTTCATTGTCCAGAAATGTAAGCTTTCTTCGTCAATGGCAGTTGCGGAAGTTGTCTTTGAAACTGGTTTTGATGATGCTCCTACAACTGAGGCATGATTGCCAGAAGTTTTTGTAGCAGATTGCTTTCTCACCATTTTGATTTGAAGGATTTCAAGTTTCTGGGTTTGATTTGCTAGAGGTTTAGGGATGATTGAAGTTTTTGGATGGTTTCAGAAGTTTTGTGTTTATGAGAGTTTAAGATTGGGATTTACGATTTTGAGAGAGAGGTGGAAGTAACGGTTAGATTAATGGGGAAGTGGGTTATGTAAATCGGATTGAGGAGAGGTTAGTGGGAATTGATGAAATGGCTAAGTAGCCGTTTAGGCTTAAGTGGGTTATCATGCCATAAGACACGTGTTACAGTAGGTGTAACAGCACATCATCTTAGCCATTGGTCATGATTACTTCTCTGATGTGCTGGCAATTTTTGAAAATTATTTTCATAAGTAATTTTGAGTGAAGGATGTAAGTGCCTTAAACAGTGGACTTTCACGCAATGCAAGTGCATGTAGTGCAGCTGCACCAATACCTGTATCCTACAAAACACTTGAAAAACCATCAATTTGCACACACAAAAAAATACTAATATTTATCAAAAAGTTATGGGTTGCCTCCCACAAGCGCTTGTTTTAAGAGTCTTTACAGCCTGACTTTTTCATTTCTTTCTCAAGGATTCTTGAAATAAGTGGTGCCTTTATCTCTCACCACTTGCTCACCATAGTATATTTTGACTCTCTGACCATTTACTTTGAAAGTGGTATCTGATTTTGCATCATATAAATCCACTACACCATGAGGATATATTTTAACTAGTTGGAAGGGTCCTGACCATCTTGACTTTAATTTTCCAGGGAATAATTTCAACCTAGAATTATATAACAGGACCAATCCTCCTTCCTTAAGCTCTCTCCTCTGGATTTTTTTATCATGCCATAACTTGGTTTTTTCTTTATAAATTTTAGCATTTTCATATGAGAAATGTCTAAATTCTTCTAACTCATTTAGTTCAAAAAACCTTTCTTCACCTGCCTTATTGAGATCAAAGTTCAGCTTTTTTATGGCCCAATAAGATTTGTTTTCTAACTCAACAGGTAAATGGCATGCTTTGCCATAAACTAACCTATAGGGGGACATTTCTAATGGTGTTTTAAATGCAGTTCTATATGCCCATAATGCTTCATCTAAATGTAAAGACCAATCTTTCCTATTTGGTCCTACCATTTTCTCAAGCATTCTTTTAACTTCCCTATTGGATAGTTCAGCTTGTCCACTTGTTTGTGGATGATAGGCAGTAGCAATTTTATGTTTGATCCCATATTTTGCAAGAAGATTTTCAATTAGTTTATTGCAAAAATGAGAACCTTCATCATTGATGATAGCTCTTGGGGTGACAAATCTTGTAAAAATGTTTTTATGTAAAAATTTACTAACTGATTTGGCATCATTGTTAGGTAATGCTACTGCCTCAATCCACTTAGAAACATAATCAACAGCTACTAAAATATATTGATTTCCAAAAGAAGGTGGAAATGGCCCCATGAAATCCATGCCCCAAACATCAAAAAGTTCAATTTCTAAAATATTGGTTCTGGGCATTTCATGTCTAGCAGATATATTTCCACTTCTTTGGCATTTATCACAGGTTTTAACCAAAGAATAAGCATCTTTAAACAAAGTAGGCCAGAAATAACCTGATTGTAATACCTTAGCAGCTGTTCTATGACCTCCATAAGGTGCAGCATGACAGTGTAGGAGCACTGCTTGTTTTTCTGTTTCTGATACACACTTCCTCATTATTTGATCTGGACACATCTTGTATAAATAAGGATCATCCCAATAGTATTGTTTGACTATATGAAAGAATCTCCTCTTCTGTTGATAGCTCATGTCCACTGGTACAACTTTACTCACAAGGTAATTAACAATGTCAGCATACCATGGTGCATCTGCATGTGGTGCACCTACATGTAGTGCAGCTGAGTTTATTGCTAACAATTCTTCATCTGGAAAATTCTCCTTGATTTCTTGTGTACCTGCATTAACATTTTCTAATCTAGATAAATGGTCAGCTACTTGGTTCTCCACCCCTTCTTATCTCTGATTTCAAGATCAAATTCTTGAAGGAGGAGAACCCATCTAATTAGCCTTGGTTTTGCATCTTTCTTTGCAAGCAAGTACTTGATGGCAGAATGATCAGTATAGACAATTACTTTAGTACCAACCAAGTAAAATCTAAACTTATCAAATGCAAATACCACTGCTAATAGTTCTTTTTCTGTCACAGTATAATTCATTTGAGCTTCAATTAAGGTTTTGCTAGCATAATAAATTGAATGAAAAATTTTATCATACCTTTGCCCCAGGACTGCTCCTACTGCAAAGTCACTAGCATCACACATTAATTCAAAGGGCTTGCTCCAGTCTGGTGTTACTATCACTGGTGCAGTTATCAGTGCTTTTTTAAGCTTTTGAAATGCTTCCATACAAGATTCATCAAAGTTGAATTGTGTATCTTGTTGTAACAAGTTACACAATGGTTTAGAAATTTTTGAAAAATCTTTGATAAATCTTCTATAGAAGCCAGCATGGCCTAAGAAGCTCCTTATTGCTTTAACTGTTGATGGAGGTGGCAATTTGTCAATGACTTCAATTTTAGCCTTGTCTACTTCCAATCCTTTCTTTGATACCTTATGTCCAAGCACAATGCCTTCTTGTACCATAAAATGGCATTTTTCCCAATTGAGCACAAGATTGGTGTCTTCACATCTTTGGAGAATTTTTTCTAAATTTGATAAACACAAAGGAAATGTTTCTCCAAAAACTGAAAAATCATCCATGAAAACTTCCATTGATTGCTCAATGAAGTCAGAAAATATAGACATCATGCATCTTTGAAAGGTGGCAGGTGCATTACATAAACCAAAAGGCATCCTTCTAAATGCAAAGGTGCCATAGGGGCATGTAAAAGTAGTTTTCTGTTGATCCTTAGGTTCTATTGCAATTTGATTGTAACCTGAATAACCATCTAAGAAACAATAAAACTCTTTTCCAGCTAACCTATCTAGTATTTGATCAATGAAAGGCAAAGGAAAATGATCCTTCTTTGTGGCTTTATTGAGTTTTCTGTAATCCATACAAATTCTCCACCCTGTGACAGTTCTTGTTGGTATCAACTCATTTTTTTCATTGGCTATGACTGTTACACCCCCTTTCTTAGGAACACATTGTACAGGGCTAACCCATGCACTATCTGATATGGGGTATATGATTCCAGTATCTAGCCATTTTATAATTTCTTTCTTAACAACCTCTTTCATAATTGGATTAAGCCTTCTTTGTCCTTCTATGCTGTTTTTAGAATTTTCTTCTAAAATTATCCTATGCATACAAATTGAAGGACTAATTCCTTTTATGTCTGTCATTTGCCAACCTATAGCCTTCTTATGCTTTTTCAAGGTATTTATGAGATCATTCTCCTGATCTATGGATAGATCAGATGCAATAATCACTGGAAGAGTATTACCTTTTTCTAAAAAAGCATATTTCAAATGTTTAGGCAATTCTTTTAATTCTGGCTTATGAGGTTGTTCAACTGATGGTAAATTCTTTTTAAGGTTGGGATTTTCTAAATTAAGAGATTCATAAGTTCTAGCCCATACCTTAGGTGGTGATTCTTCCTTTGGCAGTATACCTTTTTCTGACAATTCTCCTTCTGGTAGTGCAACTGCATCCGGTGCAAGTGCACTGCTGAGGCGGTCATACTGCTTGCTGAATTGTTCTTGTACTAAATGGTCAAGAGAGATGATTGCTGAACATTCTTCTCTTTCCTCTACAGGATACTTCATAGCATTCATCACATTGAAAGTCACTTCTTGATCATTTACTCTCATGGTTAGTTCTCCTCTTTGAACATCTATCAATGTTTTTCCTGTTGCAAGGAATGGTCTTCCAAGAATCACTGGTACATCTTCATCTGCAACAAAGTCAAGGATAACAAAATCTGCAGGAAATATAAATTTGTCAACCTTTACCAGTATATCTTCAATGATTCCTTCTGGATAAGCTATTGACCTATCTGCTAGTGACAAAGTTACAGTTGTAGGTTTAGCATTACCAATTCCTAGTTGTGTAAAGACTGATTTAGGCATCAAGTTAATACTTGCACCTAGATCACACAATGCACTACCTGTATAGAGCTTGCCTATTGAAAATGGAATGGTAAAGCTACCAGGATCTTGCAATTTTCTTGGAAGTTTATTTTGTAATATTAAACTGCATTCCTTAGACATGACAACAGTTTCAAAATCACCTAATCTTTTCCTCTTTGAAAGGACATCTTTCATGAACTTGGCATAATTAGACATTTGTTGTAATGCTTCAAGCAAAGGAACATTGATATGCAATTGTTTAAAAACATCTAAGAATTTACTGAATTGCTTCTCCTCATGTGCTTTTTTTTAATCTTTGAGGATAAGGAGGAGGAGGATATTCAGGAACTAACCTTGGAGTTGGTACTTGATGAGATGCAGATGCATCAGATGCTTCTGCATCTTGAGAATTTTTATTTTTTTCTCCCTTACCTGTACCTTCATTCTCATATGGTTCTGCAAGATCCTTCCCATGTCTGAGAGAGATAACTTTGACCTGTTCTTTACCTGGCCTTTGAGATGGAGTTGCTTCTGTATTTGATGGTAGTGCACCTGCTGGTCTTTGATACAGAGCAGTAGCTAACTGACCTACCTGATTCTCCAAATTTTTGATTGAAGCTTCATGAGCTTGCCTAGCTGTTCTATTTTCATTAATGAAAGCTTTAAGCAAACCTTCTAAGGAGTTGTCAGTAGCAATTTGTTGTTGTGGCCTTTGGTAATTCTGAAATTGAAATGCTGGTGGAATTGCTGGTGCAGCTGCACTTGGTGCAGGTGCACTGGCATTATTGTTACTCCACTTGAAATTTGGGTGGTTCCTCCAACCAGCATTATAGGTATTAGAGTAAGGGTTGTTATTTTTGTTATATCCTACATAATTCACAGAGACAGGGTTGCTAGAACATTCCTCATAAAGGTGACCTCCCCCACAATAGACACAACTTACTGTTCCTGGAGGGGCTTGTTCTATGGATGTTGCAGTGTTCTCCGCTGGTGCAGCTGCACTAGATGCAGGTGCATTATTACTATTGAGGTTTTTAACCAGATTTGCTAGTGAGGCTACTTGAGCAGATAGGGCAGATATTTCACTGATTTCATGTACCCCTGATGGTTTCTTTTGGGCACTCATCCTCTCAGTAGGCCAACTAGAACTATTGGTAGCAATTCTATCAATTAGTTCACATGCTTCATTATAGGAAAGATTTAACAAAACACCACCAGAGGATGCATCAAGCATTACTCTAGTTTGTGGTTCCAAACCATTATAAAAAGTTTCCATTTGAATAATGACTGGTAGACCATGATGTGGACATTTTCTCAAAAGTTCTTTCCATATTTCCCATGCTTCAAACAATGATTCTTGTTCTTTTTGTCTAAAAGATGTAATATCATTTCTCATTCTGGCATTTTTAATGGGTGGAAAATATTTTGCTAAAAACTTTTCAGCCATTTCATTCCATGCATGAATAGAATTAGGCTCCAATGAATTTAACCATGATTTAGCCTTATCTTTCAAAGAATATGGAAATAGCTTAAGTCTAAATGCATCTTCACTAACACCAGGAATGATAAAGTTACTACATATTTCTAAAAACTGTTTTAAATGTTCATGGGGATCCTCATGAGGATGTCCACCATATTGACCAATTGTTTGTAACATTTGAAACATCATAGGTTTAAATTCAAAATGGACAGCCTCTATGTGAGGTCTTGCTATGCTTGTTTGCATGTTTTGATGATCAAACATAGCATAATCTCTCATAGGTCTATCTCTATCATTAATCATACCTATTGGTCCCATGTGAATGAATTGGTTCCTGTGATCTGCTTCAGCATCTCGTTGTGATCCAGGACCACCTCTGACTGAGGCTGGTCTTGAGCCTTCTCCTTCACCTTGTTGAGACATGGTAATTTTGCTACTTTGCAGCCTTTCTTTTTGGATTCTACGCAACCTTCTTAACTGTCTTTCTATCTCTGGATTAAACTCAAATTCTGGTGGTTTGTCTCTGGGCATAAGCTAGTGCAGTTGCACTAGGTGTAAATGCACCTGTTTCTGCACAGAAAAACAAAATACCAGAATAACAAAACAAACAAAAATAAACACTAATCTACTATCTTTAAAACAACAAAAATTAATGACAATCCCCGGCAACGGCGCCAAAAACTTGGTGTGTGAAAAACTTGTGCAAGTATACACAGTCACAAACAAGTAGTATAATAAGATCGAACCCACAGAGATTGGATTAACTCTTATATATTGTTGTAAAGAAATGCAAATTAGTGCAACTACACTATTCAGAATGTTTGGTTTTGGTTGAAGTTGAAATGAAGTTAAAATGACAATAAACAATAGAGGGGAAATCAGTGGAGAAATATAGTTGAGATGCTTTCATCAAATAACTCTCTTTTTAGTGTTAAGTGCATTCGTGTGGTGCAGGTGCACTGGATGCAGCTGCATCAATTGTGTGCTTTTCAGCTACTATTTCAAAAGTTGTTTTACAAGCTTCCTATGTCTAGGTGTGCTAAATAAATTCACTCTTGACCTTGAAGTACTTGCTGATTTAATCCTAAGGGCTATGTTATCCTATTTCTAGAACTAACATGGAATTAACAAGCTTCTTTTATTAAACAAGTTAATAAAGGCTTTATTAAATGCTTGCTCCTATTGATTCTTGATTTCTAGTTATAAACCATGTCTGTGAATATAACTCTACTCATTTTAAGCGATCAACCTTAAAATAAGATGGATGTAGTATAACACAAGAATCAAAGTACATGCAACACACAAATGACACTTAAACTTTCTCAAAAGATCATTATAAGACTAGCACATCTCAACTAAAGAAACTTAGCTCATGATAGACATTGCAAGATGAAAAGAGATTGAATAAAACATATTGAGGTGATGGAAATTATCAAGAAAGAACAACAAAGTAGAGTTTACAATATTGAAGCTTTCTTGCATCAAGCAATGCAGGTGCACTGATCTTCTTTCTATATTTATGAAGAAGAGAATGGAGAAGTCGTCAATTCCTTCCTTTTCTCCTTGCCACTATCTAAGAAATTAGAACTAAAAAATTGAAAATAAAAGTACAAGAAATTCTAAAGGTGTAGAAATGTGAAAAAGAGATTATATCTTCAAAGTGAGAAGTGGGGATCCTTATATAGCCTCCAAAAAGTGAATTCCTTGATGGCTAAGTGTTAATATTTCGGCAAGTGTACCGAATCGTGCAAGTAATAAAACCGGCAAGTACCGGGTATCGTCCTCAAGGATCGAATTTAATTACCAGTTACGTTAACAACTACTAAAGGAACCAAAGTGAATTAGGATGAGATTGATTTGATTGAGCTATGAAGCTCTAAAGTAAAGCAATAAAATATTCTTTTTATGTTTTTAATAATAGATACGAAGAACGCGTTTGAAAAGATACGATGGAGAAGATGCTAGGGATGAATTCCTATTGATTTCACACTATTGCACTGATTTAATTTGAAGGATAAGCTCTTTCTAATTTTGCTATCAAACCCACAACATTCACTAATTCCTAATTCCTTAGGTAACTTGTCCTTTGTCGATAACTACAAACCCTAATTCCTTAAGCGATTCTAATTAACGACAAGCATTTAAAACGAGGGTTTGCAACATACAACAACTCATAGATTATTCCTAAGCTACGAATTGAAGGTATAGAATTTCAAACATTCAAAAACAAAACTTCCATTTCATAATTGAACAAAATATCATTGTATGAGTTTTCCAACCATAAAAAGCATTAAGCATAGAAATTCGATACGCAAAATACGAGAGAGTATGATATAAATAAAATTCTAAACCATCGACAATAGTGCTACGTCAATATTCATTCATCCCTAACATTAGGGTTTAGTTACACATGATTAAGGAAAAAGAAAGAGAAGAATTACAAATTGGAGATGAAGACGAACACATGTGAAGCTTCAATCCTTGTTCCCAAGTCTCGAATCTTCAACGCCGATCCAGAGCAATCCGTTCTCGCCGTGTGCTAGGGTTCAAAATACGTTCAAAGATACTGAAAAACGCGTCCAACGCGTGTTTTAACGCGTCTGCCGCTGATTGGCGCGCCACTCGCGCTCCAGCGCCACTCACGCGCCAGTCAGGCGCCTTTCCTGCTGTCTTCTCGCGCGTGGTGCGCCACTCACGCGCCAGTTGCGCGCCATTTGGCTGAATGCTCCTTGCTATTGCACCATTGAGTCCATTTGCCTGCACTGCTTTGTTCTTCAATTCCACCTAGTCCCTGGGCACAAAATCACGACAAAACCCAGCATAAACACTGCATAGCAAATAAATTTCTAATAGCACAAATTGTTAAATTCTCATCAACTTCATTGTTATTCATCAAAAACTCCAAGTAAAAATCCCTTTTTAACACTGAAAACCATCATGTGATGGGGACTCATCACAACCCCAAACTTAAACGTTTGCTTGTCCTCAAGCAAAGACAAGACAAGACAAAACAAACATCAGATAACATGCAATCACATAGGAATCCATCACTTAACACAAACATCTAGGAAACAAGTTGAGCATCAACTTTCAGACTGGTCCCTCAATTGCAAACCCACATGTGGTACTTTTACTAGCACATTCTTGCTCAATAGTGCGTGTGTGACATTTAACTCAGTTGGAACACAGCTAGTTTCAAAATGCGTTTAACTAAGACTAGAGGGCTTTCTTCCGAGACTGCCAAAGATGTTTCAAAACAAAAGGTAGACTAACAATTCTCGCTCCGAATGGGGGTTAAGCATGACAAAGGGCTTTGATTTAGCAATTCCGAACTCTAGGACAGTGCACTTATTACAACTTCACTGAAATGCTGCAGCAATAAAAACTAAAACAGAATTCAAAAACAAACAATACTTGGCATTTATGTTGCATTGCCCTGATTCTTTCCTCACTTTTCTCACAGGCTGATTACTTATTTCGACTGAAACCAAAGTGTGTCACCACAAATTGGCCTCCCTACTTCATAATCAACCTAACTACCATTTCTCATCTTTTTGACTGAAACTATAATGTGTCTCCACAGAATAGCCCCCCTACTCAGTTCAAAATGGCAGCTTATTACACTCTTTTCTTTTCTTTTTCTGGTCTGTTTTATTTTATTTATTTATTTTTTATGGGCAATGACAACCATTACACGAATTTAAACTGGTGCTTTATAGCTTAGCACAATGCAAATAACACTGCTTAAAGGACTTTCTAACTATGTGCACTTGTCCTAATCCCATCCTTTCATGCTGTGCCTTAGTATAACTTAGAGAACCCCAAACTTAGTTTCTTATGCTACCCCAAATTTTTAGTAAAAATTTGGCAATTCCTTTGGTCCACCAAACAGCTAGCTTAGCTACAATCATCTCTAGATTCACTAAGTTCCACCTGAGTTTATGTTTTGAGTGTGGAAGCAAGAGTACGCTAGTTCATTTACCAACAGGGGCACTATTCGCTCAGTTCTCACCAATTCATCACTAAGTTTGCTCAACTCATTTTTTTTTTGAATAATTCGCTACATGATTGCACATAATCCATGACACTGACACTGACTTGACAATAGGTCCTCCCCCCGCTCAAAACTTTGCAGTGTCCTCACTGATTAAATTAGGGGAAGGCCTATTTACAGAAACAAAAGCAAAACAAAAACAGAATCACATAGCGACAACTAACTAAAATAAACACCAAAGTACACAACCAACTAATACAAGGATAAGGGAAAGAGAGAAAATACCATAGCGGTGAGTAGACTACTCAACCGCGTCCAGGGTCTACTGCGGAGGTGCCTGAAAGATGTCAGCCTCCGGGTCCAACTGTCCTCCACTCTGAACCGTGCACATGGCTCTGTAGAGGGCTCTCATCCCAATGATCTAAACATCTCAGAGTTGTACTCGGAATTATGAGTTTGGGATGTCGAACCACGACCAACCGTCTTCCTCTTCTTTCCTTTGCCGGCCATATCCTGTTCACATCATAATAAAATTTTCGCGCACAAGATTGGTCAAGGTTAGTGCACAAATAAACATGACATAACTCTTCTTGTTCAACTATAATCACACATAATTTATCTTTCAAGAAGGTATTGAGTTCACATAACCAAATTCTCAAACTATTTTCAAGCACAAGGTTGTTGTTTACAAATGCAAGCATGTTGTTCATGGTTTCTAGTTTAAACATTTTATCAAACAAGTGGTGTGCACATCCACTCCACACATGAACAACAACCTACAATCAACTTAATCAACCCCAAACTTGATTTTCATCAATTTCTCAACACATAAATCAACACAACAACAACCATATTACGATTTCTATCAAAATCATCATCAAAATTTGAGTTTACCCATTAAGTGCAATGAGATGAATCTTGAAAGAAATTAAGTTTGAGAAGTGAATACTTACTTGATAATTGATGTGGGTGAAGACAATAAGGTGTAAATTCAAAACCCCACAACAAACTTTTAGATTAAAGCTCCTTGGATCAAGAAAATTTTAGAAAACCTAAGATTGGAAGATGCTTCACGCGTGAGAGGATGCCCAGCGCCAGTGCCGCGCGAGATTTATACTTCCAGTGGCGCGCGGGGCGCCACTTACGCGCAAGTGGCGCGCGAATTGGCAGGGGCATGCAACAGAGTGGCGCGCGACGCGCCAGTGCAGCGCGAATTGACAGGGGCCTTGCTTGTTTTGCTCGTGGAGCGCCAGTGCAGCGCGAATTGGCAGAGACCATTTGATTCTTGCAAAAATTGATTGTGACTAACATGCATCCTAAAGTACCTAATTTAAGAAAAATAATGCGAAAAATTAAAAAGATAAGGGTTGAGAAAATTGGGTTGCCTCCCAAAAAGTGCTTCTTTAACGTCACTAGCTTGACGTTGCAATTCCACTCTCTCAAGGTGGAATATATGACACAAAGAACACATCATCCTTCTTCTTCCGTTTATGAGGCAGGAACTTCATGAACTTGAGGTACAATTGTGTATGCTTCCATACCCTCTCAAGGTGAATGATGTCGAACAAGGAATGGAAGGAGTCTAAATATCGATCAAGGTCTTCACTCCCATATTCCTTACTTCTCAAAAGATGCGTAGAGAAAATGATTTGTTGGGAGATTTCTTGTTGGATTTCCACACCTTCCCAAGATTGAGAATTTTTAGCTTCCCTCCAAACACGAGGATCCTCCCGTTCAATTCTTTGTTCTTCCCCATCTTTCTTTTTCTCCCATGATTCTTCTATTATTAAACCCTGTTTTTCTTGTTCTGAATTTTGATTAAGTGGTTGTTCATCTACTAACCAATCATCAGCCAACCAGTGATATGATTTGTCAATGACTATCAATTCTGGCTCCTCAAGAACTTTAGGTTGAGCCAACCAAGGATAGGACTCATCAATCAGTATCCATTCTGGTTCACAAGAACAATAAACAAGATCCTTCCCACAAAGATCACAATAGGAGTATGTCTCACAATTGCCATTTAAATGGGGTCCTCCACAACAACAACAACGAAGTGGCGGTAGTGTGGACTCCATGATTGATAAAGTATTCACCTGGCTTTCATAGAATCAAGGGAGTAAAAGTGGTAAAAAGATAAAAAAAAAATGTAAAAAGGAAAAAAAAAGAAACAAGAAAACTAAAATAAAACTAAAGTATGTACAGGTTCGAATTAGCAGTTGCCTTCGAATTTACTGGTAAATGTAATTTCGATCCCCGGCAACGGCGCCAAAAACTTGTTGATATTTCGGCAAGTGTACCGAATCGTGCAAGTAATAAAACCGGCAAGTACCGGGTATCGTCCTCAAGGATCGAATTTAATTACCAGTTACGTTAACAACTACTAAAGGAACCAAAGTGAATTAGGATGAGATTGGTTTGATTGAGCTATGAAGCTCTAAAGTAAAGCAATAAAATATTCTTTTTATGTTTTTAATAATAGATACGAAGAACGCGTTTGAAAAGATACGATGGAGAAGATGCTAGGGATGAATTCCTATTGATTTCACACTATTGCACTGATTTAATTTGAAGGATAAGCTCTTTCTAATTTTGCTATCAAACCCACAACATTCACTAATTCCTAATTCCTTAGGTAACTTGTCCTTTGTCGATAACTACAAACCCTAATTCCTTAAGCGATTCTAATTAACGACAAGCATTTAAAACGAGGGTTTGCAACATACAACAACTCATAGATTATTCCTAAGCTACGAATTGAAGGTATAGAATTTCAAACATTCAAAAACAAAACTTCCATTTCATAATTGAACAAAATATCATTGTATGAGTTTTCCAACCATAAAAAGCATTAAGCATAGAAATTCGATACGCAAAATACGAGAGAGTATGATATAAATAAAATTCTAAACCATCGACAATAGTGCTACGTCAATATTCATTCATCCCTAACATTAGGGTTTAGTTACACATGATTAAGGAAAAAGAAAGAGAAGAATTACAAATTGGAGATGAAGACGAACACATGTGAAGCTTCAATCCTTGTTCCCAAGTCTCGAATCTTCAACGCCGATCCAGAGCAATCCGTTCTCGCCGTGTGCTAGGGTTCAAAATACGTTCAAAGATACTGAAAAACGCGTCCAACGCGTGTTTTAACGCGTCTGCCGCTGATTGGCGCGCCACTCGCGCTCCAGCGCCACTCACGCGCCAGTCAGGCGCCTTTCCTGCTGTCTTCTCGCGCGTGGTGCGCCACTCACGCGCCAGTTGCGCGCCATTTGGCTGAATGCTCCTTGCTATTGCACCATTGAGTCCATTTGCCTGCACTGCTTTGTTCTTCAATTCCACCTAGTCCCTGGGCACAAAATCACGACAAAACCCAGCATAAACACTGCATAGCAAATAAATTTCTAATAGCACAAATTGTTAAATTCTCATCAACTTCATTGTTATTCATCAAAAACTCCAAGTAAAAATCCCTTTTTAACACTGAAAACCATCATGTGATGGGGACTCATCACTAAGTAAACTTGAGAACTCAACCATGGTTACTTTTCAGCCTTTGAAAAAGCAATTTGAGTTTCATACTCAAATATCAAGAGTGGTCCAATTAGAGCTTGCCATATGGTTCATGAAATGATTTCTTCAAGTGGTCATCCATTGTGGGCGCCTCCTTTATAAAGTTTCCATGTGCCCCATGCATGTGATTTTGGATCAGCTATAATGTCATTTGGAGGTGCCTTTGTCTTCTTTTGGTTTGAGGTGCTTCCGGTGTTGGCCTTTTTCTACCATTCCCAGAATGGTGCAGCTGCATCAAGTGCAGCTGCATCAAGTGCAGGTGCATGCAGTGCAGGTGCACTGGATGATTTGGATGAAATCTTTTACTTTGTGTATTGTGTTCTTCCAATGTAGATGCCTTATCTGAAAATACTCACAAACATATCAAACATACCAATATCTAGACATCATGCTTAATATTGTGAATGACCACTTGCTTTATCCTTTAATGTTGTTTATCTAATTTCTTCTATGATATTTACTTAATTTATACTTGATTTCAACAATTATTTAGGTTTAGTTGTATAAATAACTCTATATAAAATAGAGTTATCAGAGGGGGATATGAATTCAAAATACTTCCACTCTCTAATGAGGTATAGAAGAAGATGGTGTAATGTGGTTATTCTTAGAGATAACGGGGAGCAAGTGGAGGAGGTGGATGCGGTGAAAATCTTTTTAAAACAATATTTTGAGAAGTGCTTTTCTGAGGCAAATCATAATAGGCCACTTTTGGGCGGTCTTCAATTCAAGCGTTTGACTTCAACTCACGCGGATTCTTTGATTCAACCTTTTACTGAGGAAGAAATAAGGATGGGTGTCTGGGAGTGTGATGGGGATAAAAGTCTGGGTCCGGATGGGTTCAATCTCAACTTCATTAAGTCTGGTTGGAGTTTCATGAAAGAGGATGTGGTAGGTTTTTTCAATGAGTTTTTCGCGAAAGCTTTGCTCCCCAAAGCTATCTCGGCTTCATTCATCACTTTGGTTCCTAAGAACGATAATCCGCAAGGTTTGGGGGAGTTTAGGCCTATATGCTTGATTGGGTGCATATACAAAATATTGGCCAGGGTCTTAGCTTCTCGGCTCAAGAAAGTTATGCCAAGTATTATTTCTCGTCATCAATCAGCATTTATAGGGGGTGGCAAATTCTTGACGGTGTAGTGGTGGCGAACGAGTTGGTTGATTATGCCAAAAGAAGCAAGGAAGAATGTATGTTGTTCAAGGCGGACTTTGAAAAAGCTTATGATTCCATCTCTTGGAATTTCTTGTTTTACATGTTGACTAGAATGGGTTTCCCCCAACGTTGGATTGCTTGGATTAAGTCTTGTGTGTGTACTAGCTCCATGTCGGTTCTAGTGAATGGTAGCCCAACTCAAGATTTTAAAGTTCAGCGTGGTCTGCGACAAGGGGACCCTTTGTCGCCTTTCCTCTTTCTTATAGTGGCTGAGGCCTTGTCGGTGTTGATGATGAAGGCGGTGGATATTGGTGATTATCAAGGTTTTCCTTTCAATCAGGATTTGAACTTTTCTATTCTTAAATTTGCGGATGACACAATGTTTGTGGGCAAAGCTTCTTGGGCAAATCTTTGGAGTATCAAGTCTATTTTGAGATCCTTCGAGCTTGTTTCCGGTTTGAAGGTAAATGTTCACAAGAGCAAGCTTATAGGTATCCACACTCCGGGTGGGTTTTTGGAGAGAGCTAGCACTTTCCTATTTTGTAGAACGGAATCCATCCCCTTCAAGTTTCTGGGAATCCCAATTGGCGCTAATCCGAGGAGGGAAGCAACTTGGAGCTATGTTTTAGGAGCAGTTAGAAAGCGGTTGTCTTTGTGGAAGGGTCGTTTTCTATCCATTGGAGACCGGGTAACTCTTATAAACTTCGTTCTTAATAGCATGCCACTATATATGTTTTCTTTCTATAAAGCTCCGAAGGTAGTGATCAAGAATATGGTTAAAATCCAAAGGTATTTCCTTTGGGGTATCAAAGAGGGGGAGAGGGGAATGTGTTGGGTGGCTTGGGATAGTATTTGTAAACCAAAGGAAGAGGGAGATCTCGGGATCAAAAACCTTGAATTATTTAATATAGAGCTTTATCGGATCCCTGTGTGAGTTGGAGTCGTATGTTATCTTGTAGGTACGGAGATTTGGCTTCTTCATTAGTTCAGGATTTGGTGGAAGGTAATCGTCGTAGGGACACGGGATCCATTTGGTGGAGGGACTTGGTGAACTTGGATGTTAATGTAGAGGAACAAAGAAGGTTTGCTTGGTGTGTTAGAAGAGGTTTGGGTGATGGTGCTTCAATTAATTTCTGGAAAGACCAATGGCTTGGGATTGACCCTTTGTTTAAGGTCTTTCCTCTCCTGTATAATGGTGTTGGACAGCAGAATTTAACGGTGGCTGAATCCGGTGTCTGGCGTAATGATTCTTGGTGTTGGTTGGAACCTTGGCATCTCGGTAATGATGCTGTCTGAACAACTGAGGTAGACATTCTGCGAGATATTCTCCAGCCCATGGCTCCAACGAGAATAAAGATGGACTCTTGGATTTGGCCGCTCGATCAATCGAAGAATTATTCGGTTAAAACCTTTTATATTCAGCTGGTCTGTGGTGATTTATCCTCTAATGTCTCGGTGTAGCAGAATTTTTTTGCAGGTTTATGGAAATCAATAGTGCCTTCGAAAGTGTTGGTTTTTGGCTGGCGGTTGCTGTTGGATGCGTTGTCGGTGCGCGAGCAACTATTGCGCAGGAATGTTCTCCACTTGGAAGACGACGCTCGTTGCCCATTCTGTCACGTTCAGCGTGAGTCCGTGAATCATTTGTTCCTCCATTGCGGGTTCGCGAATTCGGTTTGGAAGTGTGTTAGATCTTGGATTGGTGTTGCTCTTGATTTGTCTTTGGATGTTGTTGCTCTTGTTCACCATTGTTGCTGCTTGTATAAGGGGAAGAAAGCAAAACGCACGAAGCACGTGGTTTGGTTAACTACTTGTTGGAGCATATGGCTGGCGAGGAATGGAGCTATTTTCAATAATGAGGAGCCAAATATTGAGACGGTGGTGAATCGTATTAAAAGTCTATCTTGGTGTTGGTGTATTTATAGATTGAATTGTAATTCCTCCTTTTCCATTCAATATGGTGGTCTAATCCACTACAATGCTTAAACAATTTGTAGTCTTTAGGGGGAGAAATAGTGAGTTAGGTTGCTTATCCTCACTGTAGTGCAGGTTGTACGAAGTACTCTTTTTCCCAATAGATTTTGGCTTAGGGAGGTTTTGAGGAGGCCCTCCACATTTCCTTTATCCCCATTGTAAAAACTGGACACCCCTTATGCTCCTTTCAAAGAAAGTATTGCTTATCTAAAATTTTTTTTACTAGTAGACATAAAAAAAAATCAAGTACTAGTAGTACATGAATATATTTCTTGAAAGAAAGTACAATAACCCAGATTGTACGTTGAGATAGTACATTAAATTAAAATATTATATATTATATTTCAAATTGATGTGATAGTTGTTGTTTGCACACACATATTGCAAACTTAAGTTCATGTACAAAAAAGGTACAGCCGTGACCAATTTCTTTCTTTTTTTCTTTTCTTTTTCACTATTTTTTCTTCTTTGCATCCATGCCCTCACTTTAATATTCATTTTTATATATCATTTCATGCTTCCTCACTTATTGCTTTTAGATACTTGAATTTTTTTCCCCGAGAATGATAGCTCACTTAGTTTAGTGAAATAAACATCGTTGGGTTTCGAACCCTGCTCCTCCTCTCCTTTAACAATTAGCACACTAATTTTTAACCACTTTGTCTATAAAAAATATATTTGAAATTTTTTAACATCATATATATTATATTGGAAAATTTTAAGGCTAATTTATTTTGGTTACATTTAAGGCATAATTATTTGCTATCTCGTCTAAATGCGTCAAAATTAAAATTAATTGCACATAACATTAATATGGACACATCTATTTTTCTGAGATACTATCAATGCATATTTATTTTTTTTGAAAAATACCTCAGGCGTCAAATTAACTAACAAAAGAATTACAATATTCAGAGGCAATAACATCCTGAATTATAGGGAGTTTCTCTTCTAGCCACAATTGATCCAGATTTAGGGTAGCCCATCAATATTACAATTTCTGGGTATATGGAAAATGGAAAAGCCTTCAAATTGGGCCCTAATGAGATTGGGCACGGCCGCACGAGTTTTAATAAAAACTAAAAAGTTAATATAAACTTCTAATATTGCCCTTATTTGTGTTGTTGCCTATTGGAATAGTAAATAGTTGTTTGTATTGATAAAAATAAAAGTAGGGTTATAAATAAAGGTAAATTTAGTATATTAAGTGGAAAAAACTTTAACTAGCTTGTATTTACTTTGGAGGAATTTTTTGCTTATATTTAAAAATGACTGGAGTTATTTTTTTAAAAATAAAGTAACAAACGGACTCTAAATTGCCAATATAAATTTTAGAAAGTATTTAGTCTAAATTTGGATAGATGGTGAGAGTTTCTAGACGTGCACTAGTTGTGAAGCTACAAAGCATGTGGGTTTCACAATAGAAATTCATACTTCCAAACACACCCTTAATAGATTTTCAAGAGATATGTTTATTTATTTATGGTAGAGAAAATCACAAGGGTAAATGGAGAGATGACACAAAAGTAGATCACGGATATTTGGTAGCATGAATCGAAAGAGTTCGGGGAATGTAAAATGCAAGTGCCGGTGGAAAAAAGGGAGAAAAATAAAAAGCATGTGTGATGTGTTTGTTTTGTAACTTTTGTTAGTTGGAGTTTAGAGTGGTGTGGTCTGTCAAATTTTTGGAGCAGAGAGAAAAGTCAAGCACAACATCACAATATTCAATACAAATCGCGATCCTTCCTTCCCAACTCCCTGGCGGCCATGCTCATATCAACTAACTATACACTATCAAATTTCAAATACCAATCCATTTATTTCCATAAATCTTAAACAACACTCACGAATACACGTGCCTTCCTTTCTAGTTCATAATAATGCTCCGCAATCTGTTGCTGTTAGTGTTGTTCTTATTCCTCGTCCGGGTCTACTCGCACGAGGAGTCGGGTCCATGGAGCTGTGATTCCGGGTCAGAGATCCGAGTCGACACCGATTACCAACCCGGAGTTATTACACTTGATGGCCACGCCGACGATTGGAAGGACATTGATGGGTCCCAGTTCTCCCTTCTCCCCGCACTCGACCCCGATGCTGAAAATGAATTCAATGGTGGAAAAATGACCGTTAAGGTATTTCCTTTCCTTGTTCGCATTCACCAAATTTAATTTTATCGTTTTATTTATCAATTAATTAATAATAATTAGTTTATTAATTTTCTCACCATGGTTGTGATTGTTGCAGAGTCTGCATGATGGCCGTGATATTTTCTTTTTGCTGCAAGTTGATGGTGATTACGCCTACTCTAAAGGGTAAGCTGTGTAATGCAGAAAAATCTGAATCTAATCTGTTACTTTGATTTATAGATAACGCATGTTATATAGGGGATCCAACATGATTGGAAATAAGAGTATTTAAAACCAAAAAAAATCCTTTATGTTACTTTCAACTTTTTCTAAAGTTGGTGTGTTTCTTTGGGATGCAGTGAAAGCAAAAATTGCCCCTCAGTTGCTCTCATGTTTCAAATTGGTGATGGTGCCTCTTATCATAATGTAAGTTTGTGCACTCAAAAATGTTTCGTATAGCTTCACATGAAGTTTTACGCTCCATGTTGCTTTCAAATCTAAGAGGTGTTTGGATAAAGTTTAATTAAATGCTTATTTAAGGAGTTTTTATGGTAAAAATGCTTGTCTATAAGCTGTTTTTGCAATTCATGAAGAAAGGTGTGTAAATTCCGCATAAGCTTTATATGAACTATACAAGTTGTTCGAAAGAGCTTTTAAAAATAAGCTGAGAACAGCTTATGGATGTATCGTAAACTCTTTTAAGCACTTACCCAAGTGTTTATGTCATAAGATAAGTCTAAAAAAAGTCTTCTGATCCCAAATGCCTCTATAATTCCGATCTTGTTGCAATAATTGATAAACAATTGTGTTAATTGTTATAAGATGGGTGGCTGTGAGGAGCACTCAACCTCTTGCAATAACAAGACCTGCAAAGGTCATGAAGTTGACATTATGCACTTTTCAATTGGAAATGCTATTCCAGGACGGCTTTATGGTGGGAACCCCCTGGACAATAGGGATGGAACCGGCGGTGACAGGTGACGAATTGAAAATTTCCTTGACTTTCGCTGTACTGGTTGTAAATTTATGATGACTCCAACTATATTAGGGCTATCTTTTTATTAGATGTGTTCATTCAGTTTCCTCTATTCGTCGATACAGGTTTGGCCACTTGGTTGATCTTTATGCATGGAATCCACATTGTAGATACTTGGATGGAACCGGTCCTTCGGATTCTGGTACGCAAAACTGTGACATCCTTAAGCTGAAATTATGTGCTTAATGCTTATATGATTAAAATTAAAAAGTAGAATGAATGGGATTAAAAAATCACGTGGAATGTCATGGAATGTTGAAAGAAATCCATCAGGATAACATTTATCATGGACATATTTGTTCAACTCTTCCAATAAGTAGTTTGTTTCGTGCTTTGGGAACCTTTGTTCCTCCATCCTCTAAAGAACTTTCTAAAATCTTGAAACTACTGTTCTTTAGTTACAATAAATATGACCTTTTCTTGCATGACTTCACTCTTGTTCACTAATCCAATCCTTTGATACCAATGCCTTTTATTTAGGTGCTCATTTATTTAGTTTATGTTATTTGCACCCAAATCCCACTTTTCACATGAAACATGTTTTATACACTTTCTATTATATTGCTATTCTATTTACCTCTTAACATTTGTCTTCCACAAATGTATTTTCTATTATACGTTGTTTAGTTTGCTTATTTATTAATATCTTTCACATGCTACAGCCATATAAAAATAATGAGATCTTGCTTTAAACCTTGCATGGGTGGGGTGGGGGGGTCCATTTTTTTTTCTTTAGCTTAGCCATGTCGAATCAGGGCTCGCGTTTGATATAAATCTCTTCTAACTTTTCATTCTAATTGTTAGATATAACCTGATGTATTAGTTGTTACTTATATAAAATAGTTGGTTCACTAAACTGTTTAGTTGAGTTGTTCTGTTAAAGTCAGTTTGACTAACAGTTAGTTTGTTAGACTGTTTGTTAAAACTGTTAGACAGTTAACAAGCTGTTATTCTGTTAAAGAGTGAAGTATCAATCTATGTGATACTCTCTCTATATATAGATCATCATTGTACATTCAACTCAATAATGAAATACAATGTTAATTCAAAATCTTTCTCAATTCAGTTTTTAACATGGTATCAGAAGCACTCTAAAAGGCACCACCACCGTGGTCAAGATCCTCTCTTTCACCTTCCGCTCACCTTCTTTCTGTCTCTGCCATTATCAATGGCATCTTCACACCCAGCTACACCTCGTACACCACCAATTTTGGTGGCGCCAACATCAACAATAACCCCTCTTTCATGCTTCAACTACAAAATATCCGTAAAATTGGATGAATCCAATTACCTAGTCTGGCTTCAACAGATAGAACCAGTGCTAAGAGCACACCGTCTCCACCGTTTCTGAGTTTCCCCGGAGATTCTACCTCAGTTCGCCACAGAAGCAGATCGTCTTGCCAACGTGGAGAATCCAGTGTACAGCAACTGGGAGCTTCAAGATCAATTGCTCCTGGCATGGCTTCAAGCCCCTCTCTCCGGCGATCCTACCGTTAGTGATAGGTTGTCGTCACACATTTCAACTCTGGGAAAATATTCATCAAGCTTTTCAATCAAAGACTAAAGCACAGGCGCGCCAGTTGCGAACACAGTTGCGCACGACGAAGAAGGGATCTTCAACAATCTCAGAATTTCTGGCTAAAATCAAACATATTTCAGATTTGTTACTATCAATTGGGGAATCTGTATCCCTCCAAGATCAATAAGATGTAATTCTTGAGGGATTACCAACAGAATTCGAAGCTCTCGTAACCCTAATCAATTCAAAGATTGAATGGTTCGATCTTGATGAAATTAGGGCTCTTTTACTGGCTCATGAGCAGCGATTGGACAAGGCGCGTATCACTGAAGAAGCTGCTTCCTTGAATTTCACTCAAACGACGCCAAATTCAAAAACCCCCAATTCTGCGATAGAAGCCCAGAATGTCCCTCAAGCCAATTACACTTCTGAAAACCCTAATTCTGATAATTCTCAGTCTCAACACACTGGATTTAGAGGCAACAACCAATTTCGTGGCCGTGGTGGACGAAATGGCCGTGGAAACCGTGGTGGTCGTGGTGGTGGACGTTTTGGTGTTCAATGCCAACTCTGTCACAGAAATGGTCATGAAGTAGCCAACTGTTATCACAGATTCAATGCTGCATATGGCACTGGCCAACCTTATGTCAATGGGAATCCATAACAATATGTGAGAAATTTCACTCCCAACATAGGACAGTGGCAGCAAGGCAATAATCAATGGCAACAACAATCTGCTCAAGCAAACTACACTGCTGGTTATTCAATGCATCCTACCTTGAACAACAACTTGGACACTGCTGCCACACAACATGTCACTCTCATGCCAGCTCCACCTGGTTCTGCTCCTCCTCCCTCACATCTGGAGAACATCTTCCTTGGCAATGGCCAAGGTCTGCCAGTAAAAGCTATCTCTTCCTTTGCATTTCCCTCTCCTACTCACCCCAATCATACATTACATTTGAATGATGTCTTACATGTCCCTAACATAAACAAAAATTTCATTAGTATTTCTAAGTTTGCATATGATAATAATGCTTACATTCAATTTCATCCCTTTCATTATGTGATGAAATCACAGGACAATGACCAAGTACTGCTCCAAGGCAAGTTGGACTCAGCAGGGCTCTATCCTCTTCATTCTGGCTTCCGGTCATCTAATACTCCTACTGTTCCTTCAATAAATTCTGTTGTATCTAGTCCTAGTGATTTCTATTTTCAGTGGCATAATAGGCTAGGGCACTCTAATGTAGATACTATGAATCATGTTCTTCAATCTTGTAATCTGTCCACAGTAAATAGAAATAAAACAGAATTCTGTGTTGCTTGTTGTCTAGGCAAATCACATAGGTTGCCTTCTTCTAAGTCTACTACTCAATATAATGCTCCCCTTGATCTCATCTTTTGTGATTTATGGGGCCCAGCCCCCATGCAATCATCTATGGGCGATAAATATTACATTTCTTTCATTGATGCCTTTAGCAAATATGCCTGGATCTATTTTTTACATAACAAGTCAGAAACTCTCACTATTTTCAAGCAATTTAAAGCCCTACCTGAATTACAACTCAATACCAAAATTAAAGCTATACAAACTGATTGGGGGGGGGGGTGAATTTAGACCTTTCAAGGACTATCTAAATCAACTAGGCATGATACATCGTATCAAAATGTGGAGAGGAAGCATAGACACATTGTGGAAATGGGTCTATCCTTACTCTCTCACTCTTCACTTCCATATTATTTTTGGGACCATGCATTTCATTCAACTGTGTATATCATCAATAGATTGCCTGCATCTCATACTCATATTATTCCTCTCAAAACCTTGTTCAACACAAATCCTGATTATCATTTCCTAAAGGTTTTTGGCTGTGCATGTTATCCATTACTAACTCCCTACAACAATCCTAAGTTTCAATATAGGTCAAAGGAGTGCACATTCTTAGGGTATTCTACTTCTCACAGAGGCTACAAATGCCTTGACAAGACTGGTCGTATCTACATTTCCAAGGATGTGTTATTCAATGAGAAACATTTTCCTTATCAAAATATTAAACAAACACACTCCCCTCCTCCACCTTCTGTTACCACAGCAGCTCCTCTTGGAGTTGGAGTTGTGCAAGCTAACCCTTACCAAAATCACCACTCACCTCACCCTACAACAACAAACATTGCCACACCTTCCATTCCTTCACCTCCCTACAATATTTCACCACCTCCTAGTGAACCACAATCTCCAACATTGTCCTTACCTTCCATTGCCTCAACCACCATAGATCAAAACTCTTCATCCTCACCACCCCCTTCTCCACCACATAACACACATCACATGCTAACAAGATCCAAAACAGGCCACCTAAAAGCACCCCTGCACCCTAGCATCAATTTCACCACCACAGAACCAACCAATGCCCAACAGGCCCTCACCTCATCTCATTGGGCAGCAACTATGCAACAAGAGTTCAAAGCCCTTCAAGATAACAAAACATGGGACTTAGTGCCTCTACCACCCTCAAAAAGAGCTATAGGGTGCAAATGGGTATTCAGGATCAAGGAGAACCCGAATGGATCCATCAACAAATATAAGGCTCGTCTAGTTGCAAAAGGATTCCACCAAAAGTATGGCCTAGACTACTCTGATACTTTCTCATCAGTTGTAAAACCTATCACAGTTAGAACTGTGCTCACCATTGCTCTTACCTCAAAATGGCCTCTTATTCAATTGGATGTGAATAATGCCTTTCTAAGTGGACATTTACAAGAAGAAGTTTATATGCAACAACCTCAAGGATTTGTTCAAGGTGATCCATCTCTAGTGTGTAAACTACACAAGGCCATTTATGGCTTGAAACAAGCTCCAAGGGCTTGGTATGAAAGCTTGACAAAAACTCTGATTTCATTTGGTTTTCAACATCAAAAATGTGATCCATCATTACTGATTTTCAACAATCGTGGCTGCTTCATTTTGGTCCTCATTTATGTTGATGATATCGTCATAACTGGCTCTTCAAACACTGCCATCAATCTGATCATCACCAAGCTCAATTCTGCCTTCTCCTTGAAACAATTGGGAACACTTGAATATTTCCTTGGCATAGAATGCAAATCCACTCCTTCTGGTGCTCTTCATTTGTCTCAAGCTAAAGACATTAGAGATATTCTCCATAGGGCAGGTATGGAGGATTGTAAAGGTATTTCCACCGCCTTACCTGCTAATCTCAAGCTCTCCAAAACTGGTACAGATTTATTTGAAGATCCAACTCTCTACAGAAGCATTGTTGGTGCCCTGCAATATGTCACTGTTACCAGACCAGAACTGGGATACTCTGTCAACAAGATATGCCAGTTTATGTCTCAACCTCTCATGTCTCATTGGAGTGCAGTAAAAAGGATTTTGAGATACTTAAAAGGCTCTATTGATCATGGTCTGACTCTGCAACCAGCAACATCTAGCACTTCTCTCAGCATCACTGCCTATTGTGATGCTGATTGGGCCTCAGATATTGATGATAGAAGGTCCACCTCTGGTGCTTGCATCTTCCTTGGACCAAACCTTGTCTCATGGTGGTCCAGAAAGCAAACATTGGTAGCAAAATCTAGTGCTGAAGCAGAGTATCGAAGCATGGCATTTGCTGCCTCTGAAGTGTTATGGCTACAGCCTCTTCTGCATGAATTAAAAGTGTCCATTCCTGCACCAGTAATCTACTGTGATAATCAGAGTATAGTGGCCTTGAGTCACAATCCTGTCCTTCATTCTAGGACCAAGCATATGGAGTTAGATATATTCTTTGTTCGTGAAAAAGTACTGAATAAATCTCTGGTTGTCTCTTACATTCCTGCTCAACTTCAAGTAGCTAATATCCTGACCAAACCTCTCAGCAAGCAGCTCTTCTACAACTTCAGAAACAAGCTCAGAGTACTTGGTACTGCTGAGCTTGTGGGGGGAATGTTAGATATAACCTGATGTATTAGTTGTTACTTATATAAAACAGTTAGTTCACTAAACTGTTTAGTTGAGTTGTTCTGTTAAAGTCAGTTTGACTAACAGTTAGTTTGTTAGACTGTTTGTTAAAACTGTTAGACAGTTAACAAACTGTTATTCTGTTAAATCTGTTAAAGAGTGAAGTATCAATCTATGTGATACTCTCTCTATATATAGATCATCATTGTACATTCAACTCGATAATGAAATACAATGTTAATTCAAAATCTTTCTCAGCTCAGTTTTTAACACTAATGAAGTTCTTTCACATCAGTCTTCATAAAATAAATCATCTCTCTTCCACAAGTCCAAATTAAAAATTGATGCCACTTCACAAGGTGAGATTGGACCTCAAGATGATTAAGCAATGATTGGATTTGAGCATGTGCATGATGTCTTAAATTACTATAAGATTGCTTCATCCACATTGGAAGGTAGGAATGCGTCCAACTAGACATTTGTATGGTTGAGGACAAGACAGAGGGATTAAGTGCCTAACTCAGGTAGAGTTGATAAACCAATAATTGAGTTTGCGAAAGGCATACACAAGATCAACAAATGCAGTTGTTTGAACCATAGTTTTTGGTGGTTATCAAATCGAGATACATATCAAGAATCGGAATACCTACATTCCGAATCGCGAATCATATCTTTTTATGAATCGTGAGATGCATTATCAATAAAAGTATGCAGTTTATTTGTCAAAACAAAAGAAGTGAGCTAAAAAGTACAAACTGATATATCATATATGGACTTCAAAACAATTCAATATATTCAAATCATAAATCAAAGAGCAAAAAACAAAGAATAACAGAGGATAAGGGAGGGCAAAGTACTATGCCGGCATAAAGATTAAAAAAATTGCATTTTAGGAGGGAGTGTAAACCAAAATATAGTGTGCTATAGTTAATTGTTAGTCAATCTGACTTGGGGTATTTGGAAGGGTTGTTCTTGGCTAGTTATATCCCATTTAAGCAAAAATCCCAAAAAACAACTTGGGCAGGCATTTTAATAGTGTGAATTTGTATCGTAAGATTCAACAAAATTCATGAATAGTGAGATTCAGAAAAGCAAATCGGGATTCATGATGAGATTCAAGTGCAAGAGATTCACATCAAGATAAATATTTATTTTGCATCGAATCGAGATGCGAATCGCATGAATCATAAGATACTTATGACTATGCTAGCTCTCATCATAATAAAACCAAGCAGTCTTTCATTATAACATAATTTTGTTTTCCATCAATTCCGTTATTTTTCTCAATGGGATTTTTGTAATCAGTGCTTTCTCTTTGTGGCCAACATGTTGTGGTTCTGCAAAAGATATGAAGCCTCATAAGTCATAATGCCAAACCAGATTGCATCCTTTCCTTTTTCCTTGTAAAAATTCATTTTGTAGAGTAACTTCTAAGTTGATCACGATGAGAATCACAAATTTACAAACGTAGAATTTGCGCAGAGAATTTTTGGCCATTTTGTTATGCTGTATTAATTATCTTTTGGGAATTCAAAATAAAGTTCCATCGTTTCATAAGCCACAAAGTAGGGTGATAATATTATCCCTTTTCAAAGAGTTAGTACGAAGCACCGACAAAGACACGGACAGCTGACACGACATGGACACACAGACACCGGTTTTAATTTGAAAAATATTGAAAAATACAAGTATGAAGTGTAGGTGGACACCGGACACGTCTTCAACCGGAAGTGTTGGTCGGTCCTACTAGTAAACTTCAAAGGAAAACACTTCACACCATGTGATGCAACCATACCATTAGATATATAAAATTTATGGATTATATATATATATATATATATATAAAATCTTATTTTCAGCTCCCCTTCATTTGTTGATGATCTTTTAAGTTGTTAGCTAACTTTATTATAGGGTTACATTAAGCATTGGCCCTTTTTCTGTTGCCAGTTAATGATTCTAGTGCACAGAATGACTGGAAGGGTGCTTGGTGGCATAGCAGCTTTACGGTTCACTCAGGTACTCTTTTTACTGATCTAAAAGCAAGTAAAATAGCTTATCAATTAACTGTAGTCAGAAGCTGAGTTCAGACTGTAATATTGGTTGGTAAAGAAATGATTCACGAAACAATATTTTTTGAGTAGTAGCAACTGCAACCACAGTTTAAAACTTTGGTGAAAGTGTATCACCTTATATACCTATATGCTCCATATGAATTAAATGCTAGGTATATATGACAGAGCATGTGTATTATGCTCTATGCATCATATGTTGGATTCTTATGTTAAATTACTTTTTTATGGTGTGTAATAAGAGGCGTGGACCAAATCTATTCCTAAAACCTCAAGGTGATAGGTTAATGGATATAGCCTTCTATATACTTCTTATTTTGTTCGTCATTTGGCTATGTGGGACGATCTCATACTTGGATACCCAACATCTTCCCTTCAAGTGTGAGTCTCGGCCCATATGTGTGTAACCCATTATGAGAGATTATGGATTGTTATTGGATCATACACCAATGGGTTCTTTTTGGTATCGGACCCTCGCGGGCGACCCACGCAGTGTCCCAACGCTGTCAACGAAGGACTAATCTGCGCTCGCTACTTGGGGCTCTTAATCATTTCGCTGGCCAACACCCTATTTGACGTAGGCGGGAATCGAACCCGGGAGCAAACCGGATCGACCCCCACCACGTCCCAGCAGGAGCCTGAACCACTGGGCTAGGAGTGTTGGTTACACCAATGGGTTCTGATACCACTTGTTGGATTTTTAATTTTATATATTTATTTTTATCTTTATTTTGTGGGTAATAAGATAAGAGGCTTGGACCATTTTTGTTCCTAAAACTTTAAAGTGATAGGTTAATGGATATAGCCTCTTATATACTCTTTATTTTGTTCATTATTTGGCGATGTGAAATTAACTCACTTGAATACCCAACTTCATATATGTCCTTTCTTGCGAGATATGTCAACAACACTACAATTTTTTTTCTTATGTGTAAGTGCCTGTTGCTTTCAATAATATATAATTAATGCTTAGTTCAGTTATCCATAAAAGAAGGATGACCAGTTTGTTTATTATGGCTTCTTTCCTTTACAAGATTTTTTTTATTTTTTTAGAGAAACCCATCTTGTCATTCAAGGTGGATACAAGTGTCTTCACGCAAGTCTCTCAAAATTTCAAAGCATCATCAAATTGGCAATTCTTTGTTGGATTGAGAGAAATACATAACGGATTCCTAATTAGGGGACTAATTTGTTGGCATTTTACATGATTTCGAGACCATAATGGTGTTGCTTTGTTTTACTAAAAGACTAATTTGATGTAAAAAATTCTCGGAGGACCAAGATGATGAGACTGCATTATTGAGGGATTATATCGATGACAAAATCCTTTTTATTACTAAATTGATGAATGTGTATTCGGAGGACAAAAGTAGGGGCTTACTCTACTTTTTTATGTGAAGCCTATTTTGGATTCTATCACAAGTTGCAACCCCATATATATATATATATATATATATATTGGCCTGGGACACAGTACCTTAAATATTATCTCTCTGCATTGTTCTGCCCTATCATTTAGTTATTCTGCATCATTTTGATCTAAATTACTATGTGCATGTTTGTCTATATCAGGTTTTGTAGAGGATGAGAGTCCTTATGCAGAAAATGGAAAAAAGGGTACATACTTTTTCGAATTCTCTAGGCCATTGAGGACTATGGATCATCTTCAACAGGTAACAACTTAGAAAACAATATGCTGCATTCAAAGGTTCTATTTGTTCAGAGATTGCTTTGATCTTTCCTCTCTTACATTAGCTGAATTCTTGGACTGTAAGTCCCTTCCTGATTAATCTTTCGAGTCCTTCCCAAATCTAAAAAATAAATGGACTATATGGACCACATTTTTTACCAGTTATAATTAATACTGGCATAGAGTACTCCAAGTCACGTGATAAATTATGCTTGAGCTGTTTGTTGTCAGCACAATTTATGGCTTACTTCTATCAGCATGTTTCTTGCCTTATAAGAAATATTTCTTGGATCGGCTTATTTGAGCTTATCTACTGGCATAAGCACTTGTAAGACTGTTTGGGAGAGCTTATGAAAACAGCTTATGACATGTTCATAAGCTGTTTTCAGCTAATTTCCGTAAGCTCCCCAAGATAGCTTATGAAAACATCTTATACCTTATAGAAATATAGTTTAACATTATTTTATCCTTAATTATGGAAACAGTTTACACATAAGCTCTTATATGATAAGTGCTTATACTATAAGCGCTTAATTAAGCTATTTATCCAAACGGGGCCGACTACCTTCATATTCTGTGTTGTGGTTTTATTTGGGATGACAGGCTATAGATTAAAAAGAAGTTCTTTCTCGAATTTAATAGATGTGATTGAACGCTAATCATGTGGTGTTTATGTTTAACACATTGTGATTATTGTGTTTGTGTGATAAATTCTTCTTATACAAAGATTCATTTTGTGGCTTTGAGAATTTTCAACCAAACATATTGTTGTCTTAATGGTGCTGTCGTGATATCATACTCCTGAATTTCATTTATGTGACGTGATAACAACTTAACAAGCAAGTAAAATGATACAAAATTATACCTTACAGGATGTGCAATTTGCGATTGGCGGATCGAGCAAGATGTCAGTTGCATTCTGGTATCCAGTAGATGGTAAACCATGGCATGGTTCTGGGCACTACTCTGTTAACTGTGATTGGGTTCCCATTGATATATCTCATGGAAGTTCTTTGACTGACAAGAAGTCAGTGGACAAAGGTTCAAGTAGCTCGTGGAATATTGCAAGTGCATTTTCTCTCATACTTTCAGTAGCAGCACTTTGTGTGTCTGTGTTTGTGAGCTATCGGGTTTTGCATCCAAAAAGTGTCTCCTTCACCCCTATGGAGGACCTTTAAATATTGTACCAACAACTTGAGATTGGGATTGTACTATTCATTAAGCTTGTACTAGATAGGTTTGTAGTAGTACTGTTTAGTGCCTTCTTTTTGTCCTATTTTTTTAATTCTAGTTGAAGCATTACTTTAGTTATTTTACAGTGTGTCAGAAAAGTGTTAGTACATAATCAAGCATTATGGAGTTCCTTCTTCTCGTGCTTAGTTGTTGCAATGCAGGACAGTTTGCTTTTCGGCATTCAATAAGTTCAAAATGGCTAGAGCATCTTTACTCATGAAGCATGTTGTCAACAGAAATATTTTAGTTATTGCAATGGTTGAGAAAAAAAATTGTTTCATAGCTTATTTTGCAAATTAGAGAAGAGAGAGATTAATTGAAATCTTTTTTTTCTTAAACCAAGGTATCCTCCTCCACAGCGATTTATTGAAATCTTAGGTAATCACCGAAAATCTCAAAGTTAAGAATATTGACATTGACACTTGTGCGAGACTTTATGGGGATAGTAATGAATTGAGATATGATGAAGCGCTTTCATTTCATCTAGTCTCTTTTTGACAATTCTTATTTGTTAGTGAATAGCGGATATGACTAACAGATGATGAATAGAAATGTATTTGGTAAGCATTGGCATTTGACATTTTTTGGGTAGTGTTAAGCGTTTTTTCAAATGTTGTGAATAGAATATAGTACCTAACTTTTTTGTTATTTTTACCCGCATTATGCTTCTTAAATTCTTTCTCTATCATCGTTAATAAACTAAACAATTTTAAATTCCTATTTTTCTACATAAATTATCTTTAGTTTCTTTAATTATTTTAGGAGTTTACCATCGTTAGATGTCGATTATTATATTGTAGTACGTAAGTAATGGTATGTGTCTGTATGTAGGGGTGTGTGTGTGTGAAATAATACAATTTTTTTTTAGAGATAGGTAAATACAAATATTAGAACAATAAAATTTTAAATTTTAGTTTCTAAATATCTTAATGTTAGTTTAATTACCAGGAATTCATATAAATAATAATTTATAAACTTTTTGTCATATTTTATATTGATTAAATAACTTAGTTAAGAATTAAATATGTCATTTTATGGCCTTTGACATTTATCAGCTAATTTAATTGCTAACTTTACCAAACACACGAGTTATCTATATCTAGCATATCTGCTAATTTTTACCAAACAGAGTCTTTGTGTGTAATGATTATAAGTGGTATTTCCCACTCTGTTTGCAGACCAAAAAATATCGCAATTCATTACTTCTTACTTTAAATAATCAAATAAAGAGAATTCATTGTATAAGACAAAGAGTGAGAAAAAATATTATAAAAATTGAGAGGTAGTTGAATGGTGGAGATTTAACACTTGACACTGTCAAGTAAAAAGTTGAATGGAGAGAATCCATTCCTGGAATTCATTCGGTTGAATCCTTTTCATCAACACTAAAACAGTATATAGATGTAATGTAACGGTGATAAAAATATAAAAAACAATAGGACGTGTTTGGATCAGGAGAGAAAGAGGGAAGAGAGAAAGAGCGGAGAAATAGAGTGGATTACTCATATATTAGATGGCTTATTAACTTCAAGGGACTTCTCACCTACACTTGAATAAGACAAAGTGAGAAAAGAATATTATAAAAAATAAGAGAGAGAGAGAGAGATATAATACCAAAAAAAAATTGAGAGAGAGATTTGAATGATAGAGATTTAACCTTTGACACTCTCAGTGAAAAGTCTAATGAAGAGAATTTCATTCCCAGAATTCATTAGGGTTAAATCATTTTCAAAATTAGCGTAGAAGTATAGAAATATAGAAAAATAATAACGGATTGCTCATATATTAGTTGTCTCGTTAACTTCTACAAGAAAAGTAGATAGATTTTAGCAATGCATGAGTCTCCACGCAGGTTCTTGCTCGAAAAGTGCCTATGCTAACGTTTTTATTTATCTGTTCAACTATGAAAGAATCTGAGAAACTGTTACAAGTCTCAACAAAACCAAATCATTTCTCATAGTCAAACTATTTGCGCCATATAAACAGCATTTACATGCTGCAAACAAATGTGTTTTTCCATGACAGGCCTACTCATACTGAACATAAGTTCTCATCCGCATTGTTGACATATGAATCTTCCTTCGATATTGAATGAGCTTCAAGGGATGATTCAGATGAAGCCATGCAAGTTTTAAGCCAGGATTCATCTAAGTTATGAGTCTTGAGTAAATTGCACAACTCATTAAAACCATCAAGGTCTGTTTCTTCTTTATAATACTTCAGAAAAGCACTCACAACTTGTGGTGAAATTCGCTTTTTATCATCAGTGACTTCCAAAAGCGCAGCCTCAAAGTGGCTCACAGCACTATCCAATTGACCTTTCTCCAAGAAAAACATCATGAACATTTCCCGAATCCTAAAGAAAGTCCTCTGCAGTTCCCAATAGCCTCCTTAAAGACCAATGCAGCTTCTTCATCCATGTTCTGACTCAAGTAAGCACTCACAACAACACTAACCAACCTTGTATCATAACTAACACACCTAGAATATTCCCACTCCTTAAAGCATTTTATTATGCCTTTCATATCTTTTAGCCTTTGAAGGGTAGAAAGCATAATAAGATAGCTCTTATTGGTCACATGATTAATTGATTTGAGGGAGTTCCACACTCTATAAACCTCATCAACATTACCAGGAACTCTGCTTTTTCAAATTCTTTAGCTCTAACAAAGATAGCAGCAAGGTTGCTATACGTCTTCCAATCAATTTTGACTTGATTTTCTTTTTTCATCTCTTCATAGACTGTATGGACTCCATCATGGTCATTCAAAGAGGCAAAGCTATTCATCCAAACAACGTATGTGAATGCAGTAATTCGAAATTTTCTCTGTTTCACATCATCAACTAGGTGATGATGTACTTTGAGAGGTTGACCCAATCTCATATACATAATGATCAAATTAGTGATAGCCAAACTAGTCACATAACCTAATTCATCCATTTTTGTTAAAATGAGGTAATGCTTTGTCTGCCATTAGTTCCTTACAGTAACAGTTTAGAAGAGAATCGTGTGTGATTTTGTTCTTGGCATGAGGAGGAAGTCTGTTAAAGTAATTCTCAGCCTCAACAACACCTTTGGATTTTGACACAAGATCCAAATGCATTGCATAATTCTCCCAAGAAAAGTTGATTTTTCTCATTTGCATCCATTCCAATATCTGCAAACAATGATGAAAAATAGAAAAACAAAAACAAATGAAAATTTTCTATATTTACGTAGAACTGAAGAAGTCGTTTTTGTCTTGTGTATGGATTATGATTAAAGCTCAATATAAATTGAAATTTAGGGGGAAAAGTTGTAAAAATTTGTGATACCTCGAGTGCATGGTGGAATCTGCGATACTTTCGAAGCTCCTGGACACATTTATGGAGCTCCGCTTTCCCGACGGATTTTCCTTCAAGTATATACTGGTTTAAAGTCTGTGATACGCTCCTTCCAGTCTTTTCCAGTTCTGATGACCTTTGGTATAGGTTTGACTTTTTCGTAGGGCTCTCAAACACCGTAGCCTCTGTGCAGAGTAGTCGGGATAACCCTCTCCCGCCGGTAATTAGACGGCAGCTACTCATCTCCGTCGCTCTCGGATAAAGCCTCGGTAAATTGAGCTCTAGGGCTAAATCCGGAAAACCTCACCACTCAACAATGGAACTCCAATGTAGAGAATGGAGTTCCAATTTAAAAGTAGAAATAATTTGCAGAGAAATGAATTGGCTAATATATAACAAAGTGTGATCTCCAAGCAAAATGGAAGTGTTGAACGAGTAAAACTAACAAGTAAGGAAATACAGTAAAAACTGAAATAAGCAATAAAAACAAGTAAATCACAACATTAGCAATTGGATAGTCCTTTGAAATATGCATCTATGCTTCATTTGAATGCAGTAAATAACCACTTTCCTTTGCCAATTGAAGTCTTTCCAACACTGTATGCTATAACCGTAGTTAACTTTTTTTTTTTATAAATAAATTTAGATGTGATGCATCGTGCAAGTTTGGTGCATATAGGGGTGTTCAATGGTTCGGACAAATCCAAACCAACCCACAATCTAATTCAAACCGATATGTTTGGTTCGGATATTTTTCGTGTTCGGGTCAAAATCGAACAAATCCAAAACAACCCGTAGTTGTTTGGTTCGGGCAACTGATTTTAGAATTCAAATCGGCGAACCCAAACCAACCCATATTAGGACATAATAATTTTGTAATTTTAGATGTACACGGTTTTTTTGCTTAAAATTTTTACCTTAATAATTTATAATTAAGTTGTAAAACTTTAATACTATGAATATGAATGGGAAGACTAATTAGTGGATTTGACTTTGATTTTATGTGATTTTCAACTGAGAACAGAACACAAAAAACTCAAGCTTCCATGTCAAATACGTAGTGAACAACGCTGAGATGCAAGCAATACCAAACATGGTGAAGCATATTTCGGTCGAATTCATCTATTGGTTGTCTAAATGATGGTTTTCTAATGCCATTCATGCATTTGAATCTTTCTATTTTTACTGTAAAGAGAATTTGGTTGATTATTAATTTAGGTGTTTTGTAGTTTCACTACTGAGTGGCCTTAATAGTTAACAGTTTGTTTGATTCACCAACCGAACTGACCTTAATAGTTCAGTTAGTGAAAACCGTCCTTGAAATAACAGCTCGGTTCTAAACTATTTGTAAAAATTCAGTTAATTCAATTCGATTCAATTTGACAGTTCAGTTTTATAGTTCTAATGAACAGTATACATCATATAAGGTCGTGATGAAATTGTAATAAAAAGTGCTCTTGTACTCGGGTAAATAATTGTAATGAAAAGAACCTCATTTATCGTCAAATATTGTCATGACTCTATTATGAATGAATACGATGAATTGAAAATTGGACTTGTACTGGTGTGATGCAGTAGCTTTAAAGTTATCAGTACTCCATTTGAGCTTTAAAATAACATGACAGAGAACATGTTACTTGCATTGCCGTTACTACTTTAAATACAAAAATAGTAGTGCATTTAAATGCGACTATCTAAATACAAACCGGAAAACACTCTAACGCATCTGATGCACAACTCAGCTGAATTCGGCAATGCAACTCAGCCACATAACATTACATAAAAGAATTACAAAATCCAAATAAAAAAACAACTTGGAGAATAGATCTTGAAATATCCACTCCAATATCTTAATATCAAAATTTTCATTATTCTTCTCGAATCTTCTTCATCTTTATGTCTACACGCTCTAAGGGAAATAGCAGCTTCCTCAAAAGAGAAATTATTGATGATAAGAGACACTTTCTTCCATTATTGATTCAGTCACGTACATTTAATTTATGTACCTCAGCAGCTGCCATGCAAAATAACACCATGTGTGTTAGGAAATCCTGTTCCATTTGAGGAGATTAAAGAGTCAAAAGGCTAAGAAATACTAATAGTAGAAAACTAGTTAAAGGGCATTTGGTCCCAGGTTCAAATCCTTGTGGTGTAGTTTTCACCGCCAAGAAAACTAGTTAAAGGTAACTGACTAGTCTTGTTAATAGAGGAAACCAATAATTCACAAAAATAAAGACAGCTATGTTTCCCATATCAATGCAACAGCTATCACTACAATGCCCAACAACAATAATGTTTAATGAGTGCAGCCCAGATCTATCAAACGGTACTTGTAATCCGTGAATAGAGAATTCTCAAACCTTAAAAATGCATATATCTATACATAGCAACTTGATGCAGGAAACCCTATTCAAAGGACTAAGTGATATTGAGTAGTATTGGTAATAACAATTGAGATTAATGTTGCTAGAGGACAGACAAGTTAACATTGCAATAACAATTGAGATATTTGAAGTAGAAATAGAAGGCACCATTTGGCATAATATCATGAAATTTCTTGCTTATTTTAATATTTATAAACAACAGGGTGAAGCCTTTGTAGCTTACCAAAGTCATTAACCCATCCGCAAAGCAACTCACTGATATAGCAATGGCCACACCAATTGGACTTGAAATTGTAAAAGCAAAAGCATATGCTGCACATGATAATATATGGCCACACCAGTTGGAGTTGATGCGGCGCTAAGGAGAGCAATACCCATAACAATGGCTGCAAATATCTTGTGTAAACAGATTGTCAATAGAGCTCTCCAAGCATCTGCTTCTGCTTCAGTAACTCCAATTGCTAAGCCCTCAAATATAGAAAAAAACTAAATTGCACATCCTAATTCTTACTTCATAAGTACAGAGAACAGACTATGCAGCACATATTGTCTTTAAGCTTAATTTAATTCATAACCTATGTAGTCTTTAAACTAAATAAATCAGTTCATAAGGATTCTAAAACAAGTTCATATTGAACATAAGTTCTCATCCGTATTGTTGACGTGAGATTATTGAACAGTTCCATGACAGGCCTGTTCATATTGAACATAAGTTCTCATCTGCATTGTTGACATATGAATCTTACTTCGATATTGAATGAGCTTCAAGGGATGATTCAGATGAATCCATGCAAGTTTTAAGCCAGGATTCATCTAAATTGTGAGCTTTGAGTATATTGCCCAACTCATTAAAACCATCAAGATCTGTTTCTTCTTCATAATACTTAAGGAAAACACTCACAACTTGTGATGAAATTCGCCTTTTATCATCAGTGACTTCCGAAAGCGCAGCCTCTAAGTGGCTCAGAGCACTATCCAATTGACCTTTCTCCAAGAAAAACATCATGAACATTTCCCGAATCCTTAGGAAAGGTCCTCTGCAGTTCCCAGTAGCCTTCTTAAAGACCAATTCAGCTTCTTCATTCATGTCACGACTCAAGTAAGCACTCACTACAACACTAATCAACCTTGTATCATAACTAACACAGCTAGATTCCCACTCCTTAAAGCATTCCAGTATGCCATCCATGTCGTTAAGCCTCCTAAGGGTAGAAAGCATAATAAGATAGCTCTTATTGGTCACAGGATGGATTGTTTTGAGGGAATTCCACACTCTGCAAACCTCATCAGCATTCCCAGTCCCAGCATAAAGGGTCAGCATGCAATGGTAAGCTTCGCGATCCCGCGGCTTCCTTACTTTTTCCAGCTTTTTAAGTATCAACTCTGCTTTTTTAAATTGTTCAGCCTTTACAAAGATAGCAGCAAGGTTGCTATACGTCTTCCAATCAATTTTGTCTGCATCTTCTTTTTTCATCTCTTTATAAACTGTTTGGACACCATCAAGGTCATTCAAAGCGGCATAGCTATTCATCCAGACAATATATGTAAATGCAGTCATTCGAAATTTTCTCTGTTTCATATCATTAACTAGCTGATGCACTTTGAGAGGTTGACCCAACCTCATATACATACTCATCAAATTGGTAAAAGCCAAACTGGTTACATAATTTAATTCATCCATTTTGTTAAAATGAGCCAATGCTTTGTCTGCCATTAGTTCCTTGCAGTAACAATTTAGAAGAGAACCGTATGTGAACTTGTTCTTGGCAGGAGGAGGAAGACTGTTAAAGTAATTCTCAGCCTCAACAACACCTTTGGCTTTGGACACAAGATCCAAATGCACTGCATAATTATCCCAGGAAAAATTGATTTTTCTCATTTGCATCCATTCCATTATCTGCAAACATCGATGAAAAATAGAAAAATAAAAACAAATGAAAATTTTCTATGTTTACATAGAACTGAAGAAATCATTTTTGACCTGTGTATGGATTATGTTTAAAACTTCACAAAAACTGAAATTGAAGGGGGAAAAACTTGTAAAAATTTGTGATACCTCGAGTGCGTGGTTGAATTTGCGATACTTTCGAAGTTCCTGGACGCATTTATCGAGCTCACCTTTCCCGACGGCTTTTCCTTCTAGTATATACTGGTTTAACGTCTGTGACACGCTCCTTCCAGTCTTTTCTAGCTCCGATAACCTTTTGTATAGATTTGGCTTCATCGTAGGACTCTCAGTTACCGTAGCCTCCGTGCAGAGCAGGCGGAGAAGCCTTCTCCCGCCGGTAATCAGACGGCTGTTATTCATCTCCGTCGCTCTCAGATAAATCCACTGCCTGTGCCAGGTCTATTTGTTATCCGTTGGAAGGGTTTTGTTAGGGTTTATGAAAACGCACAAGCTGACCTCGTTTTATCTCTCACTTGAATCAACAATTATGGAGGTATTATTAAAATCGTGGGCTGCGTGGCTAGGGTGAGGTAATATTGTCTGACTCTCGTTTGGATAGAGCTTATTTTAAGCTTATGTAAATAAATAAGTTTTTTTTGTATTATTTATAAACTTCTCAATGTAGTTTATGGAAAAACAACTTATGGAGATATAACTTTTATTAGTGAGAATTTATGGGTTATCATGAAAACTTATTTATTTCCATAAGCTCAAAAATAAGCTCATCCAAACGGGCCCCTAATCTAATCTAATCTAATATCTATCTATCTATCTAATCTAATCTAATCTAATCTATCTAATATAATATCTATCTAATCTAATACCTATCTAATACCTATTTAATCAAACAAACAACTTATAAAAAGACTATTTTAGACATCTTCATTTTTTGACACATCACCACTCTATTTCTTATTTTTTAATTCTATTTTCTCTTACTTTCAAACTCTCTCTATTTCTTTCAATCTCACATTTCCCAACATTTCTCATTTTTTTACACATCTACTATTTGTGGCCCCACACCCTTTATTTAAAAATATTTTTTTCCCAATTTTTTTAATCTACTATATAGTGTAATATAATTAAATTAATATTAAATGATTTACAATTAACTCATATTTACTATCTAATCTAATATCTATTTATACAAACAAATCACATTTAAATTATTCAAATAAGCCTCCCTATTTACTTAAACTCATCTAAGCAATGACAACATTGTAACTTACTATCACACTTTTTTTCAAATTTTCTTCTCACTCCTACTTTTTTCCTACTTTCTCATAGTTTTTTTTAAAAAAATTTCAAAATTCTAATCAAACCCACTCACTTTATTTTTCCACTATCTACTATAATCTATTAATCAACTAAAATAATCAATTGAAACTACGAAATAATTGCACTGATATATAAAAAAACACGGGATAATTGTACTAATATATAAAAAACACGAAATTAATATCTAAAAACACAAGAAGACTTGATGACTATTTAAACTACTAATTAATATTTAAAACACAAGTGACAAATATTTGTCACTAATACCTATAAAAGGACAAATAATTGTAACGATAAATAATAAAACACAGGATAAATATCTCTTATTGATAATCTATTATCTATCTAATATCTATTTATCTAATCTAATCTAATATCTATTTATACAAACAAACCACGCTTAAATTATTACCTAAACAAGTCTCCCTATTTACTTGACAACTCATCTAACTAAGGGCAACATTGTAATTTACTATCACATTTTTTTAAAATTTCTTCTCCCAATGCACTTTCTTCTCATTTCCCCTTTTTTTCAACTTTCTCCTTTTTTTCAAATTTCGAAACCAATTTCTTTTCCCACTATCTACTATAATCTGTTGATCAACTAAAATAATCAATTTGCTTATCTAAAAAAACTAAAATAATCAACTGAAACTACGAGATAACTGCATTAATATATAAAAAACACGGGATAACTTCACTGATATATAAAAAAACACCAGATTAATATTTAAAAAAAGAAAATTTAATGACTATTTAAACTACTGATTAATATTTAAAACACATGTGACAAATATTTGTCACTAATATCTAAAAAAAGGACAAATAATTGTCACAGATATATCATAAAACACAGGATAAATCTTTTATATTGATAATCTACTATCTATCTTTTACTATCTACTATAATCTACTAATCAACTAAAATAATCATATGAAACTACGAGATAACTGCACTAATATATAAAAAAACACGGGATAACTTCACTGATATATAACAAAACCCGAGATTAATATCTAAAAAATGAAAATTTAATGATTATTTAAACTATTGATTAATATTTAAAACACACGTGACAAATATTTGTCACTAATACCTAAAAAAGGACAAATAATTGTCACAGATATATAATAAAACACAGGATAAATCTTTTTTATAGATAATCTACTATCTATCTTTTACTATCTACTAATCAACTAATTAAACTAATAAATCGAAACTACGAGATAACTGCACTGATATATAGAAGAAAAAAAACACGGGATAACTGAACTGATATATAAAAAACACGAGATGAATATCTGAAAAGATAAGAAAACTTAAAGACTATTTAAACTACTGATTAATATTTAAAACACATGTGACAAATATTTGTCACTAATACCCAAAAAAGGACAAATAATTGTCATCTAATCTATCTAATATCTATTTATCTATTTATATAAACAAATTACACTTAAATTTCCCAAACAAGCCTTCATATTTATTTGACAACTCAACTAACTAAGGACAATTGACAATATTGTAATTTATTATATCATTTTTTTTCAAATCTCTTTTCCCAATGCACTTTCTTCTCACTCCCACTTTTTTCTACTTTCTCCTGCTTTTCTTTAAAAAATTTCAAAATTCAAACCAAACCTGCCCATTATCTACAATAATCTACTAATCAACTAAAATAATCAATTGAAACTACGAGATAACTGCACTGCTATATAAAAAACACAGGATAACTGAACTAATATATAAAAAACACGAGATTATCATCTAAAAAAACAAGAAGACTTAACGACTATTTAAACTATTGATTAATATTTAAAACACATGTGACAAATATTTGACACTGATACTCAAAAAAGGACAAATAATTGTCAGTGATATGTAATAAAACACATGATACGTATTTCTTATTGATAATCTATTATCTATTTTTTACTATCTACTATAATCTACTAATCAACTAAAATAATCAATTGAAACTATGAGATAACTGCACTGACATATAAAAAAACACGGGATAACTGCACTGATATATAAAAAAATACGGGATAACTGCAACGATATATATAAAAATATAGAATAGCTGCACTGATATATAAAAAAGCACGGGATAAAAACACTGATATATAAAAATACTGGTATATATAAAATACACCAGATAAATGCACAGATTGTTTTTAAATGATACTTTTACATTTTTAGATGTTAATATTTATCTATTTTTTATTTGAGACTCTTTTTTTTATCTATTTTAAATTTGTCTTTATTTTCACGGGTTAATGTTCAGACTATTTAAACTATCTCTAAGTTCATTCATAAAAAAACGCGACGGCACCCGTGCGTATGCACGGGTATCCTACTAGTTATTCCATAAAAGGGTGTTATCATTCCATGAACTTGAAGAGTGATTCATCAGTTCGAAAACTAGTAGCAGATGGATTATACAAAGAAGCTCTTCATCCAACACACCTGACCTCACTTCTTCACCTTCCCCGCTCTCCTCAAATCTTCCCTGCCCTAATTTAATTTGGGGAGAGATTTTTTTGTCAATTAATTATCCAAGTCAGCATATTAAGTTTTTTTTGGTTGTAAAGTCAGCATATTAAGTAAGAGGCGAAATTATCCTAGAGGTCCTCTAAGTTATTTAATTGTAACAAGTTGGTCCTTTAAGCTTTTTTCGTATCACTTAGGTCCTTTAAGTTTCATAATATGCACACCGTTAGTCTTTTTTCATTTTTCGTTACAAAAAACCTAAGTTGGCACTAATAGAGCTGATGTGGTCGAGACAGAGGCTATGTATCATCTTCCGATAACAATTTGGTTATTTAAGACTACCGCATATAATAATTTGGTCATTTTAAGTTAAATGAAAAAGAAGATGAACCATTTTTTAAATTTTTTTTAAGTTGAAAGTAACAAATTATTACATGATAATAATATTAAATGACTAAATTATCACCAGATTATAGATGACACGTAGACTCCATCGTTACCACATCAGCTCTATAAATGAATTGAAAATTGGTCTTGTACTCTTGTGATGAATTACTCTCTTGCTGCTATTTATAAGAAATAAATTTAATTATTCAATAAATTTAAAAGGCTAAAACTGCCTCTTTTTCTTAGGACTGGACCAAATAGTTTTGAAGTTTTTAGTATTTGACAATGAGTCATGCATGACAGACAACTTGTTACTTGTATTATTACCACTGCACAATGCTTCTTTACAAAATATTAGTGCATTTCAATACATCTCTTAAAATTCAATCTGGTAGTACAACACTTTAGAGCATCTGAAGTACAACTCAGCTGAATTCGGCAATACAAGTTAGCCACACAACCTTACATAAAAGAATTACAAAATCCAAATAAAAGTGGTCCACCTAATATGGTCCTCTTTTAAAAGAGTCCAGCCATGCATGGACCCTTTGTCTTGACTGGTTCTAGCAGGTCACAATTCTTTCACATCGAACCATCTTCCTTGTGAAAGATTAAATCATGAAAAGTACTAGAATGTGTATAATGTCTTTGCATTTTGCAGATCCCTGTGGTCAGCGTGTATCTCGCCAACATTCTCGCAAATCCAGTTGCCGAATCACCCTCGTTTCTCCGTCTTGAATGATCTTACAACGTCATTAGTTTTAATGGCTCCAAACATATGGTCATTTTGATTTTGTGTAACAAACAACTACATTTAATCTTTACTACTTGCTATTGCAGTCCACCTTTTGACCAGGACCCTATTTGATATGTTTCTTTGTTCCTGCTGGTTAAACCTGCATTGTATAATCGTTGCTGCACCGAACATATAGCTTAAGCTTTTGCCCGTAAAATTAGTGCAGTACACTGAAGCAGAATGGAGACTTAGGGAAGAATATCAGATTGATTTTGTTTTGGAAAATCAATCGTTACCCCAATTAACATAATGGTAGAAAATAGGAAATGTCAGTTCCCATGGTTCCATACTTTGTCACTTGAGCCAAATCTTTGACTGAATCTTTACCCCATTATTAATTTTTGGAAAATCAATCTTTACCCAAGCAGTTGATAAATAGCACAAAGACATAAATCCCCTCTTGCTATGGGGGAAAGCTCCATCTCAGAGCGTACTAAAAGATCTAAAAAAATTCTTAAGGAATGTTTATGAATGACCTGTATAAATAATTTATATTTGAAGTTGAAAAGGAGCCGATGATGGCCTTTTACTGCAGAAACCGAAGAGACTTTCTACAAGCCTGTTTTCTACAAGTGTTACCTTGTAAGAACCAAAACGAATGTTATAAGAGAGACAAAAAAAAAACTACTGGCTATGACTTGCTACATGCTCTTTGTGAATCTTCTTCAGCATCTTTATGGCTACATGCTCTATTGGAAATAGCCGCTTCTTCAAAAGGGAATTTATTGATAATAAGAGACACTTTCTCCCATTATTGATTCAGTCGCGTAACATTTAGTTCATGTACCTCAGCAGCTGCCATGCAAAATAACACAACGTGTCTTAGAAAATCCTGTTTCATTAAAGGAGATGAAAGAGTCAAAAGGCTAAGAAGTAGAAAACTGGTCCCAGGTAACCGACGAGTCTAGCTAATGGAGGAAACCAATAATTCACAAAATAAGACAATTATGTTTCCCATATCAATACAACAGCTATCACTACAATGCCCGACAACAATAATGTTTAATGAGTGCACTACAATCCCCAACAACAATAATGTTTAAGGTTTACTAAGTGCAGGCCAGATTTATCAAATGGTAACCTTAACAAAATTGCATATATCTATACATAGCAACTTGATGTAGGAACTCCCTTATGGTTTTAAGCTTAATTTAATTCATAATATAGATAGGCTTTTAACCAAAACAAAACAGTTCATAAGGAATCAAAAATAATTTTCAAATCACTTGCTCCACATAAACAACATCTACATCTACATGCAGCCATAAAATTGTTTTTCTATAATGGGCCAATTCATAACGAACATCCACTTACAAGTTCTCAAGCACCAGGTTGACACATGATTCTTCCTTCTATATTGGATGAATTTCAGGATATTATGCAGATGCAGGAATGCAAGTTTTAAGACAGGAATCGTCAAAATTGTGAGTCTTAAATATTTTGCACAACTCATCAACACCATCGAGATCAGTTTTTTCTTCATAATACTTTAGAAAAGCACTCACAACATGGGGTGAAGGACGCCATTTGTTTTCCGCAACTTCTGAAAGCACCGACTCTAAGTGGCTCAAAGCACCATCCAATTGACCCTTCTCCAAGAAATGCATCATGAACATTTCCTGAACCCCAAAGAAAGTTCCTTTTTCGCACCTTCCGATAGCCTCCTCAAAGACCAATGCAGCTTCTTCATCGATGTTTTGACTCAGGTAAGCTGTCACTGCAAAACCAATCAACCTTTTATTAAATTTAACAGAGCAAGATTTCCACTCCTCAAAGCATTTTATTATGCCAATCATATCATTTAGCCTTCGAAGGGTAGCAAGCATAATATAGTAACTCTGATTGGTCACAGGGGATACTGCCTTGAAGGACTCCCACACTCTATAAACCTCATTAAGATTACCAATCCCTCCATAAAGGGTCAACAAGAAATGGTAAGCTTCACGCTCCTGTGGCTTAATTACTTCTTCCACCTTCCTAAGCATTAACTCAGCCTTCTCAAATTGATTAACCTTTACATAGATAGCAGCTAGGTTGCTATACGTCATCCAATGGGTTTTATATTGATCTTCTTTTGTCATCTCCTCATAGACTTTCTGGACTCCATCAAGGTCATTCATAGAGGCATAGCTATTCATCCAGACAGTATATGTAAATACAGTCATGCAAAAATTTCTCTGTTTCATATCATTAACTGGCTGATGTACTTTGAGAGGTTGACCCAGCTTCACATACATACTCATCAAATTGCTAAAAGCAAAACTGGTTACATAATTTAATTCATCCATTTTATTAAAATGAGCCAATGCTTTGTCTGCCATTAGTTCCTTGCAGTAACAATTTAGAAGACAACCGTATGTGAGCTGTTTTTGGCAGGAGGAGGAAGACTGTTAAAGTAATTCTCAGCCTCAACAATACTTTTTGCTTTGGATACAAGATCCAAATGTACTGCATAATCATCCCAGGAAAAATTGATTTTTCTCATTTGCATCCATTCCATTATCTGCAAGCATTGAAAAGAAAATAGAAAAACACAAAAAGTGAAATTTTAAAATTTTGTGATACCTCGAGTGCGTGGTGGAATTTGCGATATTTTCGAAGTTCCCAGACGCATTTATCGAGCTCACCTTTCCTGATGGATTTTCCTTCTAGTATATACTGGTTTAACGTATGTGACACGCTGTTTCCAGTCTTTTCTAGCATTGACAACCTTTGGTATAGGTTTGGCTTCTTCATAGGATTCTCAGTCACTGTAGCCTCCGTGCACAGAAGGCGCAGAAGCCTTCTCCCGCGGGTAATCAGATGGCTGTTATTCATCTCCGTCGCTCTCAGATAGAGTCACCGCATGTGCCTTGTCTATTTCTTATTTGTCGGAAGGGTTTTGTTAGGGTTCATTAAAACGCGCAACCTTATGAATAAACACACTTTCAACAAAACACTAATATTCGCTCGTGCTTAAGATTAAATTTTGCATTGACCAACACCTAGTTTATCTCTCATTTTTTCGATTACATTTATCTCTCACTTTAAAACTGTGGCTTATGGCCGCTAAATTAGGCATGACAACGTAACCTGAACCTGCAGGTACCCACCCGAATCCACTCCGAGTTTGACGGGGAAAACCTGCTTTGATCGGGGACTGGGGGGTTTGGGGATGTCGATACCCACCCCGTCCCCAGCCCGAACCCGCTCAACAACACCTAAATTAATTATTTTATTTTATGCATATTTACTCGTTCATTTTGTTTCATAAATTTTGTTTATTTTCAAAGGTAAATGTTTCTTGACACGTGGCACAATGGTACAATGAGATGACGACACGTGACTGTGACATCATTGATGATGTCATGCTGACGTCATCTCTGTTAGCCACGTCAATTTTTTTGAATGGAAAGTTAATCAAGAGGCTTACTTGTAAACGCTTAATATTTGCAATGGTCATTTTAAAACTTTTTTTTTACACAGGTTGCGAGTGGACGGTTGACAGTAGCATGGATATTAGTGTGTTTTTGGTGATATTTGGACAAGTGACCGTAAGCCTATTTTAGCTTCGGAGTCCGTTTACTTTAACCCGTTCCTAAGGGTTGTGGACTTGCTGACTCCGGGGACTAAGTCCTGGAATATTGATTTTATACATCACTTGTTTGCTCCTAATGTTGTAGGTAGAATCATTAACACTCCTCTGTTTTCTGTGGTTGAGGAGGTCCTCATCTTCGTATTTGGTGGCTGGAATCTTCCGAGGTTTATTGTGTTTGGAATGCCAACCGGTTATTGATGGAGAGGGCATTGGATACATCTAGTTTTCATGTGGAAGGCAATTGGTGTGCTCTCTGGAAGATGAACATTCCCCCGAAGGTAAAACACTTTCTTTGGCGCCTTTGTAGAGATGTGTTTCCCACTCGAGTTAATTTGGCTCATCGACATGTGGATGTGGTGGATAGTTTCCCTTGGTGTCCAGGTTATTCTGAATCTTCTACTCATCTTTTTATTATGTGCAATAAAGTGAAAGCGTGTTGGGATAAGCTTGGTATGTCACAAGTGATTATGAACGCTACAATGGCCTATGCAAATTTTCGTGATATGTTTTTCTCCTTGTTAGCTTCACTTAGTGGTGATGATTGTGTAGCTTGGCGTATGACTCTTTGGAGCCTTTAGAATACTCGAAATGAGCAGGTTTTCGGAGAATAAACACAATGATGCAGGTGCTACTATTTGGTCGGGTCAGAAGCTATATTCAAATTGGAGTTCGGCTCGTAGTGGTGTTGTTAACCGACCAACTATTCCTTTAGTGCCATCTGTGCCTCTTGTATCGGATTGTTGGAGGAGATCGCAATCGGGTGACTTAAATGCAATATGGATGCTTCTTTCTCTTTGGTGGCAAACAAAGTTGGGATTGACATGTATATTCAGGATGATCTTGGCCGCTTTGTGTGCGCTAAAACCCATTGGTTCTCGCCAATTACAGATGTCGTTCTCGGCGAGACATTGGGCTTGTTCTGTGCCATCTCGCGTGTTCATGATCTTAGGTACAAGGATGTGATTTTTGAGCTAGATGCCAAGTGTGTTGTTGATGCATTCAACTCCAATAACAAAAATATCTCCGAGTTTGGGTCCTTTGTCAAAGTTGGTAAGAATTTATTTCCTGTTTTTAATCACTACTCACATGTTGAGTTTGCTAGGAGGAGTGCTAACAATGTTGCTCATACCCTTTCGAGAGTGACATTGTCGTCAGCCAATCCTCAAAATTATTATGATGTCCCTACATGTATCTTGGATTTGATTATTGATGAAATGCACTAAGTTCCTTTTGTAAAAAAAAAATCAATACTAAAATAGCACTGATGTAACGGTGATAAAAATGTAGTAAAATAATAAGGGACTCGTCATATATTAATTGCCTCATTAATTTCTACTAGAAAAATAAATAGATTTTGGCAATACCTGAGTCTCCTATTATGATTTTCCTTATCATATTCTTCTATATAGTTTTCATACTCTAGTTGTTCTGAACTCATCCTACTTATATCATATTCTTCTGTATACTCTTCAATTTCTGATTGTGTCGGTGAACTCATTTTAGTTAAATGTTTCTTACTTTCCAGTTTTAAGTTACTATTATTCCGTGTATAGAGGTTTCCTACCTAGAACAACAAAAATATATCTGGAGAAAATTAATGGGCCATACCACGCTTCTTTTCCGTGATACGAGCTTGCCTTCCTTTCAATAATATTCTTGTTCTGATAACTAATCTTTTCTTTTGCTATCTCAGCCTTCTTTTTGCTTAATACTAAACCATTTTCATATGCTTTAGTAGCAAAAATAAATAAGTGTTTATTATGTTCATTAATATCTTGGCTGAAGATTAATATATCATCAATATAGACAATTATAAATTGATAACAATATTTATAAATCTTATCTAATCTTTCTTGGAATATTCCTGGGCTTGTCTTTAATCCCATTGGTAGAACATTCCATTCATACCTACCTTGGGGTGTACTAAAAGCTGTACAAGCTTTACTTTCTTCTTCTAACAGTATTTGATAAAAACCTGATTTTAAATCAAACTTTGAAAATATTCTTCCTTCTTTAATTTTTTCATATATCATATCCTTTATTGGTAAAGGATAAGGATAATCTTTTACAATTTTATTTAGGGGTTTATAATTTATTACCATTCTTGGTTCTCCTCGTTTAATCTCGTTATGTTTCCTTACAAGAAAACTGGCAGAGTTGTAAGCACTTTTAGTTTCTCTAATTAAATTATATCTCAAATGTTTATCAATAATGGAATGTTCTACCAAAATGAACACTCATCCTACTTACGAGGAATAAATCTTTCTTGGAATATGAAAAAATTAAAGAAGGAAGAATATTTTCAAAGTTTGATTTAAAATCAGGTTTTTATCAAATACTGTTAGAAGAAGAGAGTAAAGCTTGTACAGCTTTTAGTACACCCCAAGGTAGGTATGAATGGAATGTTCTACCAATGGGATTAAAGACAAGCCCAGGAATATTAGATGATTGTTACGAAGAAAATCCTCAAGCCTTTTCTAAGAGAAAACAATATTATGCCAAAATCGAACTATTGACAAAAAGGCCTATATGTGAAAAACCCATGATTTTCATACTCTAGTTGTTCTAAACTCTTCCTACTTATATCATATTCTTCTGTATACTCTTCAATTTCTGATTGTGTCGGTGAACTGATTTTAGTTAAATGTTTCTTACTTTCCAGTTTTAAGTTACTATTATTCCGTGTACAGAGGTTTCCTACCTAGAACAACAAAAATATATCTGGAGAAAATTAATGGGCCTTACCACGCTTCTTTTCCGTGATACGAGCTTGCCTTCCTTTCAACACCTAAAAATGCCTACCTGGCTTGTGAACGGTGGAATGAGGATCTCGGGATCTCCGTCACGTTTGATGAAATGATTTAGCTCATAACCTCTCGAATGATATATTTATTCCTGTCTAACTAGGAAAACATGAAAGAAGAATAGACTTAAAAAGGATTTCAGAAACTCTGAAATTTTATTTAGTTTATCATGGTGGTTTTGTACATAAATGGTAGTTTTTTCACTGATTCCTTCTACATAATATGAGATGGGCTTTTATAGACCCATACTTAATTTAACTATAGTACAAAAGTAACCATGGTTATACTATTGGTGTTACTTTTTATCTTGAAAGAATATGCTTTTCTTCGTTTTTCACGTTTCCTTGTCGGCCATCGTTACTTTTCTTGATATCTATCTTTATCTTGTCGGTGACTTAGCTTTTATTATTCACATCCTCTCTCTGCAATAATTGCACTTGTGGTCTCCACTTGTTTTTTCCACTTTACAGAATTGCTAATGTGTTTCTAACTGACCTGGGAAAGTATTTTTCTCAATTCTTTGGGTAAATAGCTGGAGCGTTCTAAGTGTTCCTGGTTGCTGGTCCTTGTCTTTCTTGCAGATTACTATAGCCTTGTCAGTCATAGTATAGCTCCAAAATTTTCCTTGGTCTTATGTTTGTTTCATCATCATTAGAAGCACATGGAATCCTAGTGCTCTTCTTCTAGTGACCCATTCTTCATCTATTTGTGGGGCTTCTTCTTTGGTTGCATATTCTTGAGCTCCAATTCCTTCATCATTTAGAGTTCCTATCTTAACAAAATACATAGCTTCTCCTTCTTGTTCAGGGCTAGCTGTATATATCTTGGCAAAAATGGTCTTTTGGGGATTTACTCCCTTTATGTACCCTTTAATTCCCATTAAAATGGGCTCAGGAAAATACTTAAGCTTGGATAGATCATTCTTGGGGTCAATATATATTGAATCAATAAAACCGAATCTTAAAAGATCAGTGAGGAGTGTAATATCCTCCCAATCATCTAAGATTATCATAATTCTTGGGTAGGTACCCTTGTATTCAATAATATAATTACCAAGGTTTCTTGGATTTCCTTGGTACATAAAATTAACCAGAGACTGATAGATTTCTCTGAACCTGTCAACTGGTTCATTGGCGGGAGATTTAATTAATTTATTTTTGAAAGAATCTTTGACAAACTTTAATTTTTTAGTCTCTTCTTTTTCTTTTCTTAAAAAACTCGATATACTTGGGTTTTCTAAAGATTTCTCCTTTGGTGACTCGGGATATTGGTGAATATTGAGAACTTGGAGTATATCATCTTTGATTTGAACATAATATTTGGAAAAAGCTTCCATCTTGTTATCAATTTCGGAAAGCTGTTTATCAATCTCACATGCCATGAGATGAAATTGCTTGTTAACTTCTTCAAGTTTGGTTAGTATAACCTTGGCTTTATCGTCTTGGAGTTGACTATCCATTTGGCCTGGATAAGTGATCTGCAAAACAATTGTTAGTTCCTTTTATATAAATAACTTTAAAAGTAAAAGGGCTAATTCGCATCTGCCATCTAATTTTCCTACGGTTAACAATATTATCTTTTATCTTATTTTCTAAAAATGCTTTAACTTGAGTATTGTCTGTTTTAACAATAAACTCTTTTCTAGCCAACCAAATCTTAAAAGTTTCAATGGCTCGGATAACTGCTAATACTTCCTTCTCATTAATATCGTAATTTAATTCTGCCCCTCTAAAGATTCCTGAAGTATATCTAAGGATTAAATTATCACCTTGTCGTCTTAAAACTGCTCCCCAATATTTATCGGAGGCGTCTATCTCAATATATAAGTTATCTTCTTCTCTTGGTAGAGGGAGTTTTTCTAAATGTTTTACCTTATTTTTAATATCTTTCACCCATTGGGTATCCTCTTCGGTCCATTCAAATTTTTGATCTTTTCTTATTTTGGCTTGTAATTTACTTTTTAACTTAACACAATCCTTAATAAACTGTGAAGCATAGTTAACATGTCCCAAAAATGATTGAACTTGTTTTAGGTTTTCTAGTTTATCAGGGAAATCTAAGATCTTCTCAGAAATACGTGGTTGGAGTTCTATAACACCTTTATTAATTATTAGACCTAAGTAACTAATCTTTTCTTTTGCTATCTCAGCCTTCTTTTTGCTTAATACTAAACCATTTTCATATGCTTTAGTAGCAAAAATAAATAAGTGTTTATTATGTTCATTAATATCTTGGCTGAAGATTAATATATCATCAATATAGACAATTATAAATTGATAACAATCTTTATAAATATTATATAATCTTTCTTGGAATATTCCTGGGCTTGATTTAATCCCATTGGTAGAACATTCCATTCATACCTACCTTGGGGTGTACTAAAAGCTGTACAAGCTTTACTTTCTTCTTCTAACAGTATTTGATAAAAACCTGATTTTAAATCAAACTTTGAAAATATTCTTCCTTCTTTAATTTTTTCATATATCATATCCTTTCTTGGTAAAGGATAATAAGGATAATCTTTTACAATTTTATTTAGGGGTTTATAATTTATTACCATTCTTGGTTCTCCTTGTTTAATCTCGTTATGTTTCCTTACAAGAAAACTGGCAAAGTTGTAAGCACTTTTAGTTTCTCTAATTAAATTATATCTCAAATGTTTATCAATAATATTCTTGTAGTCCTTTTCATCTTCTTTTGTGTAAATCATGGGTTTTTCACATATAGGCCTTTCTGTCAATAGTTCGATTTTGGCATAATATTGTTTTCTCTTAGAAAAGGCTTGAGAATTTTCTTCGTAACAATCATCTAATATTTTTAAAATCTTTTCCGTTATCAAAGATTGGTTTTCTTGGTTTAGATAAAGTGACATTATCTCACCACGCTAGTTGTGCTTGTAATTATGTCTATAGGGTTGTCCTATTAATATAGTTGAGAACTGGGTTCCACATGGACTTGTAAAATAGACCTTAGTACTGTCTATAGTTAAAGGTAAATTTCTATTTATAAATTCTTGTCCTATTAGAAAATCGAATACTATATTAGGGTAATAATACATTTTATCAAATCTTACTTGTAACTTTCCTATAGTGATCCAAAAATTGTTGTATCCTTCGTCAAAACTAGTTTTTTTATTATGGATATCTCTTCCTACAATCTTATCAATTTTCCTAATATTAGGAAAATAATGACTGGTTATACTGAATCCTGATCCTGAATCTATTAATGCATGATATATCTTTTTATTATATATAACTTCGATTACCATAGAGTTTTATCTTTTATTTATTTTTTTACACTCTACTAACTTCGATTGTTCTTCCATAATAACATAATTCTATATAGTTATCTTTTATTGTGTAGTCATCAAAACTATGTAGGAAATCCATTCCTAATAGGAACTCTGTACATACACTGTCTTCTACTTCTATAGATATTGGGATTTCATGTTCTTTTATTAATATTACTATATCTGTCTTATGAGTGACATGATGTTTATTATTGTTATAATCTAAATAATAATATTTATTTTCTAACTCTTTTATGGGTATTCCTATTCCCTGTAATAAATCTACAGTGATATGACTGGTTCCAGCTCCGGTATCTATTAAGCATTTTATTGGATTTTTCCCTAACTTAATACCTACTTCAATAAAATACTGCGTACCTCCTTGACCTTTTTTCTCTGTTAGGTCTAAGCTTTTTCTGCCTAGTTCTAAAATTTTAAATTTAGATAATACCCTCTCAGATTTCGTTCTATGAATAATAGCTTGGTTTTTATTTCCTATTATTTCTCCTGACCTATCAATGCCCTTTGGCATCTCATCAGTTCTAATTTCTTCTATGTAGGTTAACCGTTCTGGTTTTAATCTCCTAGGTGGTGTCCATTCTACCAATCCATCAAAAATTTCTTTAAACTTAATCTTTTCTGGTTTAAACTTCATTGTATGGTGGCTTGGACTTATACCAAATATCGTTCTATAAGTGATTGAATAACAGTGACTTCCTTGGGGCATTTCAAAATTTTCTTGCTTATGATATAATACTCAAGCTTTATCTAAATTTATCATTTATAGAGACACTAAAGTTTGGTTCATATTCAAAAATAAAATTTCCAAAATATAAGTTTCCCATTACTGCTCCAAATAGTGGATCTTGTATATTGTGTCTAATTCTTTCATCTATTAGATACATAGCTATAGGTGAATCTAGTTTTTCTTGGAAATATCCTTTTATCATAACCTGGACTTTTATCAGATCTACAACCTTCATTTTCTTCCTTTTATTATTATCTATGTTTTTTAGTACTGAATTTATTACCTCTTTTGTTATAATGGAATTCTTCCTTTTTTCTTGGCTTCTCCGATTTCTACGCTTGACTCATGAATCTTCTAAATTCTTACCGTTTGTCCTATATATTTCCCGAATTTTTCTAAAAGATTTTTCGTTGGTTCTATGTCTAAATCTAGCCTTTTAATTTCCTCTAGTTTCTCGTATTCTTTGATATTAGAAAATTCTATTGTTTCCTCCGTTATTTGTTCCTCTTCTCTATCCATTATTATCACTTAATTCCTCATAATTTACACTAGCACTATAGAGACTATATTCTGATTCTATATCTGATTCTTATAGGTTCAAAACCATAAGCATATATCTCATCTAAATTTTTTATATTTTGTTTATTTCTTTTCGGACATTGGTTTGCATAATGACCTTCTTCTTTACAAATAAAACATGTACATTTCTTAGGGCTTCTTTGCTTATTGCTTGGTTTATTCACACTAGTTTTCTCTATATTGTAAGTTCGACCAGACTTATCAAACCTTTCTCTTTTCCTAAAATATCTATGTCTATTATTATATTTCTTAAAATTAATTTTTCTAAATTTCCATTTTTTCCTTTTCTTATAAGATTTATGACATCCGTATTGTCCTATTTCACTATTCGTTGAACAACAAAATTGCCTCTTTTGATATTTATAAATTTGTTTATGTTCCTTGGCTTCTATACAATAATCTGTTATTCTTTTTCTAGCAAACCAAATCCTTGCTCCTAAACTTGGTGTATCCATCTTTCGTTTACCATTTGTTCTGCAAAATCCCTTATTATTTTAGTTCTAAATGGCTCGGGTAGTTTTTCATAATACATTTTACCATAGAATTCATATTCAGGCGATGCCTCCCTAAATCTTGCTCTATAGAACCAATCTGTATATTCACATGTATATTGATCAAAGTAACACATATTACATATACTAATATTCATCATACCTTTTATAGCATTCTCTTTATCTATAGCCCAAAGGGTTTCGGCTGTTACATTTGGATCATAATATCCCAAAAATTCTCTTCGTATTAAATTTTCAAGATTACTAAGAAATCTTATAATGTTTTCTGATTCATTTTTAAGGGTCTCATAACCATTCCCTAGACTCTCAATAAATCTTTCCACACTTCCTCGCATGGTTCTTCTTAAAAATTCCATTCCTTGTTCTTTTGACATTCCTTCTTTATTTATTACCGCGCCATTTTCTTTTATCCACATCGTTATCATTTTTTCTCTATCTTCAACATAGTCTAAATCTAGATAGACTCCAGTTGGATTTAATGCTTGTGGTTCTTTATCATATGGTACATATTTCATAGGAATATAATCATTTGTCTTTCTAATATAATATTGCCTTCGATCTATATTTTTCCTAACTGGATTGGCTTGTTCCTCCTCATTTATTCTCCAATTCCTACTATAGTTAACAACATTACTTCCTGAACTTTGAAGGTTGCCCTTGATTTACTACTACTGGTGGAGGAATATTTGGCTTTATATCAACACATTTACTTTCTTCTTTAGTTGTAATATCTAAATTCTTTAATTTTTCAATAATTAGATCTTCGTATTCACTATCATTATCCATCTCTAAGTATTGATTAATATTGACTTTAATATTTTCTTCTTTATTTGGAATTTCTATCTTTTCTTCTTCGTTAATTTCGCTTCCATATAAACTTAATACTGTAGGTGATATATGATTTTTATTTCTTACTATCATGTCTATAATTGATTTTTGCTTATCTTTATTTGGCATTGGGGGTCTTCCAATAATTTCTTGAATAAATTTTTTATCCATCTCTTCTTGAAACAAAATAGTAGTTATTTCTAATTTTTTCTTAATTATTTCCAATTGGTCATTTAAAAATTCTAATTTATCATTGTTTATTAGTTTCATAAAAGACTGCCTACTTTTATCTTGTTCTAGAATGGCTATTTCATCTCGAAGTATTTTTATCTTATCCATTCTATATCCTTTGTAACATAACATAGATCTGCTCTAAAATCTCTTTCTGACTGTCATTTTTTTCTTTTTCTAGTTGTTTCATTATACTAGTTTCTATCTATGTCTTATAATGCAAAAGACAGATTTCTAATTGTATTATTCCTTCAGATGTATAATCATATAAATCATTTCCATTTATTTCATTACGGGGTAAATTTATTCCTCGTAATTTGTCATGATTAACTACTGTTAATTTTGAACTACTAACTTCATTACTTATTATTTGTTTTTCTTTTTTGATCTTGTTCTACTCTGATACCATATACGTACATTTGCAAACACAGCCACACATAAAGCTTAAACAATTATGATTTGAACAATAGCAATGATCTACACATATTTTTGTCTGGTTTCTTAACACCTCTTCTTTTCTAGTTATTAGTCTTTCTATGGCTTCTATAATATCTTTCTTTCGTTCTTCAATAAATTTTGTCTTCAATCATATAGGTAACCATTTCTATAATTTCATTATATCCTTCGAATCTTCTAGTAAATTTGTCTGTCTTCTAGATCTTCTTGATTATTATGATTTTCCTTATCATATTCTTCTATATAGTTTTCATACAGAAGAATATGATATAAATAGGATGAGTTCAGAACAACTAGAGTATGAAAACTATATAGAAGAATATGACGAGGAAAATCATAATAATCAAGAATATCTAGAAGACAAAGACAAATTTACTAGAAGATTCGAAGGATATAATGAAATTATAGAAATGGTTACCTATATGATTGAAGACATAAAATTTATTGAAGAACGAAAGAAAGATATTATAGAAGCCATAGAAAGACTAATAACTAGGTAAGAAGAGATTTTAAGAAACCACACAAAAATATGTGTAGACACTCATGTTCTTGCCCATAATCCCATTTTAGTTGTTTTAATCCAAAGTAAAATTACTACAGCGAATAAACGCCTACGCTAACATTTTATTTATCTGTTCAACTCTGAAAGAATCTGAGAAACAGTTACACGTCTTAAGTAAACCAAACAAAATCAATTCTATTTGTCAAACTAATGGCGCCGTATAAACAACATTTACATGCTGCAAACAAATGTGTTTTTCCATGACAGACCTATTCATACTGAACATAAGTTCTCATCTGCATTGTTGACATATGAATCTTCCTTCGATACTGAATGAGCTTCAAGGGATGAAGACATGGAAGTCTTAAGACATGAATCGTCAAAATTGTGAGTCTTAAATATCTTGCACAACTGATCAACACCATCAAGATCTGTTTTTTCTTCATAATATTTTAGAAAAGCATTCACAACTTTGGGGGGAGGACGCCATTTAATTTCCTTGACTTCTGAAAGCACCGCCTCTAAGTGGCACAAAGCACCATCCAATTGACCCTTCTCCAAGAAATGCTTCATGAACATTTCTCGAACCCCAAAGAAAGTTCCTTTTTCGCACCTCGCCATAGCATCCTTAAAGACCAATGCAGCTTCTTCATCCATATTCTGACTCAAGTAAGCACTCACTGCAAAACCAATCAACCTTCTATCAAAATTAACAAAGCTAGATTTCCACTCCTCAAAACATTTTATTACGCCTTTCATATCGTTTAGCCTTTGAAGGGTAGAAAGCATAATAAGATAGCTCTTATTGGTCACAGGATGAATTGGCTTGAGAGAATTCCACACTCTATAAACCTCATCAACATTACCAGTCCCTCCATAAAGGGTCAGCAAGCAATGGTAAGCTTCGCGATCCTGCGGCTTCATTCTTTTTTCCAACTTACTAAGCATCAATTCTGCTTTTTTAAATTTTTTTGCCTTTACAAAGATAGCAGCAAGGTTGCTAAACGTCTTCCAATCAATTTTGTCTTCATCTTCTTTTTTCATCTCTTTATAGACTGTATGTACACCATCAAGGTCATTCAAGGAGGCAAAGCTATTCATCCATACAATGTATATGAATGCTGTCATGCGAAAATTTCTCTGTTTCATATCATTAACAAGCTGATGCACTTTGAGTGGTTGACCCAACCTCATATACATACTCATCAAATTAGTGAAAGCCAAACTATTTACATAACCTAATTCATCCATTTTGTTAAAATGAGCCAATGCTTTGTCTGCCATTAGTTCATTGCAGTAACAGTATAAAAGAGAACCGTATGTGTATAAGTTCTTGGCAGGAGAAGGAAGACTGTTAAAGTAATTCTCAGCCTCAACAACACCTTTGGATTTGGACACAAGATCCAAATTCACTGAATAATTCTCCCAGGAAAAATTGATTTTTCTCATTTTCATCCATTCCATTATCTGCAAGCATTCCAAAAATAGAAAAATACAAACAAATGAAAATTTTCTATATTTACAGAGAACTGAAGAAATCGTTTTTGTTTTGTGTATGGATTATGATTAAAGGTCAACATAAATTGAAATTTTGGGGGAAAAGATATAAAAATTTATGATACCTCGAGTGCGTGGTGGAATCTGCGATACTTTCGAAGCTTCTGGACGCATTTGTCGAGCTCCCCTTTCTCGGCGCCTTTTCCTTCCAACATATACTCGTTTAACGTCTGTGATACGCTCCTTCCGGTCTTTTCTAGCTCCGATAATCTTTGGTAAAGGTTCGGCTTCTTCTTAGGACTCTCAGTCACCGTAGCCTCAGTGCAGAGTAGCCGGAGCAGCCTTCTCCCGCCGGTAATTAGACGGCTGTTATTCATCTCCGTCGCTCTCAGATAAAGCCACTGCCGGTGCCTTTGTCTATTTGTTATCTGTCGGAAGGGTTTTGTTAGGGTTCATCAAAACGCATGTCGTTTTGTCTCTCACTTGAATTTTTTTAATCAATATATCTCTCACTTTTTTTGGCAGGAAATATCTCTCACTTGAATAACAAGTGTGAAGGTATTTTTAAAGGATAAAACACTTGGGTAAGTTGTTTAGGTAAAGTCCATCATGTTCTTTACTAAAAAAAGAAGACTAAAAATAGGTAAAAATAGTTGGTGACTATTTTAGTCTTTTTTTTAATGAGGAACATGAAGAACTTAATCTAAAGAACATGACCTAAATTTTTCCATTTCTAACACTGTGGTTAGATATATAATTAATTAGAAAAAAATTTATCAGCCTTACAAAATAAATTGAATAATCGTCTTACCAAGAAGTTACTTTATCGCAACTGGCATGTTAAGCTTGAACACACATTACGTGGGGGAAATGTGTCTGTTGATCACCTTGCGATGTTGGGTGCTATGGGTTCTACTCCTTGCATCTTTTTATAAGGTTTTGGGGTAGTTGTTTGTTTTGGTTTTCTTTTTCTTTTTCTCAACACTTACCAAAAAATGCTATATGCAATTTGATAATATCACACTAGCACCTACAAAAAGGCTTTCACATACCTCCTTCTCCAACAAAACTTTTGTATTTTGAAAATTGTTCAAAATTTGATAGGGTTGAATTCACATAATGACTCGGTATCTACGATTTTCATTTTTATACCTAAACTCCATTTGTTTTAGCTATGAATGATCTTACATCTGGCTTCATTACAATTAGAACTCCACGTTGTTTGGGTGATTCACTTTTGGAGTTGTTGTAACAACTTTATTTGGATGCCTCACCCAAAGAATGGAAGCATTTTGCACACCATGGAAGTGGAATTCCAAGAAAATAGCCTCTTTTAAATCTTGTATTGAATTGTAATTATAAGAATTATTGTACAATTGTAGTCTTGCGTGAGGACCTCTTTGGTAGGTGATTTGTAAGCGCTAAAGAGCCCAACTCACCTAAACTTTTTCGGTAACAAAAATAATAATCAAAGAGTTCTAGTACTCTTAGTATTAAATTGTAATCAAAAGAGCTCTTGTACTCACATTTAATTGTAACAAAAAGAACTCCATTCATTGCCAAATATTGTCATGACTTTGTTTTGAATAAGATTATTTGAAAATTGGTCTTGCACTCATGTGATGTAATACTTCTCCCGACCCTATTTTTTATGTATAAAAAATACAGTTGTTCTATGAACCTAAAATTGCAATTTTTTTCCCTTAGGACTGGAGGGATTAACTTTGAAGTTATTATTAGTATTTGACCAAATTGAGTTATGACAGGCAACAGCTTGTTACTTGTATTATCATTACTGCAAAATGCTCTTTTACAAAATAGCAGTCCATTTCAATGCATCTCTTTAAATACAATTCGGTAGTACAACATTCGTACTAATTCGAGCCAAGCAGGATTTGGTGGTTTGATCCGTAATCATATGTGAAACTTTAGTGGTTCAATGGGTATTTCTATTATTATGCATGCAGACCTCATGGTATTACTTTGTGGCCTTTCTCTTTGTTTGGATAAAGGTTTTCGTAAAGTTAAATGTTACACAGATTCTTTGGAAGTTATTCGCTTGATAGAGGGGGCTAACACTTGTTATCACAAGTTTGGTAATGAGATTGTTTGTGAGGGACTACTTGAAAAAAGAGTGGGAGGCGCAAATTCATTATTCCTATCGAGAGGCTAATTTTTGTGCAAACCGGTTCACGAAGTTTGGAGCTCAGGATATTTCTTCCTTTTTGTTGTGGCATTCGGCTCCTATGGAGCTTAGCCCTTCATTGCTTGCTGATGCCATGGGAACTCTTTGTGAGGCCGTAGCTTTTTTCGTTTTCCTCTTTGGTAACCAAAAAAATGGATAAACATTCGTTTATGTCCTAATTGTGAGAGAGTTTGTTAACATAGTCCCTGAATGTACTAAAATTTAAATGCATCCCCAAGTGGTGAAATTTTTTATATGCACTAAAAATAAAATCTTCAAATTTTATAGTTACCAAAAACATATTGAACCCTCTGTAAAAAAAACTAGTATATAAACAATTTTATTTTTATTGAGGGATGTCGAGGAACCTCTAAGAAGCTCTGCCAGTGAGTGCATCTGAAGGACGACTCAGCTGAATTCAGCAATACAGCCACATTAACCTTACATAAAAGAATTACAAAATTCAAATTAAAAATCAACTTGGACAGAAGAAGCATCAATGCACTTGAAACGCTTTCTTCTTTGTCTGGCTTGGGTAATTGATCTTGAAATATCCTAGTCAGTATCTTAATTTCGTCAGTATCTTAATTTCAAGTGTTCCATTGCTCTTCCTGAATCTCCTTCGGCATCTTTATGGCCACATGCTCCAATGGAAATAGCCGCTCCCTCAAAAAGGAATTGATAATAAGAGACACTTTCTCCCATTATTGATTCAGTCACGTAACATTTAGTTCATGTACCTCAGCAGCTGCCATGCAAAATAGCACCAAGTATCTTAGAAAATTCTGTTTCATTGAAGGAGATGCAAGAGTCAAAAGGCCGCTAAGAAATATTAATAGTAGAAAACTAGTTATAAGTAACTGACCAGTCATGCTAATGAAGGAAACCAATAATTCACAAAATAAAGACACAAACTACACTACAAGCCTAAGCTCGAGGATAGTATTAATGTTGCTAGAAGACAGGCAAGTTAACATTGCAATAACAATTATGATATTTGAAGTAGAACTAGAAGGCACCAACGGGGTGAAGCCTTTGTAGCTTACCAAAGTCATTAACCTATCCACAAAGCAACTCATTGATATAGCAATGGCCACACCAATTGGACTTGAAATTGCAAAAGCAAAAGCATATATGCTGCACATGATAATATGGCCACACCAGTTGGAGATGATGCAGCGCAAAGGAGAGCAATACCCATAACTATGGCTGCAAATATCTTGTGTAAACAGATTCTCCATAGAGCTTTCCAAGCCTCTACTTCTGCTTCAGTAACTCCAATTGCTAAACCCTCAAATATAGGAAAAAAACTAAATTGCACATCCTAATTCTTACTTCATATGTACAGACTATGAAGCACATATTGCCTTTAAGCTTAATTTAATTCTTAATCTAGATAGGCTTTAACCTAAATAAAACAGTTCATAAGGAATCTAAAATAATTTTCAAATCACTTGCTCCACATAAACAACATCTGCATCTACATGCTGCATAAAATTGGTTTTCTATAATGGGCCTATTCATAACAAAAATCCACTTACAAGTTCTCAAGCGCCAGGTTGACACATGATTCTTCCTTCTATATTGGATGGATTGCAGGAGAGTATCCGGACGCAGGAATGCAAGTTTTAAGACAGGAATCGTCAAAATTGTGAGACTTGAATATCTTGCACAACTCATCAACACCATCAAGATCTGTTTTTTCTTCATAATACTTTAGAAAAGCACTCACAACTTGGGGTGAAGGACGCCATTTATCTCCCGCGACTTCTGAAAGCACCGCCTCTAAGTGGCTCAAAGCACCATCCAATTGACCCTTCTCCAAGAAATGCTTCATGAACATTTCTCGAACCCCAAAGAAAGTTCCTTTTTCGCACCTCCCCATAGCCTCCTTAAGAACCAATGTAGCCTCTTCATCCATGTTCTGACTCAAGTAAGCACTTACTGCAAAACCAATCAACCTTCTATCAAAATTAACAAAGCTAGATTTCCACTCCTCAAAGCATTTTATTATGCCTTTCATATCATTTAGCCTTTGAAGGGTAGGAAGCATAGTAAGATAGCTGTTATTGGTCACAGGATGAATTAATTTGAGGGAATTCCACACTCTATAAACCTCTTCAACATTACCAGTCCCTGCATAAAGGGTCAGCAAGTAATGGTAAGCTTCGCGATCCCGCTGCTTCATTACTTTTTCCAGCTTTTTAAGCACCAACTCTGCTTTTTTAAATTGTTTAGCCTTTACAAAGATAGCAGCAAGGTTGCTATATGTCTTCCAATCAATTTTGTCTTCATCTTTTTTTTTCATTTCTTCATAGACTGTATCAACTCCATCAAGGTCATTCAAAGAGGCAAAGCTATTCATCCAAACAACGTATGTGAATGCAGTCATTTGAAATTTTCTCTGTTTCATATCATTAACTAGCTGAAGCACTTTGAGGGGTTGACCCAGCCTCATATACATACTCATCAAATTGGTAAATGCCACACTGTTCACATAACCTAATTCATCCATTTTGTTAAAATGAGCCAATGCTTTGTCTTCCATTGATTCCTTACAGTAACAGTAACAATTTAGAAGAGAACCGTATGTGAACTTGTTCTTGGCATCCGGAGGAAGACTGTTAAAGTAATTTTCAGCCTCAACAACACCTTTGGATTTGGACACAAGATCCAAATGCACTGCATAATTAACCCAAGAAAAGTTGATTTTTCTCATTTGCATCCATTCCATTATCTGCAAGCATTGAAAAAAAAATAGAAAAATGCAAACAAAAGAAAATTTTCTATATTTACATAGACTGAAGGAACCATTTTTCTTTTTGTATGGATTATGATGATTATGGGTCAACATAAATTGAAATCATTTTTCTATACCTCGAGTGCGTGATGGAATCTGCGATACTTTCGAAGCTCCTGGACGCATTTATCGAGCTCCTCTTTCTCGACGGCTTTTCCTTCCAGTATATACTCGTTTAACGTCTGTGATACGCTAATTCCAGTCTTTGGTAGCTCCGACAACCTTTTGTAAAGGTTTAGCTTCTTCGTAGGACTCTCAGACGCCGTAGCCTCCGTGCACAGTAGGCGGAGCAGCCTTCTCCCGCCGGTAATCAGACGGCGGTTATTCATTTCCGTCGTTCTCAGATAAAGCCACTGTCGGAAGGGTTGTAGGGTTCATCAAAACGTACACTTGACGTCCTTTTATCTGTCGCTTTTTTTTTTTTGAAAAATTATCTCAATTTTTTTGATATAAAAGAATTTACTATTTCACTTTTTTTTTTGAAAGAAATACCTCATATCATAATCATATATATCATATCATAATCATAACTATTATAAATCAGAAGATTGTCCACATAGACGTTCACGTAAGACCAATTAAAAAATGTCATGCGCATTTCTGAATAAATATGTGGCAATCACCTAAGCATTTTATTATAAACGGACAGTTGGGATTAACACTGAAAGCCACACATTAGTCTTGGACGGTTGAGATTGTCCAAATTTGCGGCGCTTTTTTTGATAGAAAAAAAAATACCAAGTCAACAGACCATGCAATGAATGGCTGATTTCCAATATCACGTAACAACATAATCTGGACGGCTGTTGTGGCTTAAAATTGCGGCTGCCAAATACTTCAAAATAAAAATGGATTAAAAAAAACGGAAGCAAAAAGTTCGCATTGCTTTTAAAAAAAACGGAAGTCATAAACAGATTAGCTTGAATTTAGGAACACACCAACAAATTCGCATGAAATCAGGATAACGGTTGGCTGAAATTAAAATTAGGGAATCAAATACGGAAGGTAACAAAGAAAAAATCAACGCATTCGTTTTGCAGATTTCCTAATTCGAAAATTTCTTCTAATGTGCATCTCTTCTTCTTCCTCTTCCTCTCTTCTTCCTTAATGTTTCGCCCATTCTCTCGAGAAGAAAGGGAAAACTAGGTACGTTTTCTTTTTATATCCAGCTTCAAATCTCTAGGTTTCAATCTCATTTTTGATTTCATTTTCGTTTTTAACATTTTAGGGTTTAGTGATTTAATTGATTTTGGTGTTATTTACTAATATGAGAATACTATGATTTAGGGGTTTTATTGATTTTAGGGATTTAACTGATTTTGCTGTTGTTTACCAATATGAGAATATGAGAATACTATGATTTAAAGATTTTATTGATTTAGGGATTTTATTATTTTAGGGATTTTACGAATACCTATGTGTGTTTGCACAATGTTTGATTAATCATTGGTGATTCTTTTCATTTTTTAATCTGTTTTTCCTCTTATTTTACATTTGTTATAGTTTGTATAATGTTTCTATTTCCTCTCTAACAATGGATGCAGGATCTTTGAGTTATTCACCGGTGTTTTCATGTTATTGATCTTTTAATCACCAGTGTTTTTCTTTGAACATATGTTCAAGATGAGTTTGTGTTTAATTAATTTTTTGCTTTTCCTTTTTAATTTAATTTGAGGTGGGAAGCGACAATGGGAGGCGGCGATGGGAAGCGACAATGAGATGATGTGACGGGAAGCTAACTTATTGCTTCAATTAGACACATTGGTACTTTAAATTCAGAAAATCATCATTCTGCTAACTCTAATTACATGTGGTTATTAAATAGTTAAGAGGCAACAATGATATTCATCAAAAAGGGGAAATATCATATTGGCTCTCATAATAACATGATAAGTTTCAGTGAAAAAATAGTTGCATAAACAATTTTGTTATGTTTTTTGGTTTTGGATTGATAGGACATGATTGATGGTAATGATGATGATGGTGATGATGGACGCAATCTATGAAGCCCGATACTCCAAAATTGGCAACGTACCCGTGTTATACCGATACTCACCCGATATTTCCCGATACGTACCCAAAGAGTATCCAATAGCTTTTTAATTCTTTTAAAAAAATATTTCACTCGATACTTTTCAGATACTTCTTGCCAACTAAGGATACTTCTCAGATACATTTTCGATACTTCTTACCAACTAAGCACGTGAAAAGACAAAATTATATGTTTTTTCGTAACACAATCATAGAAAAAATAATACATTGTGATATGGGTCAGATAAATATACGTAACTATATCTACTTGATATGATCAGGTATTTATTTCTACAAGATATATAATAGAAGGTGGGTAGAGTAGGTTCACAATGATGCTCAAGCTAGAATATCTTAGTAAAATTATATATATATATATATATATATATAGTCATGTATGTGAGCTTCTCAGTCAATAATATTTTGGTCAGTAATTATCGCTTCCCTCAATATTTAAGGCAAGCTCCGCCAATCAGTCAATTATATTGGGTCGTTTTTTTATCATATTTTTAAAATGCAATATTTCTGTTTTTATCTTTGTTTTTTCTATTTGTGTTTCTATTCCATTTCTTTGTTTTTTTTATATATTTAAATTTTAATTGAATTTTTTATTAAAGTATCCCAGCTGTGTCGTATCTTGATTTTCAAAAATTTCACGTATCCCCGTATCTGTATCGTGTCGTATCCCGTATCCGGGCTTCATAGGACGCCATGTATCCACATAAATTCTGAGAAACGAATCCACATTGTTTTGCTGGAATTTTATTCTATCATGTGGTAAAACTTTATATTAATCCCCTCTTGCAATTTTAATTTTATTCTTTAAACATGAATTTAGATTTCAATATAAAAATGATCATGTAACCATAATTTTAGATTTATCATTAAACCGGAGTTAAATAACGCATTTTGATTCACGCACATAAGAACATAAGTATTTTAATGTCTCGAAACAAAACCAATAAAAGAAAACTACTTATTACAAAAAATAATTCACACGACACCATGTTTTGTTGCTAACATTTTATGTTATTTTTAACAAAAAATTTAATAAAATAAGATCAAATAATATGTATACCAGTGCAGTGCACGGGTGAATCATACTAGTTATTAACCAAAAAAGAGAGAAGAATCAATTACAATAATATCCTTAGGGTTTTGGTTGAAGACTTTCTCTCTTCCCTCTTTCTATTGTTTTGTACACTCTGTTCTCTCTTTCTCTCCTCCCTTACTCTCTCTTCTCTCTTTCACCTCAAACAAACACACTTTTAGTGCAATAAAAAGTCATTCTCTCTTCTCTCTTCCCTTCCTCTCTCGCTTCAACCAAACAATAGAAGAGCATTCTCTCTTCTCTCACTCTCTCTTCCCTTTCTCTTTCGCTCCAACCAAATAGACACTTAATCAAAGATGAGGTAGAATTAATCCACACTTGATTAGGATGGGTAGTGGCCCATTTTGCAAGAAAATGAGCAATTTGATTACAATTGGGCAAGACTTCGTACAACTCCCAACTACTCACTGGACACTCCTAACCCTTAAATATTCCTAAAATACCCTCACAAAAAAACCTCCCTCACATTGTATTTTAATTGGTTCGGACCACGGCCATCCGAACCAATTCGGATAGTTAAGCACCGAACTAGTTCGGTAGTTGGAGCACCGAACCTCACCTAATGAATTTTGCTGACCGAGAGTAATGAATTTTGGTTTGAAAATTGGGTAAAGAAGAAAGAAGGGGAAGGAACTTAACTGGGTGGCTTGTTGAAAGAGGTTTGCATAACAAATTTTGGGTGATTGTAGCCATGGAGGATTAGAGAGTGTGGAGGTTTGCCACGGATAACAGACAGAGATTTGGATTGGAACTTGGAAGAATGGCAGTGATGATGATAAATGAATCATATCCCTTCCCTTGGATGTCGTGTGGTACTACATATTGTCTGTAGTCTTCTGATTTTTAATTTGTTTCCCCCTTGAAAAATCACTGATAATCTCTCACCTTTCATTCTTTGAAATTAGTTTGACAGTGAGGTTCGGTGGCTCAACTACCGAACTGGTTCGGTGTACTCATGTATTGAATTGTAATTAAAAGAACTTCATTTCATTGTCAAATATTGCAGTGCATCTGAAGTGCAACTCAGCTGAATTCAGCCATACAACTCAGCCACATAACCTTGCATAAAAGAATTACAAAATCCAAATGAAAAATTAACTTGGAAAGGAGCAGCATCAATTTACTTGAAACACTTTCTCTTTGTTTAGCTTGGATAATAGATCTTGAAATATCCTCGTCAGTATCTCAATATCAAGTTTTTCATTGCTCCTCTTGAATCTTCTTTAGCATCTTTCTGGCTACATGCTCTAATGGAAATAGCAGCTTCCTCAGAAGGGAATTTATTGATAATAAGAGACACTTACTCCCATTAGTGATTCAGTCACGTAACATTTAGTCCATGTACCTCAGCAGCTGCCATGCAAAATAACACCACGTGTCTTAGAAAACCCTGTTTCATTAAAGGAGATGAAAGAGTCAGCAGGCTAAGAAATAATAACAGTAGAAAACTAGTTACAGGTAACTGACGAGTCTTGCTAACGGAGGAAACCAATAATTCACAAAATAAGAGTTATGTTTCCCATATCAATGCAACAGCTTTCACTACAATGCCCATAACAATACTGTTAAATGTTTAATGAGTGCACTACAATACCCAACAACAATAATGTTTATGTTTAATGAGTGCAGGCAAGATTTATCAAATGGTACTTGTGATCCCGTGTATAGAGAATTCTCAAACCTTAACAAAAATGCAAATATCTATACATAGCAACTTGATGTAGGCAATCCCTATTCAAAGGACTAAGTGATATTGAGTAGTAATACCAGCCCACTTTTGTTGTTGCGGCAAAAGAAAAAAGAAACCAACATTGGCATTTAATCATTCTCTTTTTAAAAAAAAAATTGGGGGAGAGAGAAATTTCATTAATCAAAGTGGCACTAATGACCATTTTGCAACTGTCCCCAAGGGGATTCGAACTCAGCACCTTAGCTTGAAGATACAAGGCTAAACTCTTAACTATGAGCTAGCAAGGGCATTTAATCATTCTCTACTTTTGGTAGACAAAGGAAATAAGAACAAAAAACAAAAAGACACTAACTTCGCTACGAACCTAAGCTCGAGGATAGTATTAATTTCACTAGAAGACAGACAAGTAAACATTGCAATAACAATTTAAATATTTGAAGTGGAACTACAAGGCAGCATTTGACACAGGCTAGCTTGTAAAAAAGTAGCGGATAGCGGATAAGTTAGCGGATAAGCTAGCTTGTAGCGGATGAGGTAGCTGATAGCGAATGAGTTAGCAGGTTGAATTTAAAATGTTTGGTAAAATTAGCGGTTGAAATAGCTTATAAATATAAAATTACGTAAATAGACATAGGTAATTAATGCTTAAAAAGGAGAGAGAAATTCATTTAATGGAGGATAAATGAGTAATTTATTTAAAGTAGTATGGGTAAAATTGAGAGAAAAAATGAAACGCTATAAGCTATAAGCTCAAACGCTACTTCAAATAATGTTCCAAAAAACACTATAAGGTACTTAAAAAACACTAAAAGCTAGTATTGTCAAACACCAACAACTAGCGGATCCGCTATAAGCTAGCGGATCCACAATATCTTGAAATTTCTTGCTTATTTTAATATTTATAAACAACTAGGTGAAGCCTTTGTAGCTTACCATTTTCGAAAACTTCAAACACTCATTTTCGAAATCATATCTTAGTTCATACTTTAAACAACCCTAAGAGCCAATTTAGTTATCATTTAGTATGTCCAAACTCCATAGTAGATCGATTTTAAATTAAAGGACAGTCAAACATATCCAGGTGTTCGATTTGTGTTCAACGAGTGATTCCGTTGTGTCCACATACCAACCAATGCCAAAAAGTCAAGGTACGATCGCCTACCTAAACCCCATGAAGAAAACACTATTATAAATTCAAACTTCTATTAGTTGCTTATTTACTAATAATAGCGATTCACATCTAAGGAACGGTAAACAACCAGGATAGTTGTCAAGTGAGGTTGAATTACATAGACCGACCACTTATCTATATGCAACATATCTATGTTTAGGTCAAGTGCATTTGTGTGAAGCATTTGTTTGTTTTAGAAAATTCTAACAAGTTGAATAGCTTCTAATGCGAATATCAATACATACTGCAGGAAAATAATAACCAAGTTACCTTCCCGTAAAATCTGCACTGAAGATTTTTGAAATTTGTAAGTCCCAGATAACAAGCACCTGCAAGAGAACTTCGATCCGGATACCAGTAACGTCAGCCACCAACGTTTACATCTGAGTCATAAGCGACGTTCGACAGGTTTGTCTGCAATATAGTGTAGATTGAGTTTCCTGTAGAGATGATGAATTGGAGAGGGATATGGAGAGTATGGGATGGAGAGGTTCCATACCTAAATAAAACAGTTCATAAAGAAACCAAAATGAATGTCAAATCACTTGCTACACATAAACATCTACAACTACATGCTGCCATAGAATTGTTTTTCTATGATGGGCCTATTCATAACGAACATCCCCTTACATGTTCTCAAGCGCAAGGCTGACAATCAGAATTCTTCCTTCTATATTAGATGAATTTCAGGAATCGTCAGAATCGTGAGTCTTGAACAATGTTTTTAAACTGAGCGGAAATCAAACTGGCGAGACCTTCGGGTCATGGTTCAACCAATGATTATTAAATAAATAAATAATTTGAAAATATTAGTTTTTTGGGAAAAAGTAAATAAAAAAACCAGAAAATACATTTCGGACAGTTCAACCCGATTTTGGGCGGTTCAACCATGCTTCGGTCCAAATGGCATACCAATCGTTGAATTGGGCTGTTCCCAGTTGAACCGTCTGGTTCGGTCCCGTTCTAACAACACTGGTCTTGAATATCTTGCAGAACTCATCAACACTATCAAGATCTGTTTTTTCTTCATAATACTTTAGAAAAGCACTCACAACTTGGGGTGAAGGATGCCATTTAATTTCCTTGACTTCTGAAAGCACCGCCTCTAAGTGGCTCAAAGCACCATCCAATTGACCCTTCTCCAAGAAATGCACCATGAACATTTCCCGAATCCAAAAGAAACTTCCTTTTTCGCACCTCCCCATAGCATCCTTAAAGACCAATGCAGCTTCTTCATCCATGTTCTGACTCAAGTAAGCATTCACTGCAAAACCAATCAACCTTCTATCAAAAGTAACAAAGCTAGATTCCCACTCCTCAAAGTATTTTATTATGCCTTTCATATCGTTTAGTCTTCGAAGGGTAGATAGCATATAATAATAACTCTGATTGGTCACAGGGGATACTGCCTTGAGGGACTCCCACACACTATAAACTTCATTTAGATTACCAATTTCTCCATAATGGGTCAACAAGAAATGGTAAGCTTCACGGTCATGTGGCTTAATTACTTCTTCCACCTTCCTGAGCATTAACTCAGCATTTTCCAATTGATCAGCCTTTACATAAATAGCAGCTAGGTTGCTATACGTCCCCCAATGGGTTTTGTATTCATCTACTTTTATCATCTCCTGATAGACTGTCTGGACTCCAGCAAGGTCATTCAAAGAAGCACAGCTATTCATCCATATGTTGTATATGACTCTAGTCATGGGAAGTTTCATCTGCTTCATATCACTAACCAGCTGAGACACCTTCAGAGGATAACCCAGCTTCATATACATACTCATCAAATTGGTGAAAGACAAACTGACCAAATAACCCAACTCATTCATCTTATCAAAATGAGCCAATGCCTTATCTGCCATTAGTTCCAGGCAGTAACAATTTAGAAGAGAGCCGTATGTGTACTTGTTATTGGCAGCAGGAGGAAGACAATTAAAGTAATTCTCAGCCTCAACAACCCCTTTGACTTTGTACACAAGATTCAAATGCAAGGCGTGATTATGCATGGGAAAGTTAGTTTTTCCCATCCATTCCATTATCTGCAAGCATTGATAAAATTATTTTTTGAGAAAAATACAAACAAATGAGGAAATTCTGTAATAATTACATAGAACTGAAAAAATCATGGTTGCCTTGTGTATGAATTATGATTATGATGATCGAAATTTTGTTGTAAAAATTTGTGATACCTCGAGTGCATGGTGGAATCGGTGAGACTTTCGAAGCTCCTTGATGCAGTTTTCGAGCACCTCTTTCCCGAGGGGTTTTCCTTCCATTTTACACGCTTCCAACGTCTCCGATACGCTCTTACCGGTCTTTTCTAGCTCCAATAAATCCAATAAACATTGGTAAGGTTTTGGCTTCTTCGCGGGAAGTTCCGACACCATAGCTTCCGTGCACAGTAGGCGGTGCAAGCTTCTCCCGCCGCTAATCAGACGGCGGAAATTCATCTCCGTCGCTTTCAGATTGAGCGACTGCCGGTGCCCTGTTTCGGAGTGGGGGTTTGCTAGGGTTTATCAAAACGCATAATCTGGCACCGTTTTATCTATCACTTAACCTTTATTTGTTTTTTTTTGGCAATATCGAGGGCCGAAGCCCATTCTTTATTTCTGTGTGTGTGAGAGAGAGAGAGAGGGATTACTACATAAAATAGAGACGGTTAAAGTGAAGAGTAGTTGGTTGTTACGGTTGGGGAGAGAGAAATGAAGGCGCTAGGCACTGTTATTGTTGGTGCCCCGATTTTTTGTTCCACCGTTCAGAACCGTCGGTTCTGCGTTTCATTTTCCTCTTCTTCTTCTTCATCGGGGCCCAAAACGGTTCGTATCTTCTGCTTTGGTTTTTTTCTGTATTGTTGCTGTTAGCTAGCATGCATAGTTGGCTTCAATTATCCAAGATTGCTATATCTAGTGTGTGAGTTATGAATCAGGTGGAACAAGTGGGAGTTGTAGCTTCGAAGACGGAATACAAGCCCGGAGTGTTTGATGATTTGTTCCTCAATTTGTTCCGCAACAAATTGGTACAGGTAACGAAATCCTTTCTATTCTCTTCTCTTCTCATTAACCTTTTTGGTTTTCTTCCGTGTTAGTCCAATATTCAATTTTAGGTGTTACATTTTTCATCTTAATTAGATCAAAACCATGTCTTGAAAAGGTTGCCTTGGGTTTCTATTCTCTATATATGTTGAATGCATAATTTGTAATTGGCTGGATGTCTATGCCATAGATATGAATTTCTTTCTTTTACTTTCTTTATTATTAATTAATATTAGATATTAATACTGCTATTATTATGTAACAAACAAAAGGATACTTGTTGATTACTATAACAGGAGGTACGATGGGACTCAAAGAAAGGTGGATATGATGGACTGATTGAAGTTGCCAACCGTCTAATGATGAAGGGCACTACAAATTCTGATACCATAGATGCTGCGGTATGCATTTGTCTTTGAGAATCTCTTTGGTATGCAATGCACTAGCATTTCACTTGAGGCCTGCTTGAGAAACCAAAAGCATGTTTCAAAATATTTGCTTTAAAACTTAATACTGATTTCTTTGGTATGCAATGCACATTAGTTCCATCACATTGATGATATAGTAATTCTCACCTTACCTGTTTTGACATGTAACAGGTACGAATTTTAAGGTCTCTGTTTCCTCCTTACCTTTTGGAGCTCTATAAAATGCTCGTAGCTCCTATAGGAGGAGGCAAAATTGCCGCTGTTATGGTTGGTGAGTGAGTCTCATAAGATTACATTTCATTTTTCATCATTTCATAAAGATGACTATCATCTCTTTCTTCCTGCCTGATGTTCCACTTGAAGAGATATCCTAAAATTGTTTAAGTTTTGAAGCAAGGGTTACTGCACTGACTTGTCAATGGCTCATGGGCCCGTGCAAAGTCAATTCTGTTGACTTACCAGATGGAACCTCGTGCAATAGTGGGGTGATCACTTGTACTTATAGCTGTGTTTGAATGATAAAAATGATCATGTATTATTGAAAGTGATGTATTCATAAAATCTTGTAGGTGTTTGTGGAAAGATGCAAGTATTTGGAGGAGAGTAAATGTGTTGGTATATGCCTCAACACTTGTAAGTTTCCAACACAGGTTAGTCATTCTTCAAAATACTCAGTTACTCACTCTCATTTTTTTCATGTAACTTTAGAAGAGCTAAAAACATTGTGCATGCTTCCAAGTTGTTGCATTTGTTGAATGATTGGTTCCCATCACTCTATTTTCAATTTTAGACCTTCTTCAAGGATCATATGGGAGTTCCATTACTTATGGAGCCCAACTTTGATGATTATAGCTGTCAGGTAATATTGAGCAATCTCTTCAGGAGCCCAACTTTGTAAGCTACCTTGCTGTTGTCCCTAATTTCTTGACGTTTTAAAACTGCAGTTCAAATTTGGAATTCTTCCTCCATTGCCGGAAGATGACGCCGTTGTGAAGGAGCCTTGCTTGGAAGCATGCCCAAATGCTTCCCAACGAAGAAGGGTTGCCAGAAATGTAGATGTAGCGTGCCCAAAGACATGAATATACTTTTCTTCGGCTTAAGGTTTTGAGAATACTGATGCACCTTTCCAAAACCTCTTGCACATTCTAGTCCCAGCTTGTCTTTGAAGTTGGAACTTGGAACTGAAGGCATGGGTTTTTCATAAGGATAAAAATCCATCTTTGACTAAGCTCATACTTGTAATTATTAATACAATTCATCTTTGTATGTAGATTGCTAATACTCTGGACTTGTTTGTTTATTATGGATGCATACACGGAATGAATACATTGACAACATCAGAACAACCTCCTATCTAAGCAAGGAGTAGAGATCTATCTATACCCACTTCTGGGTTCTGGCTGCTTCAAATGTGATTGGAGAATGTTTGCTCCACTATTCGTAAAGTGATTTTGCCGCACATTGTTGGTTCACCATGTCATTGCTCCATTTTTAGTTCTTACCGAATTTCACTACTCAAACCACATTTTTGCTAAAAGCGTACTTCGCGTGCTCTAGTATGTTGTCGTGGACACATTAGAAGAACCTAGTTTATGCGACCCAAGTGACGATGTAAGATGGTCTCTTCCCCACCCAACCAGAACACGTTTTATTGGATCATGATTAACTGCAGCTACTTCTCACAGCAGTCAGTGTAGTTGAATGCAATCCCAATTGTTGAATGGGTTTGTCATACAATCTCAACTCTTACTTTTATTATTCAAAAATAATGTAAGGAAATTGAAGCATGAGAGAGAGGGACACATTTGAATGCATTGAATCCACATCCCGTTTTATTGCTTATGAAGAACTTAGGGATGCAACAAATAATTTTGAACTTAGGTAAATAAACTTATGATCTAGTGAATGTAATTAGCCACGAAATTGAATGTGATTAAACAGTGCAATTACATGTAGATTTAAACACTTGAAATTTACATTTGTACTCAATAGATTGTTTGTTTGGACTAATCTACTGGCTTAAGCACTTGTGAGGTTGTTTGGAAGAGCTTATAAAAACAGCTTATGACATGTTCATTAGTTGTTTTCAGCTAATTTCATTAAATTCTCCGAGATAGCGTATGAAAACAACTTATAATTTATAGAAAAATAGTTTAACATTATTTTATTCTTAATTATAGAAACATCTTATGCATAAACTCTTATATGATAAGCATTATGACATAAATGCTGAACTAATTTGTTTATCTAAACGGACCCATTACTATATATAGAGACGAATCCACTTGTTAATTGGGGGCATTTGTCACCTCTTGAAAAATTATTTTGTTTAGAAACATATATAACAAATTTATTTTGTCCCCATAAAAAAATAAAAGTTGCCCATATAAGAGAAATTAAATGTAGAAATTCATTAGACATTAATAAAAAAGAAAATAAATTGGTATTAATTTTATCTTTCTAGGTATGAAATGTATAGAAATTTAGGTATTTTAAGTTTTTTCTATAATAAAATTCTGTATTTTGTAGAAATTTATAATATTTTTTGCCCCATCGGTAAAAATTTATGTATCCGTACCGATTATATGGTGAATGTAATTAACTACTCTATTTGAATTGCATTAACCAATTATTTTATTGTCGGTAAAGTTGTCAAGAATAAATAGCGCGATGAGGCGAAAAGATGTGAAGCTGGTGTGAAATGAAATTGTATGTTTTTTTGGGAAAGAGTGGCCGCCCCTTTAAGCCCTTACCGTTAGTCTTGTTCCTTTTTCCGTTAAGCTTGGTCTACAAAACGCAAATAAAGCATCCATGACAAAATAATCGCCCAAAACCACTGAAATCCTTTTCCCAAACCCCAAAAAAAGAAGAAATTACACATACAGAGGCAAGACTCTACATACACACACATACACAATATAGTATACACAGCTTTTCGGGCAGGGGAAGTAGTAAACGGCAGCAGAGTGCCGCCAACGAAGTCATGCACTCACTCCAACTTCGCTTTCCCAATTCGTAATTCCCACTTTACTTCCTTCTTTTTCTCCGATTCCCTTAGATCTCATATCAACCCTTCGCGCCAATCCCCGATGTCGCACCTCACCGTTTCTATCCCTCTACTCGGTAATCATCGGTTTCACTACATCTACATTAACCAATATTTAGATATGATATGATTGATGTGTATGTTATTCAGTCTTTTTATTTTTACATTTTAGACAAAATAAAACAAATTTCCCTTTATTGCAGGTGGATTGGAAAATGTTCAGTGCATAGTACTGAAAATTTCATTTGTATTATTATCTAGTTTAGCATTATTTATGGTTGATTGTGCTGCTGCTGGTGCATATGATAGAATACTGGAAGCTCCTTCATTGTCTCCAGCCACACCAATTCCATCAACTACCGCTAGAAGAAATGAACTAGATTCTCCAATTTCTAGCTTTAAAAGTATTTCTCCTATGCATTCCATTGTTAATGCAATGGCTCACCCACCAATGTCCCCTTATGTTTCCAGTAAGTCATCACATTCTTTATAATTGGAATATGCTGTTGTGAATTCTAATTGTTGTATGACTTATATGATTTATTTTATTCGATCAGATTGTTGTAAACATGGCACAGTGTTGAAACGAGGCAGTCAGGGCTGCCTTTGTGTTTATCCTGTAAAGCTAGACCTTCTTCTTTTGAATGTTTCGCAAAGCCCCAACTGGAATCTTTTTCTTGATGAAATGGCCACACAACTTGGGATGCGGCCGATACAAATTGAACTAATCAACTTTTATTTAATCAGCTTATCGACATTGAATATATCTATGTATATCACTCCACGCAAAGGAATCAGTTTCTCTGCTATTGAAGCAGCTAAAATAAACTCTTCGCTTTTACTGCATAAGATTCGACTTGACAGTAGATATGTGGGTGACTACAGACTTCTCAATTTGACCTGGTTTAAACCTCCACCTCCTTCTCAAGGTATGTACAGGCACCAAAACTTCTGAAATATGTTTCTGTGAATTGTCAGTTAGATGATTATTGTACAGAAAATGTATATCTAGTGTTTATTTGCACTTGGTATTGAAACCTTTGTTATGTATGTACTGTCTTAACCACTTTCACTCTATTTTCTTGATGTATATAGATTTCTTGTCCATTTGTTTCATTGTTACTTCTAGTGGTAAGGAAACAAAGATATGTTGGTGCTTTCTATGGGGTCTAATCCATTGTTTACTTATGGCTTCTGATATCCGTAATATATAAATGATTCTTGGTTCATTTGATTACTACCGTGGTCCTTAATGTAAGAAGGAAAAATAAAAATCGCCAAGATCAAGGAAGCTTTTTAATGATATAAAATTGAAATTTTATCCCAAATATGCCTCTAGCATTAAACAAAACGTATAGGAAAAAAAATAAGTTTTTAGTAAAGATACATCTCACATTAAATACGAATATAAAAAGAGTTCTAGCAATTAATGCATCGTGAAATGAATTTTTTTAAGAAAAATTAGTACCAAAAAATACGCCAACTTTTTTCTTATTAGGGACCAGAGATAGTAATTCTGATGGTTATGAAAATCTTCTGATTCATTATTGATTATGAAATTTAAATGTCGGTTGTTGTCAGTATGTTATTAAATATTTATTACATGTCATATCATGGATTTGCAGCATGTATATGTGATTTAATTTTAACCATTACAAACAGCTTAATGCTTGTAAGTTAGTCTTCCTTTTTGCCACACTTTTGTAATCTATAACATAGTACCAGATACTTTTCTGTGGTTACTTTAATAGAAAAGGAATAGAAATCAAGTGCCTTCCTTGTCGGCAAACAACGAATACCTTTTTTTTTTCAAAAAAAGGTTCCGACGCGTGTCAATATTTCTTCAGTTATTCCTGAACCTTCTTCACGACTCCTCACACACCTAGGTACATTTATGTTGAATGTTGAAACTCTAACTCACTAACTGATGCAATTTATGTTACTCATTTATCCACTTATATAAGGAGATTCTACTTCTAAACTCCCACAAATCCACTCATCTACTGCAATCTGCATTTACACAATATTGTCTGGTGGTACCTTTTGTACTATTTGGTCATGCAATTTTCCCACTTATGCAAGCATGATTTATTGTCTTTGCGAATATGGCTTAGCTTGCTCTATGTGGTGTGCAAAACTTTAATTTCGTTATTCGGGATTATTTATTCAGAAATGCAAAACTTTTCCTTTCTATTGCAGCTCCTACTTTGGCTGCACCACCCATGCAAATTCCTGACAAACAAGAACCTACGGCTACAGCTACATCATCGAGTACTTCAGATGGGGGAAGGCATTCAAATTTGCTTCTTATTCTTGGAATTGTTACAGGCTTACTCATCATTTCCATTATGTGTGTACTTATACTTTGTTTATGCACGCTGAGGCCAAAAACAAAAGCACCCCCCACAGAAACTGGTAAGCATTCTAGTTCTAACTGCTGTTGTATTTATTTTTCATTTTTGCATTCCTATAACAACATACTAGTTGTGGAAATGGAAAGTGCTCTAACTTTTATTTGGTCACCTTTTTACTTGGATATTGTAAAGGCATCAATTATAGTTTATCACAATTAAATGGTGGAAAACTGGATTCCCTTCCAAGTTCCAACAAAAAATTACTTCATGGCACAAAAAAATTATGACAAAATTCCCTTGACTGAAGAAAATTAGTTTCTGTTGTTTGGCACAAGCATTTTTAGAGCAACTTATCAATTACTCAAGAAGATTTGTATTAGAATTTGATATGAACTTGTACTGATATTTTGTGAACCATTAACATACTAGTTAATTGTGAAACTTCATTTAGTGTACAATTTTATCTATTGATTTGGAGTGGGAAATCGATAGTGTTAGAAACTTGGCACTCTTTTCATTGGTATTAGTAGTTTTTGTTTTTATAGCTGTTCTGTATGTTTATGTGTAGATTGTTTCCATTATCTTGTGTAGTTTTTATTATATCATATTCAAGGCCTGCTACTAACCTTTCTCTATCTACAGAAAAGCCAAGGATGGGAAGTGCAGTTTCAGCTGGTGGGTCTTTTCCCCACCCAACCAGTACACGTTTTATTGCTTATGAAGAACTTAGGGATGCAACAAATAATTTTGAACCAGCAAGCGTTCTCGGAGAAGGAGGTTTTGGTAGAGTTTTCAAAGGTGTGTTAAATGATGGAACTGCTGTTGCGATTAAGAGGCTTACTAGTGGAGGGCAGCAGGGCGACAAAGAGTTTCTGGTTGAGGTTGAGATGCTTAGCCGATTGCATCATCGTAACCTCGTAAAACTAGTGGGATACTATAGCAATCGCGACTCATCACAAAATTTACTTTGCTATGAGCTTGTCCCAAATGGAAGTTTGGAGGCCTGGCTTCATGGTAATGTAATTTCTCAAATAGAAAATTTCATTCTTTTTATTCTTGAATTGCTTGATTTGTGTCTTCTAATGTTCTCCTCCTGATAGTTATTTCAGAAACAATTTCACTATACTTATTTGAAATTGTCCTTGATTTGCCCCAGGTCCCTTGGGAATAAATTGTCCATTGGATTGGGACACCAGAATGAAGATTGCACTTGATGCTGCAAGAGGACTTGCATACCTGCATGAAGATTCACAGCCATGTGTCATACACAGAGATTTCAAGGCATCCAACATATTGCTTGAGAACAACTTTAATGCTAAAGTTGCGGATTTCGGTCTTGCTAAACATGCTCCTGAAGGCAGAGCTAATTACCTGTCTACTCGTGTAATGGGCACATTTGGGTTAGTCTCGTTCTATTCTTTCCTGTACCTCTTGTTTCCATTCAATTTACATTTATATTTATGTTTAAGATTTTAAGATAAAATTAAACTGTTGTGTAGGTATGTAGCTCCTGAGTATGCTATGACTGGACACCTGCTTGTTAAGAGTGATGTTTATAGCTATGGGGTTGTCTTGCTGGAACTGTTGACCGGAAGGAAACCTGTGGATATGTCGCAGCCAACAGGACAAGAGAACCTTGTTACTTGGGTAAGATTCACAATTAACATTCTCACATTATTCTCATCAGAGTTTAAAGTATTTTCACCTGGTATCTATGTTTTCTGTTAGAAATGATTAAAAATTAAATCTCTCCTTTGTAGCTACACTAGCTAAAATAATTTACTATGTAATACCTTTCAGGCAAGGCCAATTCTTAGAGATAAGGATCGGTTAGAAGAACTTGCTGATCCAAGGCTTGGGGGAAGGTACCCAAAGGAAGATTTTATTCGTGTTTGCACTATTGCTGCAGCCTGTGTTGCTCCTGAAGCAAGCCAACGACCTACAATGGGTGAAGTGGTACAGTCACTTAAAATGGTGCAGCGCATCACAGAACATCATGATCCTGCGTTAGCCTCATCCAATGTGCGGCCTAACCTGAGACCGTCCTCTACCACTTATGAATCTGATGGGACATCTTCAATGTTTTCTTCTGGTCCTTACTCCGGTTTAAGCGCTTTTGACCATGACAACATTTCTAGGACTGCTGTTTTCTCTGAAGATCTTCATGAAGGACGATGAAAGTTCTTGGAAAGACAAGCTAACCACGAATCTGCACTCAATCCAGAGGTTTTCACATCATAATTTAGAGGCTGTTTGATTCTCATGGCTGAAGGTGGAATCATAACAGGGAGACTTTTCTTGCAAATGGTTGAGGGTTTGTCGGTGTCGTTGCGGGTTACAAAGGGGATTCTTCCGTCGCTTTTGCCATCCTCCACGGCAAACCACCTTCCTGCTTTCCTCTAAGAGACAGTGGTTCCATGTGTATCAAATTTTGTACATATGTGCATTGTAGTTTTTTCGTCTTTTTCAGATTGACTTCAAAAGCTCATTTTAATTCTAATTTTAAAAAAAAAAAAATCCGCTTAGCTTCACTATCAACATGTTCAAGGATTCTTCATGGATCGCCTTCCTCATGTATCCATAATAACTGTGTATACACCCTTGCAATATTGAATTTGACCTGAAAGCCATTTTGGCTACTCTTCAGGAGGTGTTCAGGCTCAAGAGAAAATACGTGGGTCCGTTTAATTTGGAAAAAAAAATTGAACAAAACAAAAATAATTGTTCTATGTTGTTCTAGATTCAAATACTTCCTCGCTCATATTGTTAGCGAAATCAATTTGTGCAAATTTGATTGTCGTTTCAATAAATGATTAAAAATATTTAAGTAGTGAGAAATAGGGTAAAATAATATATCAAACAACATTTTTATAAAATTTATACTATTAATTATTTTTCTTAAGAAATATGCGACAACTTTAAACAACAAACCATATACTGATAAAAAAAAACCATATGAGACACGAAGGAAGTATATATTTATATAAAAAAAAGCACCATGGTATAAAATATTTTGTCCTAGGCTAAAAATGAAAATTGGCAATGTTTGATTATTTTACCAGGTCAACTTGTCCCTTTCTATTTATGTAACCTTGTGGGGTGCCTATATTTGTGCATGCGGTTATTATGCTCAAACTAATGAGAGCCCATAAAGAATAACTAAACGATGCTAAAATTTGCTGGGAAACAGAGTTTCCACGCGCAAACCATAAATTCCCACCCTATAAAACAGAAATCATTGCACCCTGATTTTTTCTATCTAAAACCAAAACCAAAACCAAAGAGAAGAGAAGAGACAATGGATTTCAAAAACCTTCTCCTCATCCTCTCCATCTCTTCTCTTCTCATATCCTCCAATGCAGTCCCTTCATACCAAATTTTTAAATTGCATCAAAGCCCTCCCACCAGTGCTCCTGTCAAAGCACCAGAGTTATCTGCCAATGCAATCTCTGTAAACGGCCTTGTCTCTGAAGCAGGCAAAGTTGCCAACAAATTTATCAACCCTGATATCTCGAAATTCTGTGTTGATACTGAGAACCCAACTCTTTGTGCTGATACCATTTCACAGTTTCTTAATGGTCCTTTTGACCCCATCAAGGCTCTTGAAATTGAAGTTGATGCCACCTTCAACGAAGCTAAGATTGTCGCTGAAAAGATCGCTACGTTGCAAAAGAATCCATCTACAGATAAAAAGATGGTTGATGCTCTTGACATTTGCAACTCACAATATGGTGATTTGCTGGATACTATTAAGGAAGCAATGGATTTGATGCAACAACAAAATGTTGTGGATGCTTATTATAAGTTTAACGCTGTGATTTCATACAAAGCTTCTTGTGATGATGCTTTTGTTGAGTCTCCTGGAGTTGATATGCCTTTTTCTACCGATGTAACAACTCTAACTCAGCTGGGTGGTAATGTCCTTGCTATGATGAACGGGATTGTTAATAACCACAGGATGTAAATTTAGTGCATGAAATTGTATTGAATATCATGGCATGCATGCATGGTTTTAGAGAGGGAGATGGTACATGGTGAGGTGATCATTATAAACCATCTGTTGTACCCTTTTCATATATATATATATATATATGGTTTTGCATGATGCTTTTTTATATATACTGTTTGTTGTCTTAATTAACCAGGGCTTTGAGGTTTCTTGATAATGGTTATATATATTATGCTCATTGTAATAATGAATCTGAGGTTAAGGTTACTAATTAGAGCAGAGTATAATATGTTTTTCAAAAATGGGTAACAGATTCCCATCAGAGACTAGTGTAACGTGCAAGTTGCATGTTTTGTACTAGACCAATCAAACCATTCATCAAGTAAATGTTGTGTGTTTGGACATGTTTGTTTTCGAACGCAGGTTTACTGAAATTAAATATGAACTTAACTTCGTTTTTCAATAAAAAACAAAAGGATCTCTTTATAAATACAGGGCAAAATTCATAACATCAACTATGGAAAATTAACACGGATCAAAATCTAATAATTCAAATTAGGAAAAAATTAGCACGAACAACAAGGTGCAACTACAAGTTTTCAAGAGTTTGGGTGCAAAAATTTAAATTGACTGGGCCAAAAATAAAGTTTATATAAGAGAGTAAACGTAACAAAAAAGTTCGAGGTGTAGCCCACCTTCAGCTAAGGGCGGGATGCCCCTGGTAGAGGCATAAACAAAATGTCAGACACTAGCCGACGTTGTTAGAATAATCATTTTTCGTGCTTTCCTGCCACCTGGGTTCGGAACTGTGATCTCCACATTGCACGTGAATTTACGAGTGGTATTGCCACTCAGTATGCAAAAAAAAAAAAATACCAAGTGCTTTCAAGAAAAGTCTTGTTTCTTTTAAACAAAAACTCGTGTGTTTTTCTTGTTTAGTTTTTGGTTGTAGTTCTAAAAGGACGTTCTTCAGGAGACACCTTTTAGTAGCTCTGCATTGAAATACAAGCAAATATAGAAACTAATACTAGTAATACATTTCTACAGTATACTTTGGATCCACGACCCAAAATGTCTTGGATGTGCGATTGCATGTAAGTTATATAGTTGAAACTACTTTATAAACATGAGTAAAATTATTTGTTTTCTATGATATTTTCGATTGTTTATTACTCGTCACACTTATTTTTACTAAAATATCAAAATGACAAATAAAATTGAACAAACTTCTTCTTCTCATAAAGATCAATCTTCCCCATAAGGGATAGTTGAGCCACTCAGAACTCGTGAACGGATAGATGGAGGGAATTAGGGCTGTCAATGAACCAAATCGAATTAAACATGATTAGTTTCAAGACCGACTTGATAAATGACTTGTTGAACTTGATTCATGAACCAAATGAGCGAAAAATCGAGCTCGTTAAATAAAGGAGTTAAATTTGAGCTATGTATAGTTTGACTTGCGAGCTTGAGTCGAGTCAAGTTCGAAAATCGAAACTAAAAAAAGGTTCATGTCGAACTCAAGTCAAGCTACATGCTGAACCGATCCTTATCGAGATGAGGTGAGCTAACCCAAGTTTGACTCAGCTCAACTCATTTTTCAGCTTGGATGGAATTGTCGGTGATGGAGATGCACTGGCCTAGACTCAAGATTTTGATTTTGGTACTGATGGCAGGGGTACTGGTGGAGATATGAAGTTGCAATATTGACAAAAAAAGAGAGTGCTTCTAGGGTGAGGGAGCAAATCAAATCCCTTACGGTGAACCATTAAATATGGTCGTAGGATATAATATAAAATTCATCAACGATTAAGATTTAATATAGGTTGATTCAATCAATTCTACAGTCAACTTTAGTAGTTCATCGGTGAAGAATTTTATTTGCTCCCTTTCCCTACAAGTGCAAAAAAAAAATTGAAAGACTTTTTTAATTAAGGGGTAAAAGGGTACGAATGAGGGTATAATTTTCCCTTTCCAAACAATCAAGAAAAGATATTCCAAAATCAAATTGGGTTGCGTTCCCTGTCAACAAGTTTCGCCCCAACACTCCACAACTCTCGCTCTTGCATTGTGTGCGTGTCGTCGATAACCATTGATACTATAGATTAGATATAGCTTCACCTTCATTCGCCCAACAAATAACAATGGCGCATACTTCATTTTTCACTCCCTCGTCCTCTCTTACTTTCAACTCCCCTCTTCTTTCCTCCGCCCCCACTTCTTCTTCCCACTCTCACTATCTCTCTCTTCCCCCTCACTCTTTTCTCTCCATGACCGGGTATGTATTCTTATTAATTTTAATCAATTTTTATTATTTTATTTTGTTTTAATTTATCACCCCGAGAATTGAAGCGTTTCTTTGAATTTGCTGTAAAGTTCACATTTTGATTATGTAACTGCAACTTCGAGGTTTTTCAATTTGTTGGTGTTGGATTTTATTGTTTACGTGTTTATTTATTATCAGAGAAATTAGGTCACTGGTATCATAGAACATGACCCCCTTTTTTTGCTAGTGCGGTAAAGGGCGAAGCATGAAAGGGAAGGATTTTGTATTTTATTTTTGGTTGTGTATGGAACTGAAAAATTGAGTAATTCTAATGTCAAGATAAACTTGAACTTGCTTACTCTTATGACAAATGAATAATCTAGGTCTTCCGTGAGGGTTCTTTCAAGTGGATAAAGCCTTGTTGTGTTTGGCAGGAAATTAAGGAAATCGGTAGAAATTAGAAAACGTAATCAAAAATCTCCAGTGAAAGCAGTGTATGGTGATGAGAGGAGTTCAAGTCAGAGTATTTGGTCAATGAGGTAGATTTTAACTTGTTAGTTGTTATATTTAGCTTAGTTCTATTTGTTAACTTGAATTAAAAATGTTTTGAAGGGATGATTTGCAAGTCCCATCTTCCCCTTATTTCCCTGCCTATGCACAAGGACAAGGACCATCCCCCATGGTGCAGGAGCGTTTCCAGAGTGTTATAAGTCAGCTTTTCCAATATGTAGGCATTTTTTTACTATTGCTGTTGCTTAAGGATATTCAGCTTCAGTTTAGTCTTTCAAATATTAATACTGTGTTTTGATATTTAGAGAATAATCCGTTGCGGTGGAGCAGTTGATGATGATATGGCAAACATCATAGTTGCCCAGCTCCTTTACCTCGATGCTATTGACCCAAACAAGGTCTATCCTTAAACTTTAGTTGTTGAAAACTCGTGGTTTTTCTTCTTATATCTTTATATGTATATGAAGTGATCCTTTGTATTTCTGGAGTTGTCATCAATTGCTTGTATTTTGGTACTTCATCGTTTACTATGATTATGATTTATGATCTTGAGTTTGTCTTTGATCTACTGTTAACTCAAAATTTTGTTGTGCGAGCACTTAGTCAACTGCCAAATTTCTTATTATGTTAAACAGGATATTGTCATGTATATAAATTCTCCAGGAGGATCGGTTACAGCTGGTAATAAATTTTTATGTAACTCTTTTATATTGTTTTTATCTACAATCTAAGCACATCCTCCAAAAATATCATTTTATTTAAAAAATTATATGCTCCCTTTGTTATTTTTTCTTAGGTATGGCAATATTTGATACAATGAGGCATATCAGACCTGATGTGTCCACTGTTTGTGTTGGGTTAGCGGCTAGGTAATTTTCATTCTCCCTTTGAGTAATATTACTAAGATGCTGACAAGTTACCACTTACCATCACTAAAAGTCTAAAAGTTTTATCCTAACTTGATCTTGATGCATGCCAGCAAAACTTATTCACTCATTGGTTTTGCTGAGTTCTTGGAGAGTTAAGATGATAAATTATTAATTATCTTAGACCCTTTTTTTGTTGGTATGATTACATATTTATTTCGTGTTTCCTTATGTAGTGTGATTGGGGATCTGTACCCATTTCTTGTCGTGTATTTTTCCTGTCACTTGTAGACTATATGAAGCCCATAAATACCGGACACGACATTGACACGAACACATTGGCAAGAGCGGTGCCTAAAATATAGAGCAACAGCAGACAACTACACACACATACATATCCAATATCCAGGACTATTTGTTGAGACTTGAGAGCATAAGAGGAGGTAATACCAGTCATGTATGGTTACACGATCAAGTTTTCTCACATACTTGATACATCTCCTAAATATATACTCGTTTAGAAGCACTGGGGGGAAGGAACTAAATTCCAAATGAAGTGTGTTGGAGACCTTTCTTAACATTTTTCATGTTCTAACTATTTTTATAATTTTTAGATATTTTAAGTTGACTTTATCTAAATTTATTTGAAAACCAAATGAAAGTTTTCTTTTCAAGAAGGGTGTGTCTTTATTAATATGCATGATAGGATAAGGCTTTAGCAGACTAGGTAATGGAAACATGAACTATATAGCCTATTCTTCAGCATAGTATTGGTCCCCAAGTCTGAGGTGACTTTTATTTTTCGTTAATTTAATAAAGAAATTGGATTGGCAGGAGTCTTATCAATAATTATAAGTAGGAACTTTTAAACTAAAATCCCGTGGGTCTGTAAAGTTTCCCCTGATTGTTCGTGCAGCTTTGGTCTTCCTATTTTCTTTTTTGCTTGGTATTATGAATCCTCTTATTTTTAAAATTAAACCAAAATTGTCGATCTGTTCATTGTTGTCAAACTCGCGAGTTAATTCGTACGATTCTACGAGTTTACGAGTTTATGATGCCCCAACGAGTCAAATTACGTGTAGAATTGCAACCTTGATAAACTCGCTCAGACTCGGTTAGACTCGCTCAAACTCTCAAACTCGCGAGTCCATCACGAGTTTACGAGTTTATCACAAAAATTGATTTTTTTTTAAAATATTCCCAAAACGGTGCGTTTTAGGTTAACGTGTAGTGGAAGCCCAAAACGATTGCTTTTCTTTCTTCTCTCTTTTCTCATTCCCGCTTCTTTCGTATTTCTTCTTTCTTCATTCGTTCTCCATTTCTGCACGCTGCCGTCGTCGTTCTGTCACACGGTGTCGTCTTTGCTTCGAACAGGTATGTTTCATGTTGTTTCTCAGTTTTTGCATTTCATGTTGTGTTGTTGCTGCGTTTTTTGGTTTTGCCGTCGACGTCGACGTCGTATCTGGTGTTCAAAACGTTTTTGTTCTGTGTTCAAACATAAAGGTTTCAACTCTCTGTGTTTCTTTTTTTGGTTCTGTGTTATTTTGCGTTGATTTGTATAAAAGGATCTGATCATGTATAAAACACTCTATTTAGTTGATGTTTTGTTGATGTAACATCACCAATATAAAAGTATAAACTTGCAACTTGGAAAATCTCTGCTAGCAGGTCACATGTTATACTATTTTGTGCTTAAGATAGCTTGTATTGTAATAGCTAGAATTTGGAATGTTGGATTTACTTTTGCTAATTATAAATAGGTTATTTTGATAAATTTTGAATGTCACAGGCTCACGGATTTATGATTAAGTATTTGCAATCTTCATGTGGCATATAATGACATAATAAGTCCACATTTATGTATTGATGAAATGTCTTCATTGTTATTGATACTGTTTGACACTGCAGTAATTTTTTTACAGATTTTTCTAGTGTAATTTTTTTTCATAGACTCTTACGAGTCTACGAGTCGAGTCTACGGTCCCCTCACGAGTCTATGTAGACTCTTGAGTCTGACAACCATGGATCTGTTAGTTTGTGCTTTAATATTTAACGAAAGTTGTGCCAACGTGGTTCACAATGCTTGGGCTGTGTGCTTTCCGGATTTGGTATTGAGTATTGAGTTAGACATTTAAAGCCCATTCACTCTTTAAAGCTTGGATGTTGGAGGGCTGTGTATGTACCCTCCCTACCAAGTATAGCTTTTTGCTGAGTATAGCATAACCAACCGCCTAATGCAAGTCTAGATAAATTCCTATCATGTCCAACCAAGTACTGAGCCCCAACTCCAAAAGCTTCCTTAGTCATTGGATCACCAACTAGCAGATTGGCTACATATGCTTAATTTTTAAAAATAACCAGAATAAAACCTAGCAGAAAGAAAAAACACCAGTGAGACTAAAATTGTGCAAGTAGCCAAGTACTAAACTAAACAGACCAAAAGAACAATTAAGCTAATATATATTTGAGACAGAAGTGCATGTGTGGTGTTAACCAACGAATGTGCATGGAGTAGTTCTTGGAACTAGAAATCTCCATTAATATTGATAATTTCACACTGAAAAATGATTGATATATGAATGGTTATTTTTTCTAAAAATAAATTGTTGAAGAAACTTTATTTCCCATGCTTAATATATTGGCGTGTTCATGAGCAGTATGGGAGCTTTTCTACTTAGCGCTGGGACCAAAGGTAATGATTCCTTTAACTTTCAATCACTGTATCCAATTTTTCTTTTCTTTTTCTGGCGAATGTCATTCCCCTCCACTGTTCCAATAAAGAAAGATGCTTTCTAAATTTATATCCCTCCTCTGTCACTTCTGAAGGAAAAAGATACAGCTTGCCAAATTCAAGGATAATGATTCATCAACCTCTTGGTGGTTTTCAAGGAGGGCAAACTGACATAGAAATTCAGGTTGAGGCCCTGTTTTCCTCTTTTCTGTTCTTATTGGATATACCTTTTGTTTACTTTGAAAAATATTATATATTTTTATCTTACAAAGTTAAAGCCTAGCATGGGGTATCACTCAAAGTTCTACAATTAATTTAAACCAAGATAACAGTAAAGTTGAAGTCCCTGATAACCTAAATATACCAACTTTTACTACCCTTAGTAAATTCCCTATTCCACACAATTTATTGTTCCACACTCCTACATTCCTATAATTTATTCGTATATCCTTGTATTTATATTTCATTCCCTATTATTATATGTTTGGCTTTGGTCAGTTTTTGGTTGGATGTGAGGCGGTTTTTGTTGATTTTGAACTCTGGTACAATTATGAGGGTCTGTTTGGTTCAAATAAGGGGAGGATAGATATTAATGGAGGGGAGGGAAAGTAAAGGAAAGGGAAGGGTTTAATTTGATTGTGTTTGGTTGGGAGGAGGGGAGGGGAGCCTCTGCATGTTTAGTTCATTTTACTAAAGGGAATAGATTAATTTAATTTAATTCTTTATAATCATTTGTTACATTATTTATGATGATATTTAAGTTATATGGATTTAAGCTACCCTCCCCTTCCCTTCAAAAAACCCCAATATTGGAGGGAGCTAAAACCCTTTTAAAATTTGAAATAATTCCTCCCATGATCCCATCCAACCAAACACTATCTAAGTGATACTATCCATGTCTTTACCAAGGAAAACATGATGCGTTTACTTGTTTAAATAAGTTTTTTGGCACAAACATCAAAATTTATAATTCTCTTCTATAGCATTCATGTTAGAGATTGTATTCAAAAAAACAATTCCTGTTAGAAAAAACTAATTATGATTCATAATCGTCAGGCAAATGAAATGCTGCATCACAAGGCAAACCTGAATGGATATCTCTCCTATCACACTGGCCAGAGTTTAGAGAAAATTAATCAGGATACCGACCGTGATTTTTTCATGAGTGCAAAAGAAGCCAAAGAGTATGGACTCATAGACGGTGTCATCATGAATCCTCTTAAAGCTCTTCAGCCATTGCAGGCTGCAGCAGACGGTAAAGACCGGGCTGTCTAAACTAGAGACTTTTGCAGTCTAATGTACGAGGTATGAAAAACATGGTGTTAAACAAGAATGATGTTTTTGGTTGTGTACTTAGTTCAGATGATTTTTCACAGATGTTGATATCTTTAGTGTACCAAAAAATGAGGTCAAAATGAGACTTTTTATTGTATTGCCTCATATTATACAGACAGAAGGTTCCTTGACAGATCCTAGGATATTTTTATTGTGTTTTCCCTTAGACTTGTCATTGACTTCATATACGATTGATGCCATTTGAAAATGTTCTGAACCAAAAATATGGAGTGAAATGGGGATGATTCAGGTTTCATGATTCACAATACATAATGCTTAAGGTGTCGTGCAAAATGCAAATATTTGTTATAATGCTACAACTTAATGCCTGTGTTAATATTAGGATTGGGGACGTCTTAGGATAGAGAGCAGTAAACATTTCCTGATTTTCACAAGGAACCACAAATCTCATCACCGACTATCTCTTACTCTGTTTTATTGTAAAAACATGATAGAATGTAGAAGCACCTTTATTCTGAGCAGGACGCTAATGGAGACCCAATTCATAGGATGTAGAGGCCCCTTTTTGTTGGTGTGTTCTTGTGGTTTGGAGTTTCTTTCTTAGTTACTAGTACATTAATTTATGTTTGCCAAGTTTTTATTATCCAATTATTACAACTTGGGTGGAAGGAAGAAAGATTGGGGGGGTGGCTAGGGCATGTAAAGAGCAAACCCCATAAGTAAAAATAATTCTTTATGAAATAAATTATATAAATTTCATTTACAAGGACTTTCCACCTTTGCTTCTTTCTAATTCTGACTACCAATGTTATTCAAGTCCAAATTAATCATTGGTAGTTAAGAGTTAAAAGAGTCACCTACTGCTGACAGATAGTCACTCTCCATCGTCAACTATCATCAGTTACAATTGCATCCACGCAACATTAGGTAAGATGACTTTTCTTTTATTTAGCCTTCCTGCACTGAAGTATTTAAATGTTATTTGTTATTCATCTTTCTTTTTTTCCTAAAATTTTTTAAGCTAAATAGATGTATACAAAAGTACATGAATATTTCTGTCACAATTTGGTTTAGCTAAAGAAAATTGAAGGGAAAAAAAAAGACACTTCCCTGCTCCGATTCTATCAATTGTTTTAATCTTCCAACAAGTTTCGTGAATTGGGTTATAAATCCACTTCTGGGTTAGATTATTTAGCACTACACACAGACGTTGAAAGCATAACATAGCATCATAGTCAGAGTCAGATGAGACAATGTGTTTCTTGCCTACGTATTGGGGCCCAGATCACCCTACCTAATTACATTAGAATCTTGTTTTATTTCCTTTTATTTTATAAATGATAGTATTGTGGGAGTTTTATTTTCGTAAACTTTTCACGTATTTTTAACACAATGTTGTTATTATAATTTATAACTATAATAATCTTTGTTTTAGTAGTCTATATAAGTTATCTTAAAATCTGTGTTTTTTTTGGTTAAAAATTCTGCTAGTGTTTGTGATAACATAGTTTGAACCAATATCAGTATTATTTTCTAAAAAAATTGAATTGTGGACTAAAATTAATCTCATTGTTCTTTTTTCATTAGGAGTTTTGTGGAATTGGAATTTTACCAAAATTAAGAATCGTGATTAAATGGGTTAATGGATCGTTTTTGGTCTGTTTTCTATTCAAAGACATTTATTTAAATTACTTTACTTGTCTTTTAGATGTCAATTGCCAGAAATATACGTTTTTTGGTCTTCGTATTTTTTTTGCTTAAGAATTTCAAACGCAGCTAATTACAACAACGATTAGAGCAACCCAAGAGTGGTTGAGCGGTTGATGCTCATCCTCCCTTAATCAAGTGTCGAGGTTCGATTCTCGCCAGTTTTCATTTTAGCAAAAGAACTGCAATTATAACCTGAGTAGTAGTAGGGTACTAGGGTGTAGTATATTTAATACCTCCGTCACTCTTTTATGTTCTTCCTTACATTTTTATGTACCATACGGCCTAAATTGTTAGTGTATTGATCCCTACTTTCCAACTAGACATCTAAATGGATGCTACTATTCTGAATCCCATTAGAGTTGGCTACTTCAACTGCAGAACCCCCATTACTATCTCATAACACTAGGATTTGCTGTTCAATATACAGAACCCTCATTACTATCTCCCAACACTTAAGTCAACATCAATAAATTTGTGGAATGACAGTATATTGCAAAGGACACATTTTGTCATGCAATTGTACAAATAATATTAAGCCCAGAAAATATGATATAATAACATTATAATATACTCCCACAGTATAAGATGTTTATTTTATAAGATTCGGATGATATCACTCGCTAATATGCTTTATATTTTGTTAGTAAAAGGATAAATACCAAACGAAATGATTATCATGCTTCCGTACCTTACATCCCAAATGGTAGTTTAATAATTTCTCTGTTTTACACGAGAATCATTCTTTGATCGTAATACGTAATTTCTAATGTACACAAATAAATTCATTTGTGCTTTGTCAACGTAACAGCCAAATATTCAAAACAATTCCACTCATCAGCCAAACACCTCTCTGATTACTATTATTCAAACCTATATTCTTTTCTCATGCACCAAACTACCAATTAACCAATCATAATCTATATAAACTGGTTGGAGTTTATAAATATAAATAATCAAGAACGTGTCCTATAAAATGTCAACATGGACGTGGCAACCACTAAATAAATCTCATCTCATATCCAGAAATTAAAATAGTTGTCAAGTCACATAACATAACAAAACAAAGACCTTTACTTAATGTTGAACTTCCCGTAGCTTGTAAATAAAGAGCAACCTCTTTCATTTCATGTTCGTTGGATTCAAAATTGCTTCACAAATGGGTTGGCAGAAAAAAGCCAAAGAGTTCTTCTTCAACCATGGTGCTCATACTCTCACCATTAAAGGAATCTTCCATCTCCTCACAATCACAGTCCTCAGCCTTCTCCTCCCCCTCTCATTTCTTCTCTTAGCCACTCTCTCCGGTGCTCAATATTATCTCCAATTCCTTACTTCCTTCCATCCACAACAATCCTTTCCTTATATTTTCACCCTCGCTTTACATATCAACCCATGTATTCTCTACCTTCTCGTCTCCATTATCAGCATAGCTACACTAATCAACGGCTTAATGGGTAAAATCACCCTTTCAACTAACTCTTCAACTTCCACATCAGTTCTTCAACCTCATCTCTACATAGCATGGATTCTCCTCTGCACATTCCAAGTTTGCGTTGGTTTAAGCGTTGAAAGAAGCATTACAGCTGGAGTTTTTGACTTTAGTGGTAATATTAATGACCAAAGTTTTGGTATCGAGAGAAGTTTCTTAAGCAGAATGATTTTTCTGTTAGGGTTACATGAAACAACACAGGTTTGGTTTAGAGTTGTGGTGAAACCAGTGGTGGATGACACGGTGTTTGGTGTTGGAAACAATATTAGAGAGAGATGGATTGAGAGGGTGGCGGTGGCGGCGAGTTTAGGAACATTGTGGTGGTGGAGATTGAAGGAAGAGGTTGAGACTTTGGCTGTTGTTGCTGAAATGAAAAGAGAACAATTTATGGATGTGGGAATGGAGGATTTTGTTGGTTGGTGGTTGTATTATTTGACTGTTACAATTGGAATGGTGAGGATTGTTAAAGGTCTTATGTGGATGTTCATGATTTCTATTTGTAGAAGAAGGGTAACAGGAATTTCTCCTCTGGAATTAGAACTAAATCAGAATGATGATAAGGTGTAAATTTGAGTATTTGATCAATTTTGTAATTTCTTCTTCTTCTTCTTCTTCTTCTTTATTTGCTCCCTACTCTGCCTTCTTTTGTAATTTTTATTCTATGGTTTGGTTAGGGATGTTGCAATATTCTATACCTTGGCAAAATAGTAGCAATAAACCTACAACAAATATTGTATTGATCATAACGTATTGTTGCCCAACTTATTGATAATCGCTTCTTAATGCGGCTTGTTGATCAGTTTTGTTTTCAGATTATATAATTGGTATTAATGTGATGGCATAATAATTAATACTGATTTTAAGTACAGAGATCGTCAACACTTACTGTCATGTGTTTACGTGTAAGTCCGATTTATGTTACTTAAAGGTATAACTAATTACTGTAAAAGTATAACTAATTAGTGTTTAATTCATTTAACCTACAATTTATGTCCGATTTATGTTACTTAAAGGAAAAAATATGCTCAAACAAGTGATACCAATTAAAATTACGCAGGAACCAAAATAACATTAAGTTATACCTTTGTGGGACTAAAATAACAGTAATTAGTTATACTTTTACATGATTGTTGACAGTATGTTGGTAAAAGTATAACTAATTAGTGTTTAATTCATTTAACCTACATGATTGTTGTTTTTTCCCTACTAAGTCTGATTTATGTTACTTAAAGGAACAAATATGCAAAGGAGAAACTGAAAAGTGGGATCGCTTATAAGACAGGGTACCTTTAAATTTAATGAGATGAATTTAGTGTTTAATTCATTTAACCTACAAAATTAATTGGGCATACCGAACTGGTCCAAAACTTATAAAATTGATCATGAAGCAGTTTAAATTATATTTTATATTTAATCAAATATATTTTGAAGTCAAATAATAAAGAATGAACACTATAATCGGAGATCCTGATCATTGTGTCGTAGACGAAGAAGGTCGAGAAAACAATCATGTAAAAGTATAACTAATTACTGTCATTTTAGTCCCACAAAGGTATAACTTACTGTCATTTTGGTTCCTGCGTAATTTTAATTGGTATCACTTGTTTCGGGCCAACTCCTCTACTTTCTTTTGCAAGGAAATGAATATCGGTTGGTGAAGTTGATTTGGGTTAAAGGTTGCATTGTCAAGATAAATCTTAGTTTCATATTCTTGAATAAATATAAAATTTGATACGCATATTTTTTGCTGAAGGGGGCCTAAAAACTTTTCAAATTTCTTTCTTGCAAAGTTCCCTTATGTGTGGAGAGGATACAAAAAAGTTGTACAACTAAAGTGTTGAGTTTCTTGGGAGGCAATAATTCCTTGATTTTGACAAATAATTAACATTCACTTAATTGGGCTCTATTGGGTTTAAGTCCCTCCAGTCAAGAGAAAAACTCAACATTATACAAATCAAAGAATGATATTAAAACTAACTATTACTCTCTCTGGACTTAATTATAAGCAAAAAAGTATCTAATTTTAATAGACTAATTATAAGCAAATCTCATCTATATGAGAAGCACGGAATCAACATTGGTGGACCTACATTTTTGTATAGACCAAATTGATAGCGAGTTCCAGATTGAGGGACAAAAATGGCTGGTTACCCTATTTTTTCGCAAAGAAACATATCTTACTAGTGAAGAAAGAAGGTATATCAAAAACGTCAGCCATGACCCCATGAGAAAAAGTCGATTATCTAAAGGTGGGTATCGTTCCAAACGTTCATAGCATCAGGGTGCTTGGCTCCCAAAAGGAAATCTACACAGTAACGTAAAATTAATAGAAGAATTAAGGAAGAAAAAATAGTGGCCCTCCATAGTGCGGTAGGCCATGTCACTCACTACTCTACTGCGTGTTAAAAGTGTTTTATAGCGAGTTACTATCTGAGTCTGATCGTTCTTCTTAGTTTGATCAACTCGCTCGGCGTAGCACAAAGAAAGAAAGAACCAACATCCATCCATGTCCAAACCTACCGATCTTGCTCCCAAACTTCATCGAGTTAGTTTCTCTATCTCTTTCGCTCTCTTCACTCAACTCAACTCAATTCAGTTCTCTTTTTCTGATTCCTCGGAATCGCATGCATTATTGTGTTTCTGAATTTGATTATCACCTACTTAGAATCTTCAATTTCATCTCAAACACTCTCTGTTCCTCTTTCTATAGGATTTCTGATCATAATTTCGTTTGTGTGTTGTTGCCGATAAGTACTATATACCATATACGGTTCATAATTCACCAGCTGCTTCGAATCGGAATTGAACTTTTGCATTCGTTTCATACTGAGGATTTTGTTTTTTGGACTTCTAGTTTCGTACTTTGAATTATTTGTATGTGATTATGTGTTTTGATTTTTGAAGCCGTATCTGTAATATTTTGTTTGACAGAAACAGCAAGGGGAGCCACCGGATGATGCGCTCGAAACCTTGTCCATCAAGATATCTCAGTTGAAAAAGCAAATTCAGGCGGAGAGGATTCTATCCATTAAAGTAAGTTTGTGATTAGGTATATCATATATGCTCCTCTGCCTTTGGTTCTCCAGTTTCTTTCGTTCTTTCGCTGTTAATTGAAGGAAATGCATTGACATGGTAACATATATTATTATGTGCAAACTTGGTTTTGTAGAATCGTTAGTTCAGTTCCTCTTTGACCATTCCGATGGAGAATTTTGGATAGAGTTAATAAAACACATAATCAAAATTAAAGTATGCTAATTAGCTATAAGGGTTCAGCATGAGACCTTTCTATTTCCGACTGGTTTTACATTGTGGTGAATCTTCTAATTTCTGTGGTTATATGGGTGTGACTTCCAGCAATAATTTTACTTTAGCTGTGTTTCTGGTACAACTTTATGCTATGATTGCTAAATTAAACATTAATTTGTTTAACTGAAAACTCAAGGTCGAGATAGCTTCTTTTTGCATACCATGCTAGTCGGATTGCAATTAACTCTAGTTATATTTTCTGTAGGAAAAACTTCAAAGTAACCAGGAGAAGCTACAACGTCATATTTCAGGAATCATGTCGGCAATATCAAACAGAGATTCTTCACAGACGGAGAAGAATAGAACATGTTCAATTCTTTCTTCAAGAATGGACCGTCCCTTATGTAAATTCAGTGGTTTTACTCAGGATTCAGGAGACAGAGACCGCAGCAATCAAGACATACCACCTGCTACAAGTATCAAGATTCCACGTGTTGAAATATTACCACCATATACATCTTGGATATTTTTGGACAGGTGTTTTGACTATCAAATATTTTATTTTAATGTTTGTTGTGCCCGATGTGCCACTTTTTCTAAAGTGAAACTACCCTCTGCTTGAATTTTTCCATTTTAAAAATAGAAAATGAGATGTCAAAACATATTGATCATTGAGTAAGAATATATATAATGTATTTCTGTTATTTTAAAAATATCACATGCATCAGGAATCAGAGAATGGCCGATGATCAATCAGTCGTTGGAAGAAGAAGGATCTACTATGATCAACATGGAAGTGAAGCATTGATATGTAGTGACAGTGAAGAAGAATTAACAGAACCTGAGGAAGAAAAACATAAATTTTCTGAGGCTGAAGACCGGGTTTTGTGGTAAGTTACGATGAAGACAATAGAGCTGCTTTATGGTCATTCAAATGGATTTCCTTGCTGCTCAAGCATTCAGGAAATAAGACTTGTATCATGATTCACAACCATGCAATTTTTAATACAGATTGTAACTTATAACCCATAATTTTCCAACTTTATTTAAGCTTTTAAAGTTTCTCCTTTCTAAAATCACTGTCTTTACTATTGAGCTTACTAGGATGGCATTTGAGGAACATGGGTTAAACGATGAGGTATTGAATGTTGTGAGCAAGTATGTTGGTGGCACAAGTTTAGAAATTCAGGTAATCTTGAAAACTTGTTTACGTAATTATATGCTTGATTTTTCTTAATCTTAATTATCGAAAATAATATATTGCACCAGGGGAATCTATGGTGAAAAACCAATGTCATTTGTTGGTGAAATTGTTTTCGTGAAAAATGCAGGAGAGGTACAAAAGCATCAGGGAAAATAAGATTAGTAGGTCGGACAAGCATTCAGAAGGCTCAGGAGAACATGAATCTCCTATTGGCATGTATCTAGAGAAAAGCCTAAGTGCAGCATTAGATTCTTTTGATAACCTTTTCTGTCGCCGATGCCTGGTATGTACAAAAGCATCATCTTTTTTAACATTGCCATCATTGTATAGTGAGTGCGTCTATATTTTCTGCTTTCCTGCGGCAGATTTTTGACTGTCGTCTGCATGGCTGTTCTCAACCTCTGATATATCCTGTAAGGAACAGTGCTGTATGTTATTTTTAAGTTTCAACTTAGTCAATGTTACTTCATCCATATACTTATTTAATTTTATTTGATGGTTGACATCACAGAGTGAAAAGCAGCCAGTTTGGTCGGTGCCCGAGAATGACAGAAAACCATGCAGTGATCAGTGTTACCTTCAGGTATCCTTCTTCTTTGTCTGAGTTAAAGTATTTTTTATATTTCAGAAATGTGGGAAATTTTCAGAGATGAAAATTGGCTTATTCAAATTTGTATTTTTCCTCTCCTGGCATTCTGTTTAGAATGCTTTCGTTGACTATGGAATCAGTGTACAACAAATATGGTGGCATTTCCATCATCTGTTGCCCGCAATTGATTCTACTACAAAATTGTATGAAGCATTTAGCTTTAATAATACTTTCTTTCCGCTTCATACGCGACAAATATTCTACGTGTGCGTCTTTGTATCTAGATTACTAGATTACTAGATATGCTAACTTTTGCACCTAGTTACAAGTTCCCCATCAGTGTTTCAAACACTGTTTCTTATATATTTGAGAATAAAAAAGTGTGAAGACTAATTGCCATTTCATTTTCCAGCAGTTAAAGGTTGTCAAGAGTTTGTCAGAAGATTCAACACCCGAATCTTTTCTAGATAAGAAAACTACAATTGTAGAGGAGGCGGATGGGATATTGGCTCCGTCCAATACAGAGGAACCTGACAATCAGACTACTAAGCTTCCAACAGAAGTTGCATGTCATAGATATCTCAATTTAGATGTTCCTGATTCAGAAACTTTGGGGAAACGAAAAGCCACAATTCAGTCACATGCAGCACTACATGATTTGGCATTGCCTCCTGATGATTCTGAGAATTCTTGTAAAAAGTTGAAGAGAACCTCAGATGATGTGGCCACGGTAATTAGTGATTATAGTAAGAACCTAAATTTGGGTGGATGTGATGAAAATGAACATGTAAGTACTTGTGCAATTTTGGAAAAATCTATTGAACATTCTTCAAATAAATTAATGGTCTCTTCTAGCACGTGCCATGGTGAGCATGAAAAAGGTGTTGTTGATGGATCAAAAGCTGTCACAAATGAGACAGAACTTAAAACATCGTTCAGTCATATGGGAGGAAAAGTTGATGCAATGCTAAGTTTGTCGGATTGGAAACCTCTAGAGAAAGAGTTATACTTGAAGGGAGTAGAAATGTTTGGGAGAAACAGGTATGGTTCTTTCTCTGTTTTGGCTCACACTATTATGTTGAGAAAGGCTACAATGGCATCAAAATTAGTTTGAAGTGTCTGTGTGGCGTCTGTGGCGGTGCTTTCTTGTGTCTATTAGATGTTTTCTGTTTCCCATACTTTAGACTTTCATATTTTTAATTTACTATTATTATAACTTTTTTGGCTTTGCGTTGAAAGTAATCCTTTATTTGTACATAAATCCTACAAGTCTATCCTCTTGTTTTAGCTTCAATTTCAATTAATCTTATTGAAAGCATGCTATGGGGGAAAAAGGAATATGTAAACTTAGAGACCTCTTTTATAGTAAACTATCACAATTGTGATTTATGGTTCAAAAGTGAATGAAACTAAAGCATAGTTCATCTCCTTCTCATAAATATTAAATTGCCATGACAGGTTTTCTTAAAATAAAAAAATAAAAAATTATTTCCAATGCACTAACTGCATGACTGCTCCTTGAAAGTGACTGCATACAATCCAAATCCCTCAATATAGAGGTCTTAATTCACCTAAGTTTGTGCTTATGTCATGTGAAACTCATACTATGCAGTTGCCTCATAGCCAGAAACTTACTTTCTGGTTTAAAGACTTGCATGGAAATAGCTAGATACATGCATGCTGGAGGAGTATGGATGCTTCACAGATCTATTGTTGCACCTAGTTCAATCATGGGCGACAAGGGACAATTTGGCACAGAGTGCTCAGTGAGATCACAAGCTTTTCTTTTACCCTCAATTCTCCCGTTTTATCATGTTGTCTTGACTGTTTTTTTGTTATTTTCTTTTGGGGGTTGGGTGACTAAGGCTTGCTAAAGACGGGAAAAAGTTTTCCATATTTAATGTACCAAAAGGCCCGACTTGGTGGGATAACACTTGATTGGAATAATGTACCGATCATCTAGTTTTAAGTAAACTCTTCATATCTAAAATTTCTTGGCCATGATACGCACCCAAACACTAGGGAGCTCTCCCTTAAAAGCTAGTAGTTGTTAAGTGGGAGAACAAACCCACTTGCCACTTAAGTACTCCACCGAGCATCTCATACTACTCGATGTGGGACTTAGGCACCCCATAATACCAAAGCCCAATGTATAGCACTGCCCTTGAGAGCAAACATCTTCAATGGCTGCAGCCCACGACACTTCACTCAACTTTGATACCAATTGATAAAGAACTCAAGCACTTAAGTAATCTACTGAGCATCCCATATTACTCGATGTGAGCCTTGCCTTATGACCTACATAATACCCAAGTCCCTATCAGCCATATAGGAGAACCAGTATCTTGATTTTCTGGTTAGGCATCAACTTTAAAAGCGATAAACTGTTATTATTATAGGAAATCGTTCAATCTAGAAATAGGAGACAATTTATTTATGGAAACCCAGAAAGATATACAGAGAAAATAACATAATGCTCCCAACTATGGAGGATCTCTCCTAGCCAAGGCTCTAAGCTTCTAGAAAAGGATAAAACAAGTAATCCGTGAAAACTACTCCTTCCCTTTCACATTTCATTAACTAACTCTCACGTCCTGCACTTTCATTTCTGTACTTCCTAACCAATCTTAAGTGTCTTAAGCCTTCAAGAACACGCTTGTTAGGCCTTGGGTTTGGGCTTAGCTAATGCAGAGGCTTGTGGGTTCCCAGTCCCGTCATGTTATCTTTGTTTATATATTGCATGTTATCAAACATTTTGCATTTAGTGGCCTAGTTAATAGGGTTTTGTCAATGATTTACATGCGTAGAAATTGAGTTGTGCTTTTGAGTGGCCTAATTAATAGCCTTGGAAAGGTTCACGGTCCTCCTGTTTTGTACAATGAGCTCTTCATCCTGTAACACTTGATTATCTTGCATATCTTCCTGTCAACTTCTAACAACCTTTACAAGTAACCTGCTATTTATTGCCACAAAAGTCCTTTTGAATGTGAGACTTCATGCTAGGACCAAGACATGCCATCTAGGTCGCGCATGCTGAGGAAAAGGGGCAGAACAAGGAAGTTTAAATATTCTTGGAAGTCTGCTGGTCACCCATCAATATGGAAAAGAATTGCTGATGGGAAAAACCAATCTTGCAAACAGTATACGCCATGTGGATGTCAACCAGTATGTGGAAAGGAATGTTCTTGTGTTAATGATGGAACTTGCTGCGAAAAATATTGTGGGTATGTTCCTTTTCATTTAGCTGTGTAGCTTTTGTAGCAATACGTCAGGAAGAGAAAATTGTAGGATATATCTTATCTCTAGTTGGCATGTGTTTTTGAATTCTTCTGTTAGAAATATATGGAGCTATGGCGTGTGTTGGTCATTTATTTCAGAGTTGCAAGGCTTCTTAGTTCTGTGAAATTTATTGTCAACTTGATTTGCAAACTATTCTCCAGACTTGGGTAGTGTAGTTGTTAACAAATTATGATTTAATTATTATAAACTCTTATACTTTCAGTTGTTCGAAGAGCTGCAAAAACCGATTCAGAGGATGCCATTGTGCCAAGAGTCAATGCAGAAGTCGGCAATGCCCATGCTTTGCTGCTGGGCGTGAATGTGATCCAGATGTCTGTCGAAATTGCTGGGTTAGGTGATGTACCAAATACTTCAACTGTGAAATGCTTCCCAAGTTTTTGAATTTACATGGCTTGAGAAAGCCACTATTCACAAGTAAAATTTTTATTGGAAATGGATCATCTACCTTGATGACGGGAAAAGACACCTAACTTTAGGTGATTCTAGGCATAAAAGAGGAGAGAGAATGTAGAAAAATATGGAGGGAAAATATGAGAGAAAATGAGAGATAGAGACAAAGACATGTCTTTTCCCGCCCTCAAGGTAGAGAATCCATACCCATTTTCACACCAACTATTAGGTGGCATCTACTGCCTGTTTAGGTATATCGTGGAAAACCTTTGTGAAGGTTTCTTATTTTCTTGATCTCATATGAGTGATACTGCACATATTGACTGACCTGAGAATCCAAAGTTACAAGTTCGTGATTGTATAGTTTATTTATGATTATGGTTTCAGCAAATATTCATTTGTTAATATGAATCTGAGCTTCGTGAGTCAAAAACTTATCACCCTTAGAAAATATTAATATTTAGGAGCAGTGGTTCAATGAAATTCTTGGACTTTGGATATTTTTATATTACATCCCAGTAAGAGCCAACAGTCAAAGATAATAAACATGTACAGTTTTTTTTTTTGATAAGCAAATAAACATGTACAGTGATACTGCACGTATTATCTTAATATCTGTGTTATCATCACGAGTTCTTTCTCTTTTTAATTAGGATTTGGAGCCTTGTGTTAGTATAAATAAGGATTAATGTTTAATCTTTTTGTATCAAATCATAATTATCAATATATCAAATTATATTCATAATTCAAAGTCTTTATTGTTTCTGTTCACCCTTTATCTATAACCCTCTAACTTCAATATCTTCGATTCATGAATTGATAATTTCTACTTCACCTTTTTCTTCTAGTTTGACACCAATTCCCTCTATTGCTGTATCACTTTAAACTGTGTTACCATTCCACTTTTATACGTTATTTGGACTTTGGAGCCCACCCTCCACCTTAAATCTTTGCAAATGCCTTTAGACATTACATTCTTTATACAGCTGTGGGGACGGTTCATTGGGAGAGCCACCACGGCGTGGAGAATCTCAATGCGGTAATATGAGGCTTCTTTTAAGGCAACAACAGAGGGTAAGTAATTTTGAGTGAGTATATAAAATTATCTGTACGTCATTATCATATATCAAAGTTGTCAATGCATAATGCATGCATTTTGTCTCACATTGTTTTTATGTGCATGTCTGTCAGATTCTCTTGGCAAAGTCTGATGTTGCAGGATGGGGAGCCTTCTTAAAGGTTATGATTAATGAATTTTTTTGTTAATAACGTTAGCTCATTCTACTCACTAACTGATGATGACATTTCAGAATCCTGTTAACAAAAATGACTACCTAGGAGAATACACGGGTGAATTGATCTCACACCGAGAAGCCGATAAGCGTGGAAAAATATATGATCGTGCAAATTCATCCTTCCTTTTTGATTTGAATGAACAGGCATGTGTTTCACATGATCTACATTGTAATCTACAAGATTGTGGTCATACATTCTTTGGTATTTCTGTTGGTTTTCATCAATCTAGTTCTTTCTCTCACATTTCTTTCATGGCAAACTATGACATATTTCACCAGTATGTTCTGGATGCTTATCGCAAAGGGGACAAGTTGAAGTTTGCAAACCACTCATCAAACCCCAACTGCTATGCAAAGGTGAGTCTAGAAACCCAAGTTATGGAGAGCTTTAAAACTTACCCTCTGGAGTCTGAACTCTAGCTTAAACATGGTCTTTGAATTGTCACAATATTTGCCTCTTGCACTGCTGCCATAGGTGATGTTGGTTGCTGGAGATCATCGAGTAGGCATATTCGCGAAGGAACACATTGATGCTAGTGAGGAGCTCTTCTACGATTATCGCTATGGTCCAGATCAAGCTCCCCCATGGGCTCGGAAACCTGAGGGTTCCAAAAGAGATGAATCAACATTTCCTCAAGGTAGAGCAAAGAAACACCAATCTCATTGATGAGCAATGGCCAAGATTCGTTACAAACTTTTGGCTTCTACCATATATTCTCAGCCGAGACAAACTTGTCACATCCCATGGTAAAGACTCAAGCAACTCTCTTTGAAGAAGAAACTAAAAATTGATATCAGATGCTAATGTGACTTAAATTATGGATACAGCACAGTAGAACAATAAAATGGGCAAGAGATGAGATGAGATGAAGCAAACCAATGTTGAGGGCAATAAGCTAGAAATCATCCTAGCAGTTGGCAGCGTGAGTCTAAAATTACCTTTCGGATACTATGCATATTTATTCTTCCAAACATGTTTGCTAATATGGTATAAACTTCTCGCTAATAGTGAATTTAAGAAATTCATGAATAAGATAGCTCTTTGCTACTAGTGAAATTAAGAAGAAATTCTCCCCCAATGTATGTGTCTTAAATCCAACAGAGTTTCGAATTATGAAACTCCACTTCATTTATAGGAGGATTATTAAGTATTAACACCTCTACCCAAAGTTGTATAAGCAGTTACTATACAAATGAAATTCAACACAGATTTCTCGATGTTATTGGAACTTTGAACTCTTATTTTATATGATATGATATATCTAAACAGTAAAATTTAAATTTATTTACTATATCTGCATATTACAAAACATGTCACAGGTTTATAGTATGTCAAAAATATACTAATATAGTGATATTGTGATAGCTATAATTTATTTTTAATTGTCCATTTACTTTTTCTCTTTTAAGTGAGGTCTCTCACCTTTATGTTAGTGGAATTGGTGGAATTCTGTTTTGCTGAGCTGGTATTTTGGTGCTCACGCTTGTATGCACGTTATATCAGCTCTTGTTGAGCAAATAGAATCATAACAGAGTTGATACAATTATCTCTCTCCCACCTCCACACCAAGGGGAAACTTGCAGTCCTCGATCTATTGATGTCACTATACAAGAATTGTTGAGTAAACTTGATACAAAAGAATCCAGCATTAGAATAAGCCCAAATCTGGAAGTTTTGGCTTCATGACAGGGAGGGATTTGGTCCTTTAAGGCGGAAAATGTATCGTACCTTTTGCATATTTTGTGTTTATCTCTCTCATTAACTACTTTCTCACTCATCTTATCATATTTTTCTCTCTCCTAAATATGCCTAAAGTTATGAAAGGTATAGATTACTAAAGGCACTCTATTCAAATCCCACCATGACAAGATGGCTTGATGTTAGCCACCTTTTCTATTACATACTCTGGGAAAAATTGCTCAAGCTTGTCCTAATTACGTCCCTCCTCTGAAGCATACTCAAACTGAGAAGTGCCACTGGCCTGCAAGAATTTGTCTCACATGATCACTTAGTTTTCCCAAGTCGTGTACCCATCGGTATTGGAAACCTAATTAATTGACCACTTCTAACAACCCAAACAATATTATATGTTCAATCAAATTCAAAGATTTTGATATCCCACCGAAAGTATGTGATGGTCTAGCTCAACACTAGGCAACAGTGAACATTACTCCACCAACCATGCTTGGATCCATATTGCATTTCGACTCAGAATAAGGTTCCAACCATGCTTAAGCATGTAGTCGGTATTGACCATTCAAAACGATCTAAATGAGATAATACTTTTGTATATTTAATTTTCTAAGCATAAAGAAATGCTACAAAACGGAACATAAAGAAGCAAATTGGGACGCCAGATTTGAATCAAATGCTGTTTTTCTTTTCAGAAAGTACAATTTAAAAAACTGCCTCAACAATAGCATGCTTCTTTTTTGGGTATCCAATTCCAACCATGTGGTTTAAGTACACCTTCCCATCCTTCACTGTAGCTGCTGTGGCTATACGATGCCTAGGCCCTGAGAATGTTGCCACAACAGAAGCTGTATTCCACCCATCTATGCTCTCAACTAATCTCCCAGAAGGGTTCCCAGCAACTACTATCTTATTAGGAGACAATAGTTCTAATCCATCTCCAAAATAAAGTGGTCCTCCTGCTACCTTTATTAGTTTCACTTCCTCTCCTTTTGTTAAATCAATCTTGAACAAATTACCGCTGAAAGTGTGAATCACTATCAGGTACCCATCTGGGTGGTATACAATTCCGTTAAGCCCAACCAAGTTTTTGTACCATTCTTTTGAAGTGAATAATGGGTTTCTTATGATTGATACAAGCTTTCCATCCACTCCAACTTTCCAAATTTTATTGGCTCTTATATCGGTAACATAAGCATTGCCTTCTTCGTCAACTGCAACATCGTCTGCAAAAGATTTCTCATCACCTACATCAAATGAAAAGAAAACAAAAACTCATCATTAAACTAGACAGCATATGCGTCTTATTGGTTTGGTTGTATTGGCAATTTGGACAAATGAAAATCACCTGGTTACCTTAAAGTTGTCACAAAAAAAAAATAAAGATAAAGATATGGGCAACAAAAAGAAGATATGGGCAAGGCGCATGCACATGCGCATGTACAGTTAGCAACAAAGAAAACCAGAAACGTGCAGCTCATGCACAGTGTTGGATAAAAAATGTGAATAAAGACGATCAACGACTTCTGTCAAAAGATAAACAACCACTCTGCTCCTCGCAAATAAACATCTAGCAATGTTCAGCCTTACACTACGTTCCAAACCACACAAGTCACGTGATGTAGAATAGAGTCAGTAATCAGTAACCATTTACGCTCACCACTGAGGATTAGAATACACTGCAGTTGTTTTGAACTGTAGTCACTGAATTTAGACTGATTTTGATTGGTTTTTGACGCTAAAAAAAATAGGAGGTTTTGGACACTTCAAAAAATAAAGTGACTTGAATTTGCTCAAATGCTCGAATGTGCAGACGATCGTGATCCCACAACAAAACGGTGTCAAAACTTCACGTTAACTTTAATTCTTTACATACTCCCTCATCTTTGGTACTTTTGGCCTTTTATTTTTGTTCCAAAACAATGATACTTTTAAAAACCCAATGTACAATTCACCTAATTTTTCCTAATATACCCCTCTATATTTATTTATCCTTTTAGAGTTCCAACGCATGAATTAATTGTCCCAAGACTATTTTACTTTAACTTCAATTATCCCAATACAACTACAAGTGGGGCATTTTAGTACTTAAACAACACAAATTAATGGTACCTTAATATGAGTGTAACAAGCCAAAAGTACCAAAGATTAGGAACGGAGGGAGTATTATTTTTTGTTACCCTTTTTTCGATAAGTAATGATTCATTGATCGGAGCACTAGGTTTTCCGATAAGCAATGATTCACGTTAACACCATTTTTTGTTACGGTGTAATTAGTGCGCAGTATCGATTGGTTTTCTCAATGACTAATCTACGCCGAAAAACTTAGTCCGTCATGTATATATCCAACAGAGTTTTTGCCACACAAGTTAATTATTATTTTTATATATTTTAATTATTATGTTAAATGAAATGATAAAATATGAAGTAAGGCATATAAAAAATATTAACTAATTATTGAATTTTATGAAACTTTATACCTGATCGAATAATAAAAATTCTTGAGTTATAGGTTAAATTTATATTATACTTTATAAAAAGTTACAGATTTTTTTTACAGATATAAAATATTGGATATAATTATGTCTAATTTTTTTACAATATATAAACTATATATAATAAAAAGTATTTATTTTGGCTGGTATAAAAAAGTATTGGTATAATTATAACACCTTGACATTTTGTTAGAAAAAACAATTTAATAACACTTTTTTCAGGCAGAGTGACAAGCAACGCCTAGAATCAACTTGACAATTTTTAGGCTAAATTATATTTTTGTTTAGTTATCATTATTTTAGGTTTTGATCTGTCACTATGTATTGAATTTTGAATTAATTCGTTATGTATAAAATTTGTGTTCAATTTTGATCCTCTTGTTTTTTTGTTTCATAATGTATTTTTATATAGCAAAAATAAATAAAAATAATAATAGCCACATCATTACACGTGATATAGACTAATTTGATATTAGTAATAAATAAGAACAAATTAAAAACTACACTAAAATAAACATAAATATATTAATATACTAATTAAAAATAAAGTAATTAAAAATTAATTTATGAAGTAATTATTTGGTCAAAGAAAAAATAAATGACCTTAATTTATATAAATTGTCGTTTTTTTTAGATTAGGTTGTAAATATTTTACACCATTAATCAATTACAAATTGGCATGTGATTAAAAAGAGTGAATCAACCGATAACCATTTTATGTGGCATGTTATGGATGGTAAGTGTAAAAAAGTTACCTACCAATTAATCTCAAAATGAATTTACTCAGTTGAGACAAAAATTCCATTTGAAACATACACGTTACCTTTACCGATTTTTGTAAAATCGTTCCGGCAGAGAAGCATGAACATTTATGAACATGAAAGAAAATCAAGGTACAATAATAAAGAGGAAAGCTTACTAGGACCGGAAAGTTGGGTGAGAAAAAGGCGATTCCACGTTGAGAGATCATAAGCGACGAGAGCACCGTACCGATTTCCCAACACGTCAGCATTCACGACCAGAACCCGATTCCTTTTCCGATCAATCGTAAAACCCACCGACGCGTTTCCGGATAATTGAGTTTCTTTAACTACTCTCACTTCCTCCAACACTCTTCCCTGTAACTCCTTCTCATTCTCATCAGGTACAGAAATTTGACCAACACCTCCTTCAAAATAAGACACTATGAAACGGTGGTTATCGGAATCCCACTTAGCGCATTCTCTGAACCACCCACTACTGTGATAGTGATAAACGTGAGTTGCAGGTTCAGCTCGCTCTAGAGAAATTATTATGCCCACGGGTATTGCTGAAAGCACCACTAGAATGGCTAGAAATTTTGGAGAACAGAACCACGAAAAAGCCATGAGAGAGAGAGAGAGAGAGAGAGTAATGGAAATGCCTTTTAACTTTATTCAAGGAGAAAGTTTGATACCAGTTAGGTAGCAATTGGGTGTGTATGTGTGGAATTTGTTTAAATAATGGGCGTTATTAACAATTGAACACAATCCTGCAAAAACAGATCCATCCAACACAATAAACTTAAAATTTGTGTAATTATTTTAATGCTAAGTATGGAATAAAATTAATTATTTTATTTTCAACATATGCTATTGGTAATATTAAATTTTGATGGTTTGTCAAATAAAATATTAAATGTTTTTTGACCAAAAAAATATTAAATATTTTTAAAATTTAGATTCACTTAATTTCTATTATTTTAATTATTAAAAATACTTGGAATTCCTCAAAAGAGAAAAAAAAACATGTTTAGAAGATAATAATTATCATATTAATAATTTTATGTTGCAAATTAGGAGGAAAAATTTAGAAATAAAAGGTTAAAATATATTCTTAAATAAATGTGAACCACAAATATTTAATTGAATATATAATTTGACGGAAATTGAATATATACTTATATAGTAGGATTATAAGATCAAATAAATAATCTAACATGAATTTAATATAGTTAATTAATAGTATTTTTTAGGATAGTTAATAGTATTTGAGACTTTAAAACAATGAATATAATAAGCAGGGGAGCCAGGACTTTTGTCCCGGGGTGCCGCTAATAAAATGTATAATTTAATAAATTATGTGTCTTTTGTGGCTATACGTTTGGATTGATAGCCTTGCTTGTGTCATGCTGCAAAATGTCGACATTTTTAACAAGTGCATGTTGGAAAAGCCTATATTCCTTCTCTTGTTCTGAAAAAGAAGGTTACTAAAACCTTTGTATAGAAGGGATAGAACTGGAAATTAAAGGATACATAAGTGTCATGTTTTGTTGCCTACTGTTTTTTAAGCTTCTTTCTTAAGGTGGTACTAGAACTTGCGCCCATGCTATGCAGAGGCCTTAATTATAACGTTGTATACATATTTTGTTGGCCAAATGGAATGAAAGATATTACTAACTTTAAATATCTAATGAAACATAAATATTTTGTTAATAGGCATAAACAACACACATTATTTGAGGTAATAGATAGATGGTGATTATAAATTTATTTAATCATCATAATTATACCAAAATGAATATCACAAGTTTGAGAAGATTTCATGATATACAACATTCTTAGTGATATTTGTAGTTTCCTCTTCATCAGTCGTGATTAACACTTTAAGACCGCTTCTCGATGTGACCCACAATAATGCAATATATAATTGATCATGAAAAAATGTTGGGGTTGCCAAGTATACCATAACAGATTTTAAAAATTGTCTTTGACTTTTGTTAATTGTCATTGCAAATGATATGTTTATTATAAATTATCTTCTATGGAATTTGAAAAGGAATCCTAACATGGGACGACATCTTCTCCATGTGCTCGTGCTCTGCACGAGATTCATATTTAAGCTTAATTTGAAGTTATTTGATTAACACGGGTGTGAATATATTATTTACCTATGTATTTGAGATATATAGGTAAATTGCAATCATTGCATAAATGACGTGTTTTTGTGTATTTATTGCATAAATGATGATAGTTGAAGGAAGGCCGGTAGCATTGATTGCAATTTTCTTTCGCATGCATGTGAGCATGTTGATCATCCCATTTACAACTACAACAACTATAGTACATGACATAAATGGAGGGAACAGCATATGAATTTGGAATGGGTGCATGAAATGATACCCTTTAGTATAGTAGTAGTTTTCATGTCGGTGTTGTTCTCGCATTAGTTCTTGAAAAGGCGATATTGCCTTATAAATATTGGACTTATAAGCTAAAACTAAAACAATAACTAAAAACTGTTTTAGTTCAAAAAGTTATAGTTTTGTGGTTTATATTAAATAGGGTAGTTACAAGTAGTTGCTATAGTTGTTTCATCAAACAGTTTAAGATTTGTGGCTGAAAATCAATAGTCAGTTTAGCCACAACCAAAGAAAGCATAAATACAGATTTAATGTACATATTTTAACTCACATTCAATCCAATCAGTTTTTAGTTTTACAGTTTTTTAAGCCTTGGTGTGCTTTGTATTCCAATCTTCTCTCCCTTCTTCTCTGTATCTTCTTTTCAACAGTTGGTTGAAGAAAAACCTCACACAAAGAAAGAAAAATAAACTGAGTTAGAGTTTGTATTTCTAGTGTGTGAAATAGAAAGGAGCGATCAGTGAGAGATAGTGAAGAATATACCTTGCAACTGTGAGAATTCTGTGTTTGTGCTATTGAAGATTCTGGTTGTTATTTCACAAATGGTGAAATCATTCAAAGGGTCTCAGAATCACATCACAATACATACACAAACAAGAAAAAAACAAGAGGAAAATAGTGTTTTACAAAGAGTTGCTGTAAAACAGAGAAGAAATCACAAGTGGTGATTTGTATACCTTCGTTTGTGTTTATGGAGGCCTCAACTAACAGATACAGCAACGTTTATTACATGCAAGAGAAGCAATACAAAAGTCAGATTCGCAAGCAAGCTTTTAGGTTTTCAGAAACAGTAAAATCGAAGATCAAGGGTTCTTCAATACTCAGAATTAGACACCAAAACCAGAGGGGTTTTGGTCGCAAGCCTCACGCGACCCATTGTGCTGGAAATCGGAGGTGAAATCGTGGTGGAATTGCTGTGATTTCTGGTTTTGTTGCTGTTAACCGAGAGGAGGAGAAGAGAAAGAATCGTGAAAATAAATAATAGGTTTTTGTTTTTCTGATTAATTGAACCGGGTAGGTATTGTTGGGCCTGGTTCAGTTTTGTGTATTCTTGGTCCTGTGAATTGTTATTCACACCACCTATTCCGTTATGCACACCCCTGCAATTAAAGAAGAAATTCAAGGGTTAAAATCAACAATAAAGGGGGCGATTAAACAAATAAATATTTTGAGTTATTTCTGTACAGTAGAAAAACATATGTACCCAGATTATTACGGTGCAAAAAAATAACAAGTGCATGACTATATGGTTTTTAAATTTATGTTTCTCTCATGTAATTGTGGTTTTTGGGGAATTTAAATGTTTCAATGTCAATCTATGAAGCCCCGATACTTCAAAAATGGAGACGTGTCCGTGTCGGATACGTATCTGATACCGATACGCACCAGATACTTCTCGATACGTACTCAAAAAGTATCCAATAATTTTTTATATTCTGTAGCAACTAGCAAGACAATGGAAATTATCTATCTCGAAGAGCTTATGGAAATTAGCTGAAAATAGCTATAAGCCATAAGCTATTAAAACTGTTTTTCTATAAGCCATAAGCTGTTTTCATAAGCTATCTCGAAGAGCTTATGAAAATTAGCTGAAAACAGCTTATGAACAAATCATAAGCTGTTTCCATAAGCTCTCCCAAACAGTTTCATAAGCGTTTATAACAGTAGATAAATCCTAATAAGCTGATCCAAACGGACTCAATAGTACGTAGTAGTCAAGACAAGTGGGGCCCTTGAACACATTTATATCACTATTAATCATTTTGAAACTTTTGGGGGTGACCATGGCCCCACCAGGTCCCCTTGCTCCGCCACCGATAACAAGTATATTTACAAGCCATGGTATTTAATTAATATAATAAATATTGGGCTTGATATAATAAATGTCCTTTATAACATTTTACCTTTTAAAATTAATAAATATAGGCATATAATTAATATCCTTCATCCAATGAGTTTTACTTTTTTTTTCTTATAAAGGCTTTCATCTACGCGCAACTGAGACTAATTCAGACATTGGGCAGCAATACTCTCCACCAAGAGTCTTAATGCTGAGGCATTTCCAATGCTGAATTCGAACCCCATTGGTTAAATTGGAAGATATCTGAACTATCTCATTCAAGCTCTCTCGATACAAAGTTATTCACAATACTTCTAGCTTGGAATGAACAATACAAAGTTACAACAAATCAAAAGAAAATTACATCGAGAGACGTCAGAAATACATCGGTAAAAATCAAAGCGACAAGAACAAAATGAAATCAGATCCAAGAACAAAATCTGAATTATTGTGTTGGAAGACCTATGTAACATTGAGAAATAGATGAAAAATTCAGTTGTTGAGGATATAACAAATGATGCCCAAAATCAAATTAAGCGCTCCAAACTCCAATATAATTGCAAGAAGTGACAACAACTTGTTATGATGACAAAGTGCACAAAACAAGGCAATAATCATGCTGGCAATGTATATGGATGAAGGCCCTGGAAAAGAATGCACTCAGAAGATGAAACACTTGAATGGAGTTGTAGCAGGTGATATCACATTCTGAATCTGAATGTAGCAAGATTTCCAATCGAGACAATTCAGCAAACAGCTTGAATGCTTCTTGGTAAATAACTTCATGAACACATCACAATCTGAATCACAAAATTGAACCGGTGACAATGATAGAAGCAACGCTAACCAAAATGAAAGGTCGCAAGAAAAGAGTGAAGATTGTGACATGAATCACAAATCTTCAAAACTGTATTAAAAAGGAATCTGAACTCCGCTTCAGATCACAATCATCGGAAATCAAGATGAAAGAAGGATAATAAAGCGAAATCGCGAAACTAAACTGCAAGAATCGCAAAACGAGTTGAAGGAAATTTAGAAACTTCAAGGATCGAATTGGAGAAGGCAAATTGCAGAAATAAAGACACTCTCAAAGAAGCGAGAGGAAGGAGAAAACGGTCAAAGGAAGATTAACCGAAACCCTAACAGAGACGAATTTGCGAAAATAAATAGATTTTGAACATGAATTGAAGATCAAAACCAAAGATCGCAACAGAAATAGGAGGAGTTTCGAACAAGAGTTGAAGAACGAAACTGAGATGAAATCGAAGTCAAGAACCAGAAAAACAAATGGTCCAAAGACGAAATCGAATAGACGATAAACGAGAAAATGAGGATAAGAAACAAATAAAATGAAGATAAAATTAAGAAATCTCTTTTTGATATATACCGCAATGAGCCCCATTGTTCATGAATCGCAAAATAGAATAAGAAATTTGCGAGAAGGCGATGGAGGAATCATTGAGGAGAAATGAATGCGGAAGCTACATAATCGCTCTACATAATCGCTCGGATACCATATTAACATTTGAGAGACTTCAAGAAAAATGAATGAAAACAATTTCATTATTGAAGAAGAAAAGTTCATTGATTACAATGAGTTTGACCTTATATATAGATCCAATCTCACCTAACTAATCTATAACAAACTAGTAACTAATAAAACTAACTCTAACCGAATTATAACTACTAACAACTTTTGTTAACTACTTAACAAACTAAGTACAATATTTCTAATAAGTCACACAAAAAATTGATATATTATTTTATCTTTGAAGATGTTAAATATATATAGTAAAAACTAATCTTTCTCTTGAAAATATTAAACCGAAAATACAATAAAAAAAGTGTTATCTGTATAGATAAGAGTAAAAAGTAATTAATAAGTATTATTCAAATGTAATTAATGCATTAGAACATTTTTTCATTCCTATTCTTCCTAATTATTTGGGTAGAAAACTTTAAATTATACCATAAAATGATAAAGGTTTTTTCCTAAAGGTTGGTGAAGTATTTAATATCTTTTATTATATGAATATCTAATATTTTTATATGATTAATTTAAAAACTATAATTATATTTTATAAACATATAACTTGATTTTAATTTTATGTTTTTAATTGAAGAGTTGGTTGCAAAAACTTTAAAAATAAACTTTTTAGTATATGGTATGTTTTTTTAGGGTTATTATTATGGATAACTCAAAAAGAAAATCTATATAAAATAATATATCTATAAATAAAAATATAAGATATAAAATATAAGAATATTCTAGTCGTTATTTTAAAAGATAAATGTAGATTAATAATAAGAACAAATCATTATTATATTTTTATCAAAACAAGAGTAAAATCCTACATGAAATGTAATAAACTTGTGAAAAGGAAATATAAAAAAATAATGTTGATTTTTCAAGTAAGAATTAAGGGATTAATTGGTATAGACAATCGTTGTAAATTTTTTTATGCCACAAACAAATAAAAACTCGTGGTATGCATAACTTTTAAGAGAGTTAAAATAAAGTCATGGAGAAAACTTTTACCATGTGGTATCTTTTGGTCATCCTTTCGTTCCTTCACGCTGCTTCTACTAAAAAGGTGCTACTCTATTACTCAACGTAAGTCTAATTCCTAGGTACCTAATTTAGAATCGTTCTCTAATTTCTACCTCCTCACGTTTAGAGAGCGCCCTCTTTTTTATTATTTTTATTTGAGTGATTATGGTGGTAGACTACCGCTACACTCCCCATAACATTGCTTTGCGGAAACCCTATGATTGCTGATATCTTTACCGTTGTTATTTTTGGCGGTGTAATTTTGACCATTGTTGATTCTCTGGTTGAGTAGTTGATGAAGGAGATAAAATCTGTGATGGGAATTGAAAGAGTATCTGGGCGTAGGAGAACAAATTTTGTATGGTTCGTTCAATGTATGATTACGTGAGACTTCTCAATAAAAATGATTGTGTTTGTGTCTCCAAAAAAATCAAATTTTCATACTTATGTAACTTTCATACAGCACCTAAAATGGTGGTGTACAAAAGACATCACCTACTCTGAGTTTAGTCGGCTACTAATAGTTTCCCTCTCCTAGAAAAACTCACCCTTTTTATTTAGGATTAAAAGAATCTATGTTGGGGTGCAGACTAAATAAAGCGTGGTGTAAATAGTTACATTTTTTTAAACAATCTAAGTTTAATTTTGTCAAAAGGGTTTTCTTTACCCCCACGGTTTCATGTTATACCCCCAAAAAAAATTATTCCAAATATACCCCTGTTAAAAATAACAAAAATGGATTTACATACTACACAAGTAATTCCGTTTTGAAAAAATATACAAAACGAATTTATTGAAACAGACATAAATCCGTTTTTAATTAATTTTGGCCAATCGATTTATGTTTAAAACTATAAATCCATTTCTATAAATTTTTAAAAACAGAATTATCATTTTAAACTTAATTTCGTATGTGTTATTGGTGGCTAACGAATTTACCTGATTTTAGGGTAAATCCGTTTTGTTATTTATGAAAACGAACATACCTACGTTGGGGGTAAATCCGTTTTTAACACTTTTTTTTACGAATTTATCTATTTTTTAACAGTTTAGATTGCACCGACCAAAATATTAATGTGAAAATATAATAAAAAGCAATACTATTACATAAGAAATAAATATGTCTAACGTGAAAATATCGTACAATACAACAACCATAAAAATCAGAAAAATCAGTCATGTCCCGCAGAGCTATCCGAGGGAAGTACTCAGAGATCAATGACTGAAATGTATAAATAAAAATATCGTTAAAAATAAAATATTTAACATTACAACAAATTTGTTAAAATTTAAAAAATTAACTTACCATGAACAGCGTCGCATACGCTCCTAACTGAGTGGTATCATGTAGGCAGAAAAAGTTCAGCTAATCGTACAAGAAAGCTAATGTTGTTGGACCCCATGCCCATCCTTCAACTGCGGTGACGTCCTCTAGTAATAACAACCACTTTGCCTCAACTTTGGTGCCAGTCTTGCTACACAAAATAAGCAAGATAAATGCCCTAACACCACAAGTCTGGTCCTCCTGTCCTACATGACGCCTACAGATATCCAGTAGCCAGTCAAAGCGATTATATGGCCCCCTGCTGGCCAGTGTCTCCTGTGTAGCCTCAGCAAAAGTCACCCTCAGATAATTCACAGCTAGCTGGAAGGCATCGTCAATACTAACGGACATGACACATCATCCAAAGTAATCGTCATTTCACCAAATGGTAGGTGAAATGACGATGTCTCTTGGTGCCATCTCTCTACAAAGACAGATAGCAGCTCATGATCTCCAGTAGTGTGAGCCGAAAACACAATGGGGGCTAATCCCGACTGCCTAATATACTCCCAGAACGGACGATTCTGTGCAAACTGCACCAACTTCTGAGATATTTTGTTGCCATGTACAGATACTTTCAATTTACGCACAGATATCTGAATTAAAAATAAATAAGTTTACTAAAACTATTTATCTATAAATTTATATAACAAGACTATGTAAATAAATATATTAAATTATATTTACCTCTCCTCCAAGTATCTTAGATGCTATTTGAGCATCAAATGAAGTGAGCAGAGAACCATCCATAGGTCCTATGCCAGCATGCTCCTGATCCTCATGAGTTGGGCACTCAACATCAATCGGCTCCTGGTGGTACTCATGCCGGTAATGATGGCGGTACTCCGACTGGTAATCATTTTGGTACTCCGACTGGTGATCCTCCTCCTCCCCTATCTATTGCTGCTCATCCTCCTCCTCCACACTCTGCTCTTGCTCTCGTCTCCGGGCGCGGTCGTGCTGGTGAGACGCATGTCCCGCAATCCTGATGCGGGTGCGTGTACTAGGAGCATGAGTTTCTTCTGGGTCACCACCACTGGACCGTGCAGATGAAGAAAATTCCCCTCGCACAATCGATCGTGCCAAACTCCCCCCTTGCAAAATCAACCTCGGTGAATCATGGGGGATCCAGCCACCGGTCCTCTGACGAACCACTGAAAACAAATTCAAAAATAAAATGAAGTAAGAGACGGATTTATGTAAATCCGTTGAGGCGAAAATGAAGAAAACGAAAGCAGTTACTTCCATGCGAGGCCGAAGAAAGTAGGTAAGCTCGTTTGCTGAAGAAAATGAAGAAAACAGAAGTAGGTTGTTTCCGTTTGCTGAAAACGGATTTAGGTAGATTTGTGCGAAATGGTCAAACAAATGTAGGTAGATCCGTTACGTCCGAAAATTTCACTCTCTCTCTCTCTCTCTCTGTAAAATGGATGTAAGTGAGTTGTGGTAAATGTTTTGCAATTTTGTAAAACTTTCAAGGGTATTTTCGTCGTTTCATAGGGTACGTGGGGGGTATATCTTTAAATGGTGGGGGTAAAAAAAAACTTGTAAAAAAAACTGTTTAAAATGAGCCCAAACGGTAAAGTAGTTGGGCTTGAGGGCCCACGATGACTCTTGGCATTCGTTTTGTGGATACTAGATGCGATGCCCTCATTGGTGTTTTTCTCTGCCTCTTGAGCTCGCTCGACGACTTCGTCTTCTCCCGTGTGTTTCTGGTGAGTTCTCTCTTTTCTCAATCTCAGATCTTCAAACCCTAGCATTACCCGCACCACCTTTTATATTTCTTTTCTTACCTGTATCATTTTTCCGTAATTGTTCATTTGTTTTGATCTATTTTATTTATTACAACCAAATTTTGAGAGTAAAAAGTGTTAACTGGCGATCGGATTGAAAATTTGGGGATTTTCAGAATCGAATCTGGTGAGAGAAAGTTCTAACAATAGTCGTTTATTTTTAGTCTTTAGGGAAATATTTAAGAGCTAGTGTTTGATTTATGTTCTGCGTTGTGCAAGCGCCTTATAGAATTTTGTATCACAAAAAACTCGATTTCACAGAAAGTTTAGTAAATCAAAAAGAATAAAAAGCTATACCCTGTAATATTACTTGATTTTGAGAAGAATGCGTAGTAGCTATATAGGTTTCATTGCTTGGTTTCAATTTATTGTCTTAATTCAGAATGCAACTGGCATCGTGTATGATTTGTTTGGTGGCTACAGTTTGGTAACCCTCAGAAACGGGGTTAAAATTTTAGGGGCCATCCTGAAAGTTTACCCATATTTAGGGACAAATCAGTTATGAGTGGCAATGGCTCCCTAATTTCTCTCCCTTTTCTGATTAAAGAGGAGAATGCTTTAACTAAATGAAATTTTTTATCTCGTGTTTCCTTCACATTACTTTTCTTTCATCTTTTTCTTTCATTTGTTCAACCTAAACAAACTGTCAGGTTGGTTATTAAGATTAGCCAGCCTGTTATGAACTGTATTGATTTTTATAGATTCTGAACATTTGCAAACCGATATTCTTTGACTTGCAGAGTTAAAAAGCTTAAGACAGAAAAAGCAAAATGGCTGGTCCTAGGATCGCTCATGCTACCTTGAAGGGACCAAGTGTTGTGAAGGAGATATTAATCGCAATAACACTTGGTATAGCTGCTGGCGGTGTCTGGAAGATGCATCACTGGAATGAACAGAGAAAAGCCAGGACCTTTTATGATTTACTCGAAAAGGGTGAGATTAGTGTTGTTGTTGACGAAGAGTAAAATGTTATTGTCATGTGCCTATGCTTTCCATTTATAGGCTCTTTTGTTTATTGCTATATTCAATTGGCTCTTTAAATGTAAATGAGCCTAGTTACTTAAAGATTGAAAAAATAAGTTCTTGCACTGATTTTGGACCATGTTGGCTTGTAGAAATTTCATGAAGCAATGTTCTATTGTGTTATTTTATTGATGCTGCACCTGCACAATTGTAGAATATGTAGATGTTTAATTTTTTACACGGAATATTTTGGCAACTAGTTTTTACAACTATATCAACTCCTTTTGAAGGTTACCTCTGACAAGATATAACATCATGAATGAGTTGTCTTTGCGTGACTGAATAATAGCAATATAGTCTCATTAGCATTAAGATTTTTATGATATGAGCATGTATATTTAGTGTTTTTGGTCATGTATAAGTAGTTTGGCCGTTTGGGCTTGTTATAGTTGCATGCACATAACTTGACATGGAAAGTATTGGTAATAATAGGTCTATAGGTCAGCATTTTATGTCACCACATGACAAATATTCAGAGACTTATAGTTGCATATAATCTTTATTTACCTTTCCATTTAGTCCAGGATGTAAAATCCTTCCAAATTATGGGGTATCTATCTTCAGACATTGGGTTTAAACTTTAAGCTTATGTGTATAAGGTGCCGAGCTTTCTTTTTTGTGCCAAAAGAAAGAACATTTGGCTGATATGGATGGGAAATAATTAGCGGCAGAAGGCTACCTAAATTGTTATGATGTACGCCCTGCTACTTATGGGGCAATGTTTCAATGCTTTGATTCTGATGTCTAGTGATATTAGAGTTACAATAAAGTTTTTGTTGAGCCTTCACCGGAAAGTTTAGGCTTCTAGGAGAGTTGGGCTTTGAGCCTTTGACACGGTATTGATGTTTTTTTAAAAAAACCACATGGTATAGAAGTTTCATTTACTAACATTAGTGACGCATGGCTTATTATTGCTATCTCCATTTTTTTCTAACATAGTATGTGTACTGTTCACAATTAAACTCGACTTGAATTTTGCTCAAGCTAAGACTGAGGTTTTCTAACTTATCTTGTTGGCCTTTAGAATATTTCTTCTTTTCTTGTGGACCCTCTCTCATTTCAGTCTGATTGATTTATGGATGGTTTATTTTGTAGTCAGGGATTCAGGGTAATAATGAGAGTCACTCATTGTTATAGCCTACTCCAGCACTCTAATATTAGAATAAAAATATATATTTTCACCCCAAAATATAAGCACATTTTACATAACTTCATTCTATTTTATGTCATTATTTCCCAAATACCCTCTACATTGTTTTAAAATGTATTTTCTAATGTTTCATTTTGTTTTCAAGAGATAATTTTCAATACTCCAACATTTGATTTGTTTTTCTCGATTTGTGCGTGTCATTCAGATGCTTCCGTTAGATATAACCAAGTTTGACTCATCTCGACTCTTTTCCATGTCAAATATTAGCTTGAATATAACTAATTTTTTATTTTTTATAAGCGCTTAGATATAACTATTATTTATCTTATCACAAACCATTTTTGTTTTGGATTTGGATATTCGATCATTTGTCTTATTCAATGTTACTCACTGGAACTCAAGCATCAGTGTTTATTCCCAAACTTCCTTGTAGTGATCTTTGCGGATTACCCTCGTTAAGTACTATTCTAGCCTAGGGCCCATGGGCTGGGCTGGGCCCACTAGGGCTTTCGGCTGTGTGATAGTGGGCTTTTAGCCCTATGAGCCTTTTGGCCCTAGGGCCACGTGGGCCTGGGTGGACTGGCCCACATGGGCCAAATTGACATCTCTAAATCTAGGCGAACGTGTCCTAGTAATACACGGCCAATAGCTTTTCCCGTCTTCCCAATTGTTACACATAATCGAGTTGGGCAAACTCTTACGGAACAAATTGAGATAACTATTTTGTTTGTATGTTGCGGCAAATATCAGAACATCTGGTAATTAAGTTGGCTAAAAATACATACACTGCTGATATTTTCGCGTCCAAACAAACAATAAGCATCAAAATATCAATATTTTTTATGATATTCCAAATATTCCTCCAGAACTTTAGATAGCCAGAAACATTACATCACTTCCAACAAAAATGAAATTTCTCTCGTACTTTACTCTAAAAAAAATAAAAATATCTTAAGATGGGCTTTCTACGTGTAGAAGATAACAACCGGTTATTAAAAGATAAGAAGTATGCGTACCGAAATATTCACCCTCTTTGGTTATATATCTCTTCAAATCCTATACCTAAGTCCCTCATTAAGCCTCATCTTTATTTATTACAACAAAAAATTCGAAGAGGTATAATCAGATAAAGAAACAGAATGGCAGCAACTATGGCTGGTGTGAGTCTTTCAAGTCCTAGGTTACTTATCAAAGTACCAGAGTCACTACAAAAACCTCAGAGCATAAGGTTAGCACCAGTGTGCAGGCTCAGTCAAAGGTGGTCGGGTAATATCGGGTCGGGTAGAATGGTGAGCATTCATCCCGTGAAGGCAGCACCGGATAGCATATCAGAGAAAGTGGAGGAGAGCATAAAGAATGCCGAGGAGGCGTGTTCGGGAGACGCCACGACCGGCGAGTGTGTGGCAGCTTGGGATGAGGTTGAGGAGCTGAGCGCGGCGGCTAGCCATGCTAGGGACAAGAAGAAAGTTTCCGACCCGCTTGAGGAGTTCTGTAAGGATAACCCAGAGACTGATGAGTGTCGTACCTATGATAATTGATTTGAGATACTATGTGATGTTTCTCTATACTCGTTCTGTTACTTGAGTTCCACTGTCATAGATGCCATGTATTATTAATTAATTATTAATTGGAAGATTCAATATTCCATAGAATCCATACTACTCTCTTAACTCTTAACAAGTAAACCAGTAGCCATCATTATAGCTTCATCGGATTTGTGTGATTACTTTTATTTGAAATTAAAGCTGCTTTTATCTAAAATCTGTTTTTCTAGCTAGGTTGCAAGTTCAATTTGGAAGTGCAACTATTACACTGTTCTAATGGTTTTTATGGGTTACAAGTTTTACTAACTTGGAAAATGTTAAGTTTAGGTTAACCTTTTACCTACTGCCTCTTATAACAAACTCATTCTTACAATATAACATAGCCTTTTTAAAAACCTCACAAAGTATAAAAAACTATTTAAAAGTCTATTTCACTATATAGGAAAAATCTACATCACATGATCTAAGCTTCCGTTTATTTTTTTTATAGGCAAAGTGGTTAGTAATTAGTGTGTTTTAGTTGTTAGAGGGGAGGGGGAGGGGGAGGGGGGTTCGAATCTCGTACGCCTACGTTTTTCCACCAACGAAGTTCCTTTCACTCAACTACATGAACTACCCTTTTGGGACATGATATAAGCTTCTGTAAATAGTCTAGCAAGCTCGATGTTAATCAGATTAAATTCTATTTTGTGATCTAACACGATCTTTTAAAGAATTATCTTTACATAACATCCTATTAAAATTTTATTTTATATAATAATACCTTTAATCAAGGCGGAGCTACACAGATTTTATGAGGGGGCTAAATATAAAAGTTTAATTATACATTTAGTTCATCAACTTTCTTCATTTAACGAGTATGTTCTATTTTACTTTTGGTGATTTTGCTTCCCCAATTTTCTCAATTTGGCAATTTCGATCTAAGTGGTTTTTTTATTGCATTGTTCGTCTCCAAAAAATTGTGCATATTTTGTCTCCCATGTTCCCAAAACTTAATATTTTTAAGGGCCAAATGTGTAAATAATTAATCTTTTTTAGGGCCAAATGCAATCAAAACTAAGGTTAAATATATTTTTGGTCTCTAAAAACTGAGACCTTTGAAGTTTAGTCCCTATTAAATTATAATATGCATTTTTGTCCCTCACAAAATCATTTTCAACAGTTTTAGTCCCTCATGAATTTTAATAGCGGTTTTTTGGAGCCTTTATAGTGCTTGTAAACTTTGTTAAAAGTCACGATCGACTAAAATTGTTGACAACAAATTTGTGAGGGACGAAAACATCTATTAAAACTTAATAGGAACTAAACTTGAAAAGTCACAATTTTATAGGGATTAAAAGCATATTTAACCCTAAAAACAAAGGGAGTGAAATTGCAAAATTAAGAAATTTGGGACCAAAAATTCAATTAAACCTTTCTAAAATCAATATATTAAACTCAGTAATTAAGTTAAACAAATGACAATATTATTATTTTATTATAAGGTTGTACAATATTATTAGATTAATATAATAATGGCTTATGGTTCATATTTCTTTGGGCTAATAATAGGCTAATGAACTTAAACTAATGGATTTATTGTTGTCATTTTATCTACTCAGAGTAATAAACTCGATTGGGAAACCTAAATAATACATTATTGTGGTAGCCAAATATTACTATTAACATATTAACTATTATAATCAAATATAGAACTAGTCTTATCACCCGTGCGATGCACGAGTTGCGCACGGATTGCGCTATAGTCAAATAAATAAGTGAACACAATATCCGTATATATCAAAAGATCATCATAAAGACATATAGATTGAACATCCATAAAAAATAAGAACAAAAAAGTGTAAGTAATATTAATAACATAATCAATATTCATCATATGTAAATATAAAAACTTAACCTATAATTAGAAAGAAAATAAGACAACACAATTAGAAAGCGAAACACGTGAGTATCATGCAGAGTTGGATATAAACTACCAATAAAATAGAAGCAACAATACAAAAGTTGAAAGAAGATGGTGGGGGTTGTATTGTAACTTAGTATATTTTATACAATATGGGTTCTATTGTAAATATGGTTAAAGTTCTCGCGGGTTAACCGATAATTACATAGAAAAGAAGACAACGTCATAAGAAAGTGAAACATGAAAAAAAAAGTTGAAAGAAGGTGATGGAGGTTCTATTGTAAAGTTGAAAAAATAATTATTGTTTTTTTACGGAACCTGCTATTGATGAATGCAACGCGGTACTCATATATAAATGTTGGTGCGAAATGACAAAAATATAGAAGACAACACAAATAAAAAGTGAAACACGTGGTTATCATGCAAGACTGTATGAAAACCATAAATAAAATAGAATCACCTATGGAAATTTCAAAAAATACGAAATGAGGTTCTATTGTTGATGTGGCTAAAGTTTCTGTGAATAAAAATTAAATCATAGCTATAAATTAAATAATAAGATTATAAAGTTAAAAAATAATAATAACAAAGACATTGATCTTCGCGTATTTGAACACCTAAATTTTTTGAATGCTAAAGTATCTCAAAAGACATTGCTTAGCATATCACTTTACGGATTTTGACACAAAATTATTTCTTTTAACCAAATCAATTATTGAGGAACAAACTTTGTGTATTGGGACAATTAAACTATTTTCAGATCCATAAGTACATCAAAACACACTGCTTAGTATCTCACTCTATGTATTTTGTCATAAAATTAATTTTTTCCCGTCCAACCGTTTATTGAGGAACGAACTTCACGTACTTCAACAGTTAATTTTTTTACGAACACAAAGTAGTATTTGAACCGTATTTTCCAAACGGTAAAGTACCCCCAAACACACTTCTTAGTATCGCACTTTTTTTGTTTTGTCACGAAACTATTGTCCTTTTCACCACATTAAAATATGAAGAAAAAAAGAAGCAAAAAGGTTTAAGTTTAAAATAAAAAAAATATAAGAATGACATGGCATGGGTTGTAAATATAATTGAAATGAGTGGTAAAAGTTTAAAAAATGAAGGAGTGGCAATTGTTGAAATTATTGTTGAAATGGGGGATGAATTGTTGGCCGAAGGTATAGATATAGTAATGTATTCAAAAATTATTTACAGGATTTTGAATTAGAGAGAGGGAGGGAGGGAGGGAGAGAGTTTTAAAAATCAATGATACTATTTTTTTTCTGAAAAATAATCAATGATACTACATGTATATTACAAAATTTATTAATAATAAATAGTATTTCTTCTTACTAAATAATGCTATATTACTTCTTGTTAAATATATTGAAATACATTGTACTACTCTAAAATTTAACATGAAAATATATTTACAAAATTTTCAACCATAAATTGGTCAAAAAAAAAATTCAACCATAAAGTGTTGAATGAACATTCTAAAATTCATTTAATTTTTATAAAATTATGTTTCAAAACGATTGATGTCATAAAAATTATCAACAATTATTTATATTAAAAAGACATGCACACTATATAAGAATATTACTTAAAATAAATAATTTTAATATAAGATTCAACTTATATTTATATATTGTAGGTTTAATTATACTTTTAGTGCAATATTTTGCTGTCTTGCCAGTCACTAATCTTAGCTAGAATGAATGGCAAGTGAATGACAAGTGATTTAGGGGTTATAGCGTGTCATTCAAGGTAGATTAGTGAGTGATAAGTCAGCAAAATGTTTGACAAAATTAGAGATGTGCAATGGTTTTAGAAATTGGGAATATGGTTGAATAAAATCGTGGGAAAATAAAATTGGGGCTAAAATCTTGAGTGTGTCATAATATGGGGACCAAAAGTGTAATTAAGCCTACATAATATTATTATTTTTGGTCGAGACCAGGGTATCCACCGTCGACCGCAGTGACTAATCCCCTCACTGGATTGGAGGCACCTCGAAGGATGGGACAGCTGGCCCAGGGATTTAAATATACATGATTTATATTATAAATATACATGATTTATATTAATAATTTATATTCTTTTATTTTTTCTATATTATATTATAAGTATACATAATTTATATTAATAATTTTTTATTAATAATTTATATATATATATATATATATATATATATATATATATATTATTTAAACTCAATAAAACTAAATAAAAAACATTTCAAAATCCCATAGACTCATACACTAATAGTTATTCCCTTATAGACTCTGTTAGTAAAAAGTAGCGGACAACATATAAGTTAGCGGGTAAGTTAGCAGATAGTCGATAAACTAACTAATAGAGAATTATGTGTTTGGTAAGACTAGCGCATAGCAGATGATGCCGATAATTTAGAGATCATTTCCTTTGTAGGCTATTGTTATACTTTTTTACCCAGTTATAGATATAGCTTTTCTTTTCACACAACTATAGATTTACTTAATAGGTATTTGATAAAAAATGTACTTAATAAGTCAAATTTTGACTATAGATATGTTTTTATTGTTGACAAAAACTATGGAATACTTTTTTTTGGTCGAGACCAATGTATCCACCGCCGAACGCAGTGACTAATCCCCTCGTTGAATTGGAGGCACCTCGAAGGATGGGACAGCTGTCTCAGAGATTTAAGAAAACCTAAGGACATACTTCTTTTGGCGAAAAAACTATAGATATATTATTATTTTTTATAATTATAGATATATAATTAATAAGTGTACTTATTTTTTTGTTATAAAAAGTGTACTTTTTTTTGTATATATGTATTTATTAGAAACATATATAAAAATTTGAAGATAAAGTACACTGAACATAAATTATAAATTATAGGCAAATTACCATCTAGTGTCTCTTAATTTATTTTGATTTTCGATCCTTATATTTTAAGTATAACGAATAAGTCCATTAACTTTTAAAATCATTGCACCACTATCATTTTTTGAGTTTCCATTTAACTTTGTTAAGAAAAAGTTTAAGTGTCTGACGGTGCTGACGTGGCTTGGATTCTATTTAAAAATTAATTTTTTATTAATGGTTTGGCTAATGTGGCAGCACACATCATTTATACCTAATTTTATTTAAAAAAATAAAAGGAAATTGTCTCTCATTCCCCTAAACCACGAAGTTGCCCCGATTCATCATTTTCCCTTCTTATTCTCATATACCTGCTTTCTAGAAACGAAATCAGTTTTTTAAAGAAATGTTGAACCAAGAAACAAAATCAAGAAACACATTCCATTTTCCAGATCTCAATCAAGAAGTGCTGAACCAAGAAATGAAACCAAGAAACGAAATCAAAAAGAGATAATCAAGAAACAAAATCCATGGTGTCAAAAATAGAAACGAAATCAATAATTTGAAACACATTTGGAAACAAATCTGAAACGACAGATTAGGATTCATCATCTTCCCTTCTTAAAGTCATATACTCTTTTCCATTTTCCAAAAACGAAACGAAATCAACAAATGCATTTCATTTTCCAGATCTCAATCAAAAAGGGCGTGTTTGGATTAGGAGAGAAAGAGGGAGGAGAGAGTGAGGGAAGGGAGAGTAAGGGAAGAAAGAGTGAGGGAAGAGAGAAAGAGCTCATTTCACTCCACTTTCTCTCCACTTGTGGAGAGATTACAAAAACCACTAAACTAATATTTCCTCTCTCTTTCTTTCCTATTTCCCCCCTTAACCAAACATCCTAAAATCACTCTTTCTTCCCTTACTATCTCTTCCCTCACTCTCTCTTCCCTCTTTCACCCCAAACAAACACACCCTAAATGTCGAACCAAGACACGAAATCAATAAATGAAACCAAAAAAAAGATAATCAAGAAACGAAATCAGTGGCGCAAATTGAAATTCCTAAATCGATTTCCCCCAAAACAAAAATGAAATCCCTAAATCGATGTTATCACGTCTTCGGTATGTGTTCTTTGAATGTGCATCCAAACTCTTGGTTGTTCTGAGGGTCAGAAGACCGGGGGGTGTTAGTGGTCTGAGATCTGAGGACGAATTGAGGAGAATGGGGAAGATGACAATGTGTTTTTTCAATTCTAATAAAACATTTATTTTTAAAATAAAATCCAAGTTGGGATGACATGTCAATTTTTATAAAGTCACGTCAGCACCGTCAATCACTTGAATTTTTTTTAACAAGATTAAACAAAAAATCAAAAAAAGATAACTGTATAATGATTTAAAAAGTTAAAGAACATATTTATTTCTTAATAGTATTTTGCCTAAACTATAATATCACGTTATATTGTAGGTGAATAAAAAACAAATTACTAAACACAGTCTATGAAAAGAAATCAAGGGAGGCGCATGATCCTTCTCGAACTCGGAACAACCAGATTCCAGATATATTTGCGCAAAATGATACAAAACCCGTTGAGATTTACCATCGAGATGCACCTTATACCCAAAATCTAAATCTCCGAAATGAAACTGTTTCATCATCGTATCACCCACGGCTGTAATTTTAATTATTTGACCAAAACAATAAACTGTAAATAAATAAAAAAAAAAAATTAACAGAACACATCACAGCAGACAATCACTCTAATTAAAATCGAAGAGAATGGATTACAAATACAAAAAGCCATACAAAACAAAACCAGGAATCCACATTCACAAAGCGGATAACGCGCTGAACGAAGAAAAATAATGAACAAAAAAGAAGATAATGCCACTGGCACTAAAACAACATACATAAAAACGCATTATTTTATTTAAAAAAACAAAAAACAAAAGCATTCCATAATATTATCCTCAATCACATACTTCCACGAAAAACCCAACACTAGTCATTCGTTTATTCACCAAAATCATAAAACAGAAACCCTAATTAAACTTGCAAAAACCCAATAATTAAACAAAGCCCTTAGAATCAACGGAGTAACATGTCAGGTGAAGGCATAAGAGGATGAATTGGATGAGGAATGTGCCATGGTTTGAGAAGAGGATCAGGAATCTGAGGGATCTCAACGGAAAGTCCGCTAACTTCTCCAGCAATCTCAAGAACAGAATTCAAAAAGCGTAATCGATCAGCAAGTTCCATGGCCTGTGCCCTGAGAACACCGTTAGCCGCTTCCATGTCCATGTAGGCTTCCTCTTTCGCCTTAATGTTATAAGCCAGATACTTGTTCTCCTCTCGCAATCTGCTTGCTTCAACGGTCAGATCTTCAAGTTGCTTCTGCTTCCTCATTCGCGATCGCTTTGCAGATTCTCTGTTTGATATCATCCTTTTTCTCTTCCTCTCGTCTATTGACAGATCTCCACCGTCCGATCCTGAACTCGAAGGACGCTGAATCGGATTCATTGATTCTTTCCTTTTTCTCCTCAAATTTGAAACGATGATTTTGTAAAGATTAGGGAAACAGGATTTCGCAGATTTCACAGATCTAATTTGTTAGAAAAAAATTCGAAAAAATAAATAGGTGATAAGGGATTAGAGAGATCAAGGAGATGAAAGGGAATTCATGAGAACACGTAGAACCAGTAGAGGAAGGCGACGGAGAAAGAATGGAGGAGACGAATCCGACGCATCAGGTTAGCCAACGTCATAGAAATTCCGTAAACATTGAGGTTTTTCTGCAAAAGAACTATGAAATCTGAAAAACCCTAGATCAGAAAAAGGCTATCGGAGGCAGAGAAATTTTGGAAAACAGCGATCGAAGAAGAGTTATGGAAAAAGGAGAGGAATGGGAGAATTGATGATCAGATAGGAGGGTAGGTGGAAAAGTTTATCCGAAGAAGGTTTTGAAAGAATTCGAAGGTTAGGTTTTATAGAGAAAAAACGGGGTGCGAATGGAAAACGTGTGTACTAGGAAATAGGGATTGTTTAAATTTCAATTTTCAATAAATACTATAAAGACTTTTTGTCAAGTAATAAATAAATAAATAAAGACTTGAAAATCAATTTTCAAAAGGGTTTAATTGATTACCGTAAAAAAAAAAGGCTTAATTGCTACCGCGTTATAGCTGGCGGGATAGACGGCTTTTCTTCCTTTCATTGCTTTTTTATCTTTAAAAGTAGTGGTTGTAGGGACTGAAAAGATAAGCATAAGCTCTTATTAAGAAGGTTCGAGAAACGCAAAACTAGGGAAATTTTATACTATATTTATTTATTATTATTTATATATTACTCTCTGATAATTATATATTACTCTCTGGTAATGACATTCTTGAAAATAAAAATTCACTTACCAATCTTTATATAATTTTTTTCTTTTTTACTCGTCTTTTTATAAATTTTTGAAAAAAATCTTAAATTATTAATACAAATTTTTATTTTTATTCTATTTTTAGAAAAAGTATTAATTAATAGTCAAACGAGAAAAAGTATTAATTTAATTGGAGGATTTTATGTATTAACCCCGATTCTCTTCTCTCTCAATGTTTAAAAACTAGGTATTATCCTAGATCTGGTTTTTTTATGCTAAAATAGACTACTCCCCTAACTATTTTTGGAGAAGCATTCTCAACTCTGCCTGGATTCTTAAGAAAGGGATCTGTGGAAAGTTGGTGACAGTAGGAGCATCAGTATCTAGAAGGATAATTGGTTACCTCTGCAATTTGGATTTAAGGTATGGAGCCCAAAAACCTACGGATATTGAGCTTGTTAAAGTGAATCAGCTCTTTCTGGAAGATTCCCATAATTGGAAGGTCAAGTTTCCTTCCTTTTGAGGCTCAACAAACTTTTCAAATTTCTATAATAGACACTGATCAGCAAGACTCTTTCATAAGGGGAGGTTCTAAAAATGGTCTTTACTCAGTTAAATCTGGTTATCATAAGATTTGTAATTGGGAAAACCATAATGAAAGGGCTCCTAGCCCTAATAGTTGCTCCAATGGTGTTTGGGAGAAAATATCTGAAAGCTCCCTCCTAATCAGACTATTCTCCTATGGGAAATCCTCAACGAAATTATTCCCGTGAGAACCACCGATCTCAGAACTAAGGGCGTACAACCGGTTACAATAATTTCAAAGTCCATGTCGCAAAAGAAAAATAATCTCGTTCGGAGTCCGTATGATTTCGACAAACAACTCCAATAGACGAGGTCTTTGAAAATGCGAATGTGTTTCCATCATGGTGCATAACAGCATAAGTTTAGTCGCTTCGAATGTCCATAGTTTAATAGTGAATACTAACGCTGTCTTCATAATTGGGCTTGCAAAAAGTAATACTATTTACCTGTTTAGGTCACTCTCCCTCTCGGACCTTCCTCTCCGCCTCTTCTGTCAACTCGGTAAATGTGATGTCCAGTTTTATCCTACAGAAGACATATTTTGGACATTGAAACCAAGCACAATCTTCGTTGGAGGTGATACTCTCACGGTGATGAATGACAGTCAGGAATGCGTCATTTGAGATCTGGATTGATGCCAACTCCATTTTTTAGGGTTTAGGGTGTTGTGAAGAAGCAGAGATGTTGGAGTGAAAGAGATAGGTAAAACGGATACCCAATTTATAAAGGGTGTTGTCAAATGTGAGCCGTTGATTTTAAGTTTTGCTCATGAATCCGAACCATTGAAATTCTATCAATTGTGGCACGTTTTCCAAATGAAATGTCATCAACTTCTTTTTCTGACACATTCGATTGGTTATAGGTCAAAGATGAAAATGATCGGTGAAATCCGAGCCGTTGAAACACACACAAATATCTGGAAAAAATTCTGCAGCATGGAATTTTTTCTCAGGTACGGCAGCATGGAGCCAGACAGATTCAACAGCACGAATACGAACCTTATAAAATTTCAATGTGTGGGGAGGTGTTACAAGACATAAGACACAACACATCAACACCGTACAACCGTACCATGTTCGGTACACTTGTGCCAGATTCGTAAATTCCCAAAAAAAAGGGCCACTTGAAATATTTTTATTCATTAAAGATATTTTAGATATTTCGCAAGGCTTGGGGGTGTGTGGTGAGTAGGGGGAGTGGGAGAAACACTCTGGCAGAGCCCATTTTCAACCCATCGAGCGAGCGAGCAAAAAAAAAAAGAATCCGCCATTGCCTCAGATCGGAGGAAGAGAGACTGAGTTGATTTAGCACATCATAAGAAAAAGAGAAGAGAAAGAGGGAAAAATGGGTTCAGATGAAGTACGTATGGACGACAAAGCAAAGAGGATGAGAGATCTTTTATCTAGTTTCTACTCTCCAGACCCTTCCAATTCCTCCAACTCCGGCAACGTCTCTTCCAAATACACCTCTCTCGATGACATTAATTCAAACTCATTCGATCCCGATCAGTACATGAATATCCTGGTAATCTTCCCCTTACCTTTCATCAATTCATCACTATCGTTGTGGAAAGCTAGTTTGAGTGCAAGTGATCTCACCAAATGAATTAATTGATTATTATCAAGGTATATAAGTCCAATTTGGAAGGATTACTTCAGCGACATGTTGAAATGGCTGCTGAAATAAAGAATCTCGATACTGACTTGCAAATGCTTGTTTACGAGAATTATAACAAGTTCATAAGCGCTACAGATACTATAAAGAGGTATATAGATAACGGTTTCTCTCTTGCTTTATTGTGTGGAAAATGGAATTTTAACTGGTTTTGGTTTTAGTTTTCCTGTTTGTGTTGTTTTTGATGCGCATTCTGTTTGGAGTGTTTGTATAAAACGGTCATACTGTTTTGATTTTGTCAAACAGGATGAAAAGTAATATTTCAGGAATGGAGACGAATATGGAACAGCTTCTTGAGAAGGTAATCGTGGCATTCGTTTATTGAATTCAATCTGTTTTGATTTTTTTTTGTTTCTTGGACTTAATTGAAAAGAGGAAGTTAGGAAGGCTTGGAGTGAATTGGAATCACTTTTTTTGGCCAATGCAGATAATGTCTGTGCAGTCAAGAAGTGACAGTGTGAATACTTCTCTATTTGACAAAAGGGAGCATATTGAGAAACTGCATCGAACTTGCAATCTGCTTCGGAAAGTTCAGGTATTAAAGCAATCTTGCACATCATGGTTCACTGTATATTTATGTTTCTCCTTTTCACTAAGGCGATACAAGCTGTGAGTTTTTGCTGAGTGGAACTAACAATGGTAAAGCTTATTTTTCTGCTGTTTTCTTCCCCATTAAATAATTAGTCTTTATTTTTATCATGCATGATAGTTTTAAATTTGTTGCGATAAATGTTTTTACACACTTTTATCCCTGTCAAAATGTAGGTCATATATGACCTGCCCGATAGACTTGGCAAGTGCATCAAATCAGAGGCATATGCAGATGCAGTCAGGTTTTACATCGGAGCAATGCCAATTTTTAAGGTTGTGTTTGCTTTATATGCTTTCTAATTCAGTCCCTTGATTACTTTTACTCACTTGTTAATCTAGGTCTAAGATGAAATATCTTGGTTTTGCTCCCTCTTTATTAGGCATATGGAGAGTCATCATTCCAGGACTGCAAGGAAGCATCTGAAAAAGCAATGGCTATCATAGTAAAAAATTTGCAGGTAAAGTTCTTTCATCTTGTCAAGCTCTTTGGACATGGATCAATCCGACGAATTTCAAACCAGGGGCAATATGGATTATTTAGTTGTTAAGTTATTATTCTGCTGCTTCCTACACAACCGTCTTGTTTGTAGATTAGCTACATCAGCTCAAAACATGGTATGACTCTCTTGGTGGATAGCTATATACTATCTTATTTTGTTACCGAATTCATAATAAAATTGGATAGGATTAACTTATCCCGTCAAGCCTTTCGTGTCCGTTTTTCCAAACATGGGTAAAACTTAAAATTGATAGTCATAGGTAGAATAGAAGTCAACTTAAAATCATTAATATGTTGAAGAAAACGTTGATGCTTGACAGTGTTTCAAATAATTTTCATCGTGATTTGACTTCAGTTCTCTATAACCAGGGGAAGCTATTTTCAGATTCTGAATCAATACAAGTGAGAGCCGAGGCTGCAGTGCTCCTTAAGCAGTTGGATTTTCCGGTTGGTGCAGTTTTTTATTTTAGCTAATAGAATGTCATTTTGTATTACACATTGAGAAATAATGGGCTTTTATCAGCTAGTAATTATAAAAAAACTCTCCTTATGATTTGAATTCCTTCATGTGCTCTCCTTTATAATAGAGAGAATAAGGAATAATGACCTAGAATGAATAGAAAAGGTGGAACATTGGAGGAAGACGAGTCAATAACTAGCAAATTATGTTCAAAGATTAGGATTTCGACCTATTACTATTACGCCATAACACAAATTTTCAGGTTTTATCGATTAAGTTTATATGAAGGGAGGGTTTCTATTTGTATGCAGGTGAGCAATTTGAAGGCAAAATTACTTGAGAAGTTAGAACAATCTATTACAGGCATTCAGTTGAGTCCCAAAGAAATAAACAATGCTTCAGGGGATCTTTCTTCTTCTGCATCTGCTCATGAGGTAACTAGTAGAAGAGCAGTATCCATTTTTTAATGCACTCCTCCATTACCCCTTTAAATTACTATCCTATCTTGGCTACTTAAGGATATTGAAAGCAAATCGCATTAAAATATAGATGGTTCTGTGAAGTAATATGCGACACTGATCTGGACAATGTGGGATGCCTATCTTAGGGGTTATTCTTGCAGAAAATAAAACACTGCACTCTGAGAAGATGATCTATGGCTCTAAAACTGTTGAGGTTCATGAGCTGGAATAGGATATTGATAACATGGCTTACAACAGGAAATAAAAAAGATATTAGCATTTAAACTGATGGTTGTTTCATTATGTCTAATTTTCTGCCACAGAATGGGTGAATGGAATATTCTTTGTTGTTGGATGACTGTTCTGATTCAAAACAAAATCTCCCCCCCCCCCCCCCCCCCCCCCTGAAAACTTAGCGTAATTTACTTTCACTAGTACATATGTTTTATTTTATATCTGATGTTATGATACTGTTAAATTATAACCATGTCTGTTCCACATCTTACTATAGGCGGCAGTTGATGAATTTGTGGAGGCCGTTCGTGCTTTTCGAGTAATATTCCCTGATTCTGAAAAGCAGTTGGTCAAACTTGCTCAGGATTTGATTACTAAGTTAGTATCTTTGCCTATCACAGGATGCCTTTTTATCTACTGTAGGTAAAAAAATTATAATCTGTACACTTTTCAATGTTTGCTAGGAATTTTGTTATTATTGAGGAATATGTGAAGAGAAGGATTCACCCAGCAGATCTACTCGGCGTTCTTCGTAAGTAGTATGACTTTGCTCGTTCTTCATTGTTTTCCTATTTGCTGGACATACACTTGATTTGTAAAGCTTATTGGTTTTACTTTCAGTTCCACATTGCGTACATGGGCCACAATGATCTTTGACTCCTACGTCTGTTACTATTTTTTTTAAATGCAAAATGATTAATTTTTTCTGTTCAACTTTTTTAGAGGATTTTTTAGGTAAGGCATGTGATAAATAAGCCTTTTGTTAGTTACTTAGTTAAAGGATTAGGATGTGATGTCTGTAAATGGGAGGAACGGAATTAGTTGTGGGATATTGAGACTAGAAATAGTAGAGTTGAGGAGCTCTCCAATCATCCTCAAGATTGTACAGTCGGCATCTGCGTCACCACCATTGAACAAGACCATCAATAAAGAACTCATTTATTCTCGTCTGAAATTTCCTTCTTTCCTTCTCTATATAAGCATGGGAGTTTTTATATTTTTATATCAAGTAATCCAGTTCTGTTTCTTATAGGCCTGAAAATGTTGAAAATGTCTATACTTTTCATGAATGTACCCTTCTGTTTGCCTCTAAGTGTGAACTGTATGCATCCTTTTGGTTTGGTTTTGTCTTTCTTGAATCTGGATGTCTTTATTGCAATGCAGTGTTTGTTTAATGATGACTCTTGGTCTTTGATGATCTATTAGGACTATAATAAGAAGTCATCATTATCTCCATATGTCAGCAGTTACATATACATCTTATATATTGTGTCATATATGCTAAATTCAAACACTTTTCTTTAAATCTTTAATGCATAGAAATGATAATTAACCACTAATGTAAATGTTTTTTCTTGAAATATTTCACAATGTCAATGAGTACATTTCTTTTTATACATATATATTGGCAACAATTTCCAATGATAAATTAACAATTTATCATCTGAAAATGTGGTGGACAAAACAAAAGGTAAATTTCACCTGCCTTGTCCAATAAAATGGAAATATTTTAACTTATTTTGTTCATCATTATTCTAAACTTTCTCCATGTGCAGATTTTCAATACCTTTGTGTCTAGACCATTTTTTCCTTGAACTTATAACTCTTCTTGATGTAGATTATTTCATTACCCGACTATATTTATTTATACAATATTTACAGGAGTTATCTGGAATGATGTACTTCTCCTAGATGAAGTTTTACCAGAAGCATCTCTCTCTAACCATTCTCTTGAGGTTATCCATTGATTATTACCTCCAATTTGATTCTTAACGAAGCTGTAGTTTTTCAATTCCTCCTTTTTAAAGCATAATCATTTCGAAGCTCATGTTTAGAAAATAGTTTTTCCTAAATATTTTCAGGCTGCTAATGTTGTTGTCACGGTGTATGTTAGAAGTGCATTTTCTCATCTTCTGCAAGATATCTCAGGTTTGTTCTATGACTTGTCCTAAGAAGCTGCTAATCTTTACTTTCAGCCTTAAGTCTGAAATACTTGTTCCGTCACACTATAAAAGAGGAAGTTAAGACAAGATATAAATGTTCAAATGCACAAAATGGTATAAATTATGTCATCACTGTTTCTTCTTTGATGTTTAATATGTATTAACATGGTCGCTTTTGGAAAAATCTGTTAGAAAGTTGCCTTCGTAACTGTGCTCTGAGTTAGCGTCTGTTTGGCAGATTCCTTCTTACAAGTCCTGAAAAAAGATGGAGCAGATCAGTGCTCTCTTAAAGAAGTTCTTGATGCCAGCACAAAAGCAGTTCTCCAAGGGGGCATGAATGTCTTGCTGGTAAGCACTTTTGCATTCTTTGAGTAATCTATTTTAATTTATATGTATTTATGTATGTATGCTATGCCAATGTTTATATTTTCTGTTATTTCTGTTATGTTGTGTTTCATTTACATTTTATCTCTCTCCTTCAGGACTTTCGCAAAATTTTAGATGACGACTCCGGGATCTTAGTTAGATTAAGAGAGTTGTTTGTTGATTGGGTTCAAGAAGGATTTCAAGACTTTTTTAGGCAACTTGAAGATCAGTTTGTCCTGTTTTCAGGAAGAAATAAATCTTCAGCTATTCAAGTACATGGTTTGGCAGAGGGAGCTCTAGGTGAAAAAGCTTTTGCTGGCCTTGTCCTAGTGCTGGCACAATTGTCTGCTTTTATTGAACAAACTGTCATCCCAAAAATAACTGAGGCAAGGATCCACTAATTAACTAGGATTTGATTTATGAAAATTGATCAGTTTCTATGATTACTTTTCATTCCATATTCTTGGGGTATTCCTTAAAGTTGTCCTCACAATTTTCAGGAAATTGCGGCTTCCTTTTCTGGTGGTAGTGTTAGAGGCTATGACTCTGGACCTGTATTTGTTCCTGGGGAAATCTGTCGGAAATTTCGGTCAGCTGGTGAAAAATTGCTTCACCTGGTATGCTTTTAAGCTCATATTTTATTTTCAATGGAATCACAATGCATATGACAGTGACACAACTGTCAATCTATAGTACTTGTCTGTATTTCATAAGAAATCATGGGTAGTAGCTAGCAAGAGTAGACTGGGTAGTAGGGGAGAACAATCTATGCTGAAATGCTACCAAGAGCAATGTTCATTTGTGAGAGTAACTGTAACTTTCCCTCAACAATGGCTACGGTCTGTTAAGATATGTTGTAAATAGTAGTTTTATATGTATTCGGCCCAGACTCGTTAGGTTTTCTCTATTTAAACTCATTAGTGCTTGTACTCAACACACAATTACACAATTATACAATTAATAAGATGGAACTACAACTGCTCTGTAGTCGCAGACGTAGGCAAAGATTGACCGAACTGCGTGACCAATATCGTGTCTCCTATTCCTATTCTCTACATGGTATCACGAGCTCTCGTTCTTGGGAGTCTCGCTTCCGCACAAAAACCCTAGCCGCCATCGGTCCAATTTTTTTTTCCTGCCTTCATTGCAACTTCTTGGCACCTTCATTGTGCTAGTTTTGTTTTTTTAGGGCTAAAACACTGTTTGCACGATTACTGTTCATCGCACTGTTCATGCGGCACTGTTCATTGCCACTGTTCACGCGGCACTGCTCATAATCAATGTTCACGCAGCACTATTCACCGATACTGTTCACAGCTACTTTTTTATTTATTTATTTTATTTCCTCTTGTTTTCGAAGATGACTTCAACTTCTGGACCAACCTCTGGATCTTCGGGTAAGAATCTTGTGTCTTATGTTTTCTCCGGTAATCCCTCTATAACAACGGAGAAGCTTAATGGTGATAATTATTTAATTTGGTCGGCTTCCGTCAAAATGTGGTTCCTTGGACAAAAACTCTCAGATCACCTCACTAAGAATTCTACTGATATTGAAAAAGATCTGCGTCCAGATTGGGAACAAGCAGATTATCAATTAGTCTCCCTTTTATGGCAAACCATTGAACCCTCCTTGCTTGTCCACTATCGCTCATACACCACTTGTTATGATATTTGGCATAAGGCTAAGAATGTCTACTCTAATGATATCCAACGTCTCTATGGTGTTATTCACAGTTTATCCACTCTTCAGATGACAGAAGACAACATCACAACTAATGCTAATAAAGCTCAGTCAGCAGTAAATGAGTTCAAGCTTCTTGTGACTGACACTGACCCGAAGAAAATGCTTGAGAAACTAGATAATGTGTGTATGATCTATGTTCTTCATGGTCTCCATCAAAAGTATGAATCAGTCCGGAGCAACATTCTTTCTGCATCAGATATTCCCTCCACAGAAGATCGTATCAGACGACTTATAGGTCTTCCTAGTCTAGAAGGATCTGGGGGCAATGGATCCCAAACTGGCATAGAGTCCTCTGCTCTTGTTTCTAATTTTGCAGGTCGTGGGGGCCGCGGTCGTGGTCGTGGTCGTGGGGGTGGTCCAGGAGGTCGTGTTGGAGGTCGTCCTCAGTGCACTTATTGTAAGAGACTTGGTCATACTGAAGACAAGTCAATTCCTAAATTCCCCTTCTGACAGTCATTGGGATGCCGTGCTTAGAATCCTGAGGTACATCAAAGGAGCTCCTGGAAAATGTCTTGTTTACAGTGATACTTTCTCACCGGTGGCTAAAATGGCTTCTGTTCGTCTATTCCTTTCTATGGCTGCAATGCGACATTGGCCATTGTATCAACTTGACATCAAGAATGCATTTCTCCACGGCGATCTAGAAGAAGAAGTTTATCTAGAGCAACCACCTGGTTTCGTTGCTCAGGGGGAGTGTCGTGGGTATGTCTGTCGACTTCATAAAGCCTTGTATGGTCTTAAACAATCCCCTTGGGCATGGTTTGGGAGATTCAACAGTGTCGTTCAAGACTATGGCATGATTCGGAGTGAAACTGATCACTCTGTCTTTTATAAGTTTTCCTGTCACAAATGTATTTATCTGGTTGTCTATGTCGATGATATTGTTATTACAGGTGATGATCATGATGGAATTGCAGGACTTAAACAACATCTAGTCCACCACTTTCAGGTCAAAGATCTTGGGAAGTTACGATACTTTCTTGGCATTGAGGTAGCTCATTCTAAGACAGGCATTGCTATTTCTCAGAGAAAGTATGCTTTGGATATCTTAGAAGAAACCGGCATGCTGGATTGCAAGCCAATTGACTCTCCTATGGATCTTAATGTCAAGATCCTACCGGATCAGGGGAGTCATTTTCGGATCCAGGAAGGTATAGGAGGCTAGTTGGGAAGTTGAATTACTTGACCATAACGAGGCTAGATATTTCATACGCTGCTAGTGTGGTGAGTCAATTCCTAAGTTCCCCTTGTGACAGTCATTGGGATGCCGTGGTTAGAATCTTGAGGTACATCAAAGGAGCTCCTGGAAAATGTCTTGTTTACACGGATAGAGGTGATTCAAATGTTGTTGCTTACACAGATGCTGATTGGGCCGGTTGTCCCTTTGATAGAAGGTCCACATCTGGGTACTGTGTTCTTATTGGTGGAAATCTAATTTCATGGAAAAGTAAAAAACAAAATGTTGTTGCTAGATCCAGCGCTGAGGCTGAATATCGAGCTAGGGCACTTACCACTCAAGAGCTTATATGGCTGAAACATCTTCTCCAAGAGTTGCGCTTTTGTAAAATAGACACTATGAGTCTCATCTGTGATAATCAAGCAGCCCTACATATTGCGTCCAATCCAGTCTTTCATGAGCGAACCAAACACATTGAAATTGATTGTCATTTTGTTCGTGAGAAGATTGTGTCCGGTGACATTGCTACTTCATTTGTTGGTTCTAATGATCAATTGGCAGACATCTTCACAAAAGCTCTTCGAGGACCAAGGATAACTTACATGTGTGACAAGCTGGATGCCTACAATCTATACACGCTCCAGCTTGAGGGGGAGTGTTAAGATATGTTGTAAATAGTAGTTTTATATGTATTCGGCCCAGGTCCGTTATGTTTTCTCTATTTAAACTCATTAGTACTTGTACTCAACACACAATTACACAATTATACAATTATACAATTAATAAGACGGAACTACAGCTACTCTGTAGTCGCAGACGTAGGCAAAAATTGGCCGAACTGCGTGACCAATATCGTGTCTCCTATTCCTATTCTCTACACGGTCAATACCCAACTTTTCATAATTTCCCCTCTCCCAAATTTCCCCGAGAATGCCCCTCTCCCAAATTTCCCCGAGAATAACAAGCACGTACCTTTCACAATTCACACACCCCATGGTCCAATCTAAGTAACCAACATCTCCTCACTCACAATTTTTCCTGCCAGCCCATCACTCTTGTTACTTGACAATGACTCTGGAACTCATACCAGCTTTCGACCTCCGTATATACCTTCCTTACATTGGGCCCTTGTGATAATTGATCCATGGGTTTAAAGACTTCAATTCCTATCAGTATTTCACCCTCTTTGTCATTCTTATTCATTTTTTCCTTTGATAAATTCTACAAGTGTTTTTGGTGTTATTCAGCTTGATTTTAACAATGTTTTTCCTGATGATATTTTTATTTCCAAGGAAATGAGGATCTTCAGTATGATCATGAGCCATTTGGGCCTTAAGGCAGTGTCCCTTTCTGTTAATACAATCCCATTGGAAGAAAGTGGATGGTGTTGAGAATAGTTAGGTCATAAAATGGTGTAGTTGTGACATTAAGTGTTGTCTTCTTTTCTCTCATAACATGATTAGTTTACCTTCCCATTTATTTTGAACTGTTTGTCAGTCACTTTTATCCAGAAAAATTTATTTGGAGTTTCTGCAGAAGGTTGGTGTACTGAGTTTAGAGTGGTTCTTATTGAATTTGCAGTAACTTTGACTGGAATAAGTAGTGGTGCAAGTCTTCGTTATCTTATGCGATTTGTGATATTATTTGGTGCATTTAGTTGTAAAATGGTCATGCTTTTAAATTTCTTTTGTTGTCATTAGTGTTTTGTTGGAACGGAATAATTCATGTGTTTTTTTGCATTGATGTTCCAGTGTGTTCTCTTTTGTGGTAAACTTTGAATTGATATCGAAAGAAACTAGCAAGTTTCACTTCAATGTCTTTGTTTTTGTAGTGCTCTTCCTTGAGTGCCTTGGTTTTGGAGGATATTAAGTCTCATTTTACCTCTACTTGCTTGGCCCTTTGCACTCTGTTTATGTTCTCATTATTGGAAAACTATTTTTAAGTTACGCAGCATTTATTTACATACAATATTTGATTGTTTTCAGTACATAAATATGAGAACCCAGAAGATTTCATTTATCCTGAAGAAGAGGTTTACTACACCTAATTGGGTTAAGGTCAGTCTGATTTACGCTCTTTGAGGAAAAGTGAAAGACTGGTTACCTTTGAAACAGCAATCTGAAGTTTTTATTAACTTTATACAGCATAAGGAGCCAAGAGAAGTTCACATGTTTGTTGATCTATGTTTTCAAGAGGTTGGTACATTCGTCTTTCCATACCAATCACTCTGTTTTCTATGTTTTTTAGTTGCTTTGAATGACTCAAGGATTGTCTTTGATTATCAGCCTTACTATATTTTACTTATTTGAAAATTGAAATATTATGAAGGAACATTGAGTCTAAAATATATTCATTCAAAGAACATAATTTATTGATGCAAAGTGGAGGAAAAAATTAATTTCCCTTGTTTTTGTTCCAGCTTGAAGCTATAGTTAACGAAGTGAAACAGATTTTGCCTCGAGGTATACGTAAGCACCACAGATCCGATAGTAATGGAAGTAGTGTTTCATCAAGGAGCAATCCCTTGCGAGAGGAGAGATTGGGCAGGTCAAATACTCAAAGGGCAAGGAGCCAACTTCTGGAAACACATCTAGCAAAACTGTTTAAGCAAAAAGTTGAAATTTTCACAAAAGTAGAATATAAACAGGTATTGAATGAAAGATCCTATTGGTGATTTAAATAGAAGTATATTGGTGATTCAAGTATAAAGTATAAACAATTTTTTTTGAGCCATGATATCATTTTTGCTGACAAACCGCAGGAGTCTGTTGTTACTACTATAGTGAAGTTGTGCCTTAAAAGTTTACAAGAATTTGTCCGTCTCCAGACTTTTAACAGGAGTGGGTTCCAACAAATTCAACTGGATATCCAGTTCCTAAGGACCCCTTTAAGGGAAATTGTTGAAGATGAAGCTGCAGTTGACTTCTTGCTTGATGAGGTTGTGAAAAAAAGTCTTACCATGGTTCTGATTTTTCAAATTTTTGTTATACTTTTTTCTTTCCCATAAGAAGGTCCTGGCTTTCCCAGTCTTCTCTATGCATCTCTATGCTTATTTGTTTTTGTCTTTTAATTCTTGGGCACAGGTGATTGTTGCTACTGCAGAGCGATGTCTTGATCCAATTCCATTGGAGCCTCCCATACTGGACAAACTTATACAAGCGAAGTTGGCAAAAACCAAGGAACAAAACACAATCCCTTCATAAACATTTTGTTGAACTAGAGACTATGATCATGTCGACCTTTCCTACCTGCTGCTACATTCATACATGTATGTTAATGTTGAAAATATGAAAAGAAAAGCTGACGAGAAGGTCGCCTTTGTTGTCTTTGTCATCTCCCGTAAAATTAGTTATGGTTTTGCAGTTGATAGTTAACTTGATTCCTGTTCTGTTCTCTTTGTAAATCTCTTGTAAGTTGTAACATATATATGTCACATTGCCATATTGTTATTTTTGGAAATATGAAAACACCAGAAAGTTACATCCTTTTATGACCATTCATGACTTGGGAGCTCAGTTCTATTCATGATACTGATTGCGCTGCATAATTGGTATGACTTGAAGGCCAACTCGTGGTACTCAAATTAGTTCAAATGCGCACCAGACACTGTCAGTTTAGTTTTTTGATGAGCAACAAGGAATATCCCTTGATCTAAACGAACTTGCTTTCGTAGGCAACAAAATTTCTAAGCAAACTATCTATGCAGCAGGGCTAAGCTAGTGTTTGGTGCATTCATATTCAAGCTCAACCCAAATTAACCTTTCCCGATGCATTTGATGTGTTAAAAAGTAAGGGACCAAATAAGAACTCTAGTTGTATCCTATTTGATTTGATTTGAAAACTTGTCATTGTAATATACAAAACATGAGATAGGAGACTAGACAAAAAACACAAACTCTTATCCCTAAGCAAACTACCACACAACCTTTAGGTGAAAACTATCTAATATACCAAAAGACTTTTAATATTTTATGCTCAATAAATATTCCCCCCTCCCTCTCTCTCTCTCCCCTTCTCTCGCCTTTCTAGAAACGATAAAATATGAGTCAGCATTTTTGTCATTTACAAAATTAATAAAATATGAAATTATTTAGTAGGGCATTTCTTGATTTTTAGTGGAAATATGTGAAAAGAAATACTACTAGAAAATAAGAAAATGAAGTGAAGTGGCCTTTTTTCTGGTAAAGAGGCCTTGAAGTTGAAGTTTATGAGGGGGATGACGTTAAATTACCAACATTGATCCTTTCAAAAAATGGTATTTGCTAAGATACTAAATTGCACTAGGTTATGTAGTGTACACAACATTAAAAAAAATATAGGTGTACAAATCTCAAATAAATTTTAAAGGTTAGATTGAGAGCTTTATAGGATCTTACGATAAATTATACAAACTAAATGGGTAAATTGCATTTTTGTCCTTTATATTTGGCTTTGGTTTCATTTTGATCTTTTATCTTTTTTTTTCCCGATTTGGCCCCTCATCTTTTGTGTGTGTGTCATTTTAGTCCTTTTTTAGTGTTTTCCGTCCATTAACTTAACGGACACTATGCTGACAGTTAACTGCTGGCACGACGTCTTAATTGTCCAATATGACGTGTAAATGTGTAATAATAAATTAGGTGACTCCATGGTTACACCAAATTTACACGACTGCACCTAATCATGGTCCAAAATGGGTATGAATTCTCTAACTTAAGGATGAAAAAATGCACAAGTCTTTGTCTTTATCTCTCTAATCTCTCATTATTTGTCTCATATTTTTCCTCCATATTTTTTTATATTATCTCTCCTCCTTATGCCTAAAATCAACTAAAGTTTGTTTGATGTCTTTTGCTGCCATCAAGGTAAAAAACCGATTTCCATACTTGTATTTTACTTTTTTTACGTCTTTTACTTTTATTATACTTGATTTTACTTGGTTTTATTTATTTTTACCATAATCGAACTGATTTCTTCAGACTAGGCATGACAATGGGGCGGGGACAGATTTTGCATTCACCATCCCCATCCCCGAATCTCACATAGATTCCCATTCTCTTACCCAAATCCAACGGGGATGAATTATTGATCCCCATCCCCCTACCCAACGGGTTCGGGAATCTCCGTCCCAACCCCATCCCCGTAAGCACATCAATGTTGTCTTCTTTCTTTCTTTAAATGCTATTGACGTCTTCACTCTTCAAAGTGGGAAGTAACACCACTAGTCAATATTAAAATCATATTGTTTTCGTTACTCAATAACCAACTTCTAGCACACATCAAAGCCTCTAATATATGAGGGAGACCTTAGCGCTGACAAAGAAATTAAGAAATTTAGGGTTTAGTTGAGGTGTTGGGGGGGGGGGGGGGGGGGGGTGGGTTTCCAATATAAGCGGGGTAATATTTTAACTTTGTAGATTCAGGGCGGGTTCAGGGGCGGATTCAGGGTGGAGACCTATATCCCCATTACCCCCATCCCCGTATTTTGTTATCGGGGAAAATCCAAACCCAAACCCAGTCAAAATGGGAAAAACCATTCAAATCGGGGTGGGTTCGGGTTAGTACCCACGAGTACGAGTTTTGTTGTCATGCCTACTTCAGACTTCATTGAAATTTTGTCAAAAAAAAAAATCTTGAAATAAATAATTTATAACGCCATCGAATTTCATCCATCTTCGTCTTCCTTGGCTCTTGTCGCGGACACCGCAAGATTCCTCCGTGCAGTACAGGATCAGAGCCCCAATTACAAAAAGTGAATTTATTTCCTTTTCCATACAAGCTCAAAATCTTTCTAATCTTATTATTTTCATCATTATTCAATTCCAATCACATTCCAGTGGGTGAGAACGCCACTAGTTTTCTTGTAGTTACGAGATTTGCTTTTAAGGCAACTGAATTTACAATTGGATTGTATTTCCTTTTCTAACCCAACCCTAAACCCTATCTATAAGACAGTGTTCATTAGTTTACACGTGAGTTACAAACAATTTTCGGTTTCGGATTTGTTGCATTATTCATCGGCGTTATTTATGTTGCTTTTCAAATTGACATTGATCACTTTGCGGTGGAATCTATCTCTTCAGCTGCTTCATCATCACCTTTAACTTCAACCGTTTCAGAGGTATGTCTCTAGTGCCTCCCCCTTTCTGTTAACTTTTTCTGTTACTTTGTTTAATTCTGTTATAACTGTCTCACTTTGCTTTCACAATTGTTTTTTAAACTCCAAAGCAACTTGCGAGTTTGATTTATCTTTTATATATATATATATATATATATAGAGAGAGAGAGAGAGAGAGAGAGAGAGAGAGAGAGAGAGAGAGAGAGAGAGAGATCCTTGCTCGTACTTTGTTTTTCCAATTGGAACTGACCTAACTTCATTTAGGTTTTGCTGCAATTTATTAAGGTGTCTTCTTTTGAATTTCATGGAATTGAAACTGGAAATAGACATTATTGTTGTGAAATTCGAAGTAGTTATGCAAATAGTGCTCTATTATATGATCATTATGAACTGAATGATGCAGATCTATTGAATACTTTTACTTGTGTAGATTGTGTTTTTAGTTTGTTGGTTTGTTGTTGTAGGGTATTTTGTAAACATGGACTTGCGGAAGTGCAAACCTTCTTCTGGTGGTGCATCTTCTACGAGTATTGTGCCTTTGAATGTTTCAAATCAGGTGGATGAGATTGCTCGGGCCCCTAGGCATACAGAAGCTGTTGAGACTGATGTCGATGTAGACCTAAGGGAAGTTTATTTCTTAATCATGCATTTTCTGTCTGCGGGGCCATGCCAGAGGTCTTTAGTTCAGCTCAGGAATGAACTTTTAGAGCACCGGCTTCTACCTAGAAGATATCATGCTTGGTTTTCAAGAAGTGGTGAGACCGGTGAAGATGGTGCTGAGGACAATGATGGTGTATCTTTACCTTTAAATTACAACGATTTGGCGGACAGGTACTTTTGTTACCAATTTGATTACTTTAAATAAGGTTGGAGATTTTGGTGCAGCTTTTCAAAATATGATTCCATATTTTGTTGAGGGCAGAATATTGCTAACAGTTTGGTGTTCAATTTCACTTGTGCATTATACTTTGAAAAACGAGTTGCATTTAGTGTGTTTGTGAACTATTCTTGTTAAATGCAAGCAGAAATTTGTATTGAATCAGCCTGAAAATCTTCTTACTTTTCTGATTTGTTCATTATAAGGCTGTTCCATAGAGTTCCCTTTCCCTTAATTTTAGCAACTTGCTCTCTCTGTTTCTAAATATCTGCTGTTTATGCATAACCTCAACTATCAAAGATGTAATTTCATTCGACTAAGCTAGCCTTCATTAATAGCTCAAAAAAATATCCCTCCATTAATGCTATCTCTCATTCTATTTAGTAACAATACCAAGAGATTAGGATTTAGGACTACTTATCATTAATACTTTTTTTGAATTTTTAAAGTGATAAACAAATTGAAAGAATTCAAGATTTCTAATGATAGATATTTTGAAAAACTAGCAACCTTAGCTTGGTGCAAAGATTATATTGGAAAGGTTACTTACAAATTTAATATGCTTATGTATCATTGTGAATTTGCTGCTTGTTTGTGTTCATTGTTTATAAGCAATTACTATAAATATATAGTTAACTTTTCTTTAATTATGTTTTATGGGTGTTAGAGTGTGGTATTTCAACATATAGGCATTATTTTTTCTTCATAGTTTAGTCATCTCTGAGTGGTTGGCTGCCACTCTTAATCCGAACCAAACTCAACCTTTAAGAATTTATAACCAGCTCAACTTACATTGAAAGAGGGTAGCTGTATTCTGTAGTCAATGTCAATATGCTTGAAGGTTTCTTGTTACTTAGCATTTAGTAAGGTTTCTTATTACTTATATGGTGTTTAGTATTGGAAACTGTTTCGTCTAAGAAAAGGATAAAGAAACTTATGATGGAGGAGTATGATTGTTAATACCTACTGGTATTGGTATCTCCATTTCTAGATTAGATTAAATGGAAATGGGGGATGCTTCACGTTTTAATCCAAATAGCTGTTATTTGTTTGGAAAATTTTTATAGTAATGGCTGCTGGCTGCTTCTTTATATTACATGCATGAGGACTAATTATTGGTCAATTTGTGTAACTACAAGGTATCCTCACATAGCCAAGGATCACCTAGTAAAGCTTTTGAAGCAATTAATGCTGAATGGAAAACATGAAGGAAGTAGTCCTAATGCAGCGGATGTTCCCACTTTACTTGGAGATGGTTCATTTTCGCTTCTTGATAGTACGTGATATGCTACAGTAATCTTCTTTCTCTAGTTGAACATTCAAGCTAAGATCTATAGATTTTAACTTAGGCACACTGAAAATAATGTCTTGTAATCTTAGGATATGGTATGAGTGCCGTGAATTAGTGATTTATACATATTAATATTAATGATTTTTCCTTTCTTGTTCCGTGTAATATTTACAAAGGGTTGTATTAATATGTTAATGCTAGCTGTAAATTACTAGTTTTGAACTAGGTCTATCAATCCTTTTAAGATATGAACATCCTAAAATTGAGTTTGCTTCATTAGAACACACATTTTACAGTGATTATCTTTTGCCCACTCCATCTAGACTGGTACAGTGGTACTGGGGCATATATAATGTAATCATTGGGCAGATAGTAAATGAACATGTATAAAAGAGGAAAGGTCCAAGATTTAATTGTTTAATACTTGGTGGTGGATGGTTTTCTTTGGCTTGAAATTTCTTCCCGGTCTTCCCTTGTTTTGTAGTACTGATCTGAAGTTTCTATTGACAAATTTGCATTTAATATGTCTGGCAATTGCTTACTTGGCCTTGTCCAACATTAACTAAAAAATGTTTTCTATTTATATAAAACTAAAAATATACATGCGGAAGAATGAGATATTGATGATATCTGTTTAATTTAATCCTTGTGTTTGTACAGTTGATAGAAAAACGACTGACAAGCAGGTGAATCGCCCTCCACTTTACCTGCGTTGGCCACACATGAAGGCTAATCAGGTTCAGGGGCTAAGTTTAAGGGAAATTGGAGGTGGTTTTACGAAGCACCATCGCGCTCCATCTATTCGCAGTGCATGTTATGCTATTGCCAAACCATCTACTATGGTGCAAAGGATGCAAAATATCAAAAAGCTGAGGGGTCATCGTGTGGCTGTCTATTGTGGTATGACTTACTCTTCTGCTAAACTTGCTATTAACACGGTGGCTTTATGGGCACGCCTTTATGAAATCTATTAATTAGATGTTAGCCACATGAGACGTCCATATAAGTCGATTCAATGCTTTACCATTTTAAGTGGTGCTTTCTCTTGGAGTTTTGTTCTGAAACTAAATATTGATTTGATAATAATTTCCTCTTTGACACATAAAGTAGATATTTCAATAGCTGAACTATGGTTGATGAATTTAGATAAATGTTTCTATCTTGCAGCCATATTTGATAGATTTGGGCGATATGTTATCAGTGGTTCAGATGATCGCCTTGTCAAGATTTGGTCTATGGAAACTGCATTTTGTTTGGCTAGTTGTCGCGGGCATGAAGTAAGTCAAAAGTATGATTTATGGGGGTAACTTTTTTTAAGTTTGTTTTCTTTTCATTAGTATCTGATCTCTCTTGTCATTACATAAACCAAAAGGGCGATATTACTGACTTGGCTGTGAGCTCAAACAACGCTTTGGTGGCATCTGCTTCAAATGATTTTGTTATTCGAGTTGTAAGTAGTATTTCTTAATTTGTCTTAATTTGTATGGTCTTTCCTGTAAACCTGGGCAACTAAATTGATATTTGCATAACAACAGTGGCGCTTACCTGATGGGATGCCAATATCGGTTCTGCGCGGACATACTGGGGCCGTGAATACCATTGCATTTAGTCCCAAGCCCACTTCTATATACCAGCTGCTATCGTAAGTCCATCTTAAGTGTTATTTCTCCCTATTGTTGCCTTTTGATATGTTGTCCTTATGATTCTTGTGGCTCGAATGTCTTGTTGGTTGTAGCTAATCTATTCTGTACATTAATAATTGAATCCTAATTATTTTGCAAGTTTGAAGTTTCATACAATAACTAAGTAATTTTATTTGTAGAGCCAAGTTTTTGTGGGTATATGTATATATAAAACTAAACTTCAATACTGCTATCTTATGAAATTAACATACTCTTTTGGATGCTGTTGGATCCTTCCGCACAAATCCAATGGCTTATGGAGGCTAGGTGTGTTTCTTTCCTTGCCAGTTGTGAGACAAGCATATTTCATTATATATAACTAGTGCAAAGATGGGCACTATCTTGCCCATCTTTTTGCTTTTATTATTGTGGTTAGTTATTTATTTTAAGTATCTACTTTCAATTTTTGTTGAATGTCCACTAACAGAGGGAGTTTATGTGAAGAAAGAAAACTGTCTGAAAGTTATACTTAAATTCAAAAATTCAGTTAAGCAAAAAGAAAAAATTTATTAGAAAAGGGATACACCAACAAAGGTGGTTACTAGGGGCGACCTTCTTCATAGATAATAGTTATTGTTTTACTAATTATTTTATTTTACTATAACTTCAATTACTCTTAAGGTCTAATTTCTTCAAAAAAATATTACATGAAGAATATATATTTGTTTTTCATTCGATCAAAGCATAAGTTAATATTAAATGATTTTCATAATTTACACAAAATATCTTTAACAGGTATCATGCTAGTAGTAGTAGTAATAAATAATTAAATTTCAATGAATCTAAAGAAAATTTAGATGACTGTTATAATATGGATCTTTTTACAAAATTTACTTAAAAGTTATTCCATACGTAACATGTTAGTAGTAGCAACATTGATAATAATAGTAATAGTAACAGTAAGTCAGTAGCGGTAGGAGTACAATGATGTCGTGCAAGATTTCTACAATACAATATTTTATATTGTGTTACAATATGGATACATGGTTTTATAAATAATTTGATTGACAAAACTGTTCACTACAATCCTTAATCATCTTAGAAGAAAAGAACCCGTGAAGTAGTATAGTATTATAATAGGCTTAAATATTTGATACCCCCTGCAAATATCCCATTTTTCCATTTACCCCCCTGTAAAAAAAAAGTTTTAAAATCAACCTTGCAAATAATAAGTGTTTCTAGTTACCCCCTGTAGGGGGGGGGGGGGGTAACCGTAAATTTTTTATATTTTGCAGGGGGTAACTGTACATGGTTTTTACCCATTATACACTACATAATCTAACAGAGGGGGGTGACCGAAAACTGTTTATATTTGCAGAGGGGTAACCGTAAACTTTTTTTTTACAGGGGGGTAAATGGAAAAATGAGATATTTGCAGGGGGGATCAAATATATAAACCATTATAATAATAAATCTAGTGGAGAGACCCCTTCGGACCTAGCTTGAATAAACTGAATCCATTATCCATCGTGATTGTTGATATGTTATGACATAATCAAAATGGAACCTGTGTAGCTGCAAAAACAATGCAAACAACGAAAACAAATGCTAGCAGCCTTGTTGACCATTAATTGTTTTCATGTCCAATAATAAGTTAAAAATCTCAACACAAATGCAACCTATTTTCACTTCATTAACTAGACCCTCCAGTTAATTGTTCATTATACTACAGGAATCCATCCTATAGTAATCAACTATGACTCTATTTTACATTTTATCCAGAACACGTTTAAAATGTAGAAAGGCCATACTGGTGCTACAATTGTGATCTTCCAGTCACACAGCAGCAACTCCCAATTGTTCTGATAAGACCCACTTTCGTTAAAAATAGATCTACAATTAGTCCAAATAATTTGTTAGCCTTCTTTTTATCAAGTTCTTTGATTTATGTCAGCTTATTGTGCAATGTGGCAAAATGTATTCCAGAGTGTTGAAAATATGTTATACCTTAGCCTTTGGTCAAAATCCACTAGCCGCCCTTGTGAAGGTACATATGGAGTACAAATCAAACTAGAATCAATCTTTTCTTTAATAAAATGCTTGTCCACCTCAATGTGTTTTGTCTGATCATGTTGAACAGGATTGTGAGCAATGTTGATTGCTGTTATCACAATAGAGCTTCATAGGTCCATCCCATTTAATCTTCATATCTTCTAAAATAATTTTAAGCCTAAGAAGTTCACAAATTTCTTGTGCCATAGCTCGGAACTCGACTTCAGCCCTAGAACGAGTTACCACATTTTACTTTTTACTCCTCCAAGGTATTGAGTTTCCTCAAGAAAGGTACAATATCCTGTAGTTGACTTCTTGTTAGTGACTGACTCTCCAGAGTCAGCACCAATATAAGCCTCAATAATTGCCTTTCCATTCCTTTTATATAAAATTCCCCTTGAAATTGAAAAGTAGTCGCAATTGAACAGTCTTGGCAGCAGAGGATGCCTAGTCAAGTTTATACACTGTCTGACAGTACAAGGTGTCCAATCATGTTATTTGACAAAGGTGTTCGCGGAAGCAGAGTCCCCTTGATTAGGAGCCCTAATGGCTAATGCCATGTGAAAAATGGGGAAAGCCAAATTTTCTGAATGTGTTTGAGTGATTTGCACTCAGCATTATCCTTTATTTATACACTCTTAGCAATAAATAAAATTTATATTTACAAGGTGATTAATAATAATGCTACTTCCTAGCTGCATGTATGATATTCCCGTGGTACATGGCTAAACTATGTACTTGAATCTAGATAATTGTTTCAACAGCCAATACTAATATTAATTCCAATAATTCTATTTCCAATGCAACTAGATAGCAATAAAGGTGAAGGAAACAAATAAGTTTTAGCATGAAATCTCCAAAATACCCCCATTCTCTTTGCAGGTGTGCGCATAGCGCCACTATTTGGAGAGCGGCAACCTGCAACTGCTCCACTCCACTTGTCGCTATTGATATCTAGGGATGAAAAGGATACCTGTAGATATATCGGTTTGATGAGTTTAATTTAGGCTTAAGTACTTTTTATTCTTATCAAAATGCAGGGTAATGTGTTTACTTATTTTATTAGGACTTAAGGTCTAATACTCTATCATGGATGGGGGTTAGTGCAATTAATGTAAAGCCAGATTATCCATTCTCTTTCAATTTTTTCTCCTTTCGTACCTAATTTCATATAATTTCAAGAAAGGTGAGAGCACTTTATTCAACAAACCATAAGACAGGTTGACACCTACCTCCATGTACGATGTTATCCGTTGTTTTGTCCGGGGCTGTATTCTTATCAACTTAGTCTATTCTGTGGCTGAAAAGAATAATAATTTCTTGTTTATAGAGAAGGGGTTGACTTACACCGTTGTAATATTTTACTCTATTATTATGCCATTCAATAATTTTGTGATATTTATTTATCTACCATTTAAATTGTAACTATCTATTACCTTGATTGTATGTGCCAAATATTGTTGAAATCGAACAATAATTAGATATAATCAACTGATATTATTTTGATATGTATCAAAATTGTATATAATGTTGATGTTGATTTTGATGTATATCTATGAAGCATTATACCAATGAAGTATATTAAATAATTTTCAATTAATGTAAACTTTATAGATATGATCTATTTATTTATATTTAAAAGCTTACAATCCAAAGGTAAATTTCCTGATAAAATTATCTTGTAAAATGTTACCCTGGTTTTAAAGTTGATCTCCGTGTGTGTGTTTGTTTGTGTGTGCGCGCGTGTGTGTGATTTCCTTTCTATGTTTGTAGTGCAACAATATGGGTTCTTATTTTGTTACTTGATTGTTATGACTTATGAGATATGCAGGTCATCAGATGATGGGACTTGTAGAATATGGGATGCAAGAAATTCACAAAGTCCACCACGCATATGCGTACCACGACCTTCAGATGCTATAACCGGTCAGATCATTAGTTTTAATTCTATCATTAGATCAAGCCTGGAATTGGTCTGAGTTTGACATTATTACCATATGATATTTGTTATGACGGTACAATATATTTTATTTTTAGTTGGATCAATTAGATTCTATCAAAATATAAACACGCTATGAAAAATCATTTGCTTCTAAACATATCATTTTAAATGAATACTACATTTTAGAACTATGTATGGACATGTATGTTGCTTAAATCTTCCAGATCAGTAGTTTGACCTGTTGACTGCCATTTTTTTGGTGTTAATAGGCTATTCTTGATCTATAGGAATGTTTGAAGAGTTATAAATTTTTGTAGGAAAGGGCACTGCTCCACCAACTAATTTACCATCCTCAAGTAATGCTCAACAAAGCCATCAAATACTTTGTTGTGCATATAATGCAACTGGAACTGTTTTTGTTACTGGTAGCTCTGATACTTATGCCAGGGTATACTTACCGATGCACATGCATTCTTCAGATATTCCCTATTCTTCCATTGATTCAATTATCTCTTTGTTGTTCAAATATTGAATGTATTCAGTTTTGATAAAAATACTGCTATTTACAGGTATGGAGTGCTTCTAAGCCCAACACCGATGACTCAGGGAAACCAATGCATGAGATGGATGTATTGTCTGGTCACGAGAATGATGTTAATTATGTACAGTTCAGGTTAGCCATCCTGGTCAGGTCGACTCTTATGTGTTTTATTTTTTATTTTGTAATGATTCTTATTATCTTTGCTAACGCTGTTTGCAGTGGTTGCTCTGTGGCTTCAAAAATTTGGACGTTGGATTGTTGGAAAGAAGAAAATACACTGAAGTTCAGAAATGTCTGGTAATGAATATCCCCATTATTGTTTCCTGTTGAGATATGCAATGATCTCAGCCTTTATTTTATATAATTATGTTTTGTATTAAGATTGATTTATTTCCTTAATTGTGTGATTCTCCTTGTACAGTTTTGATTATAATTAAGATCAAGCTGAGAGGTAATCTCTCAAGTCATTCATAATACAAAACCCTTCTTTTCTAGATGGTATCAGTAGCACACGATCAGTGGGCCTGAAAATCACCGAAACCTTCTCTCTCAGTTCAAACCCTAGCTGTCCCGTCCTAAAAGCCATGTTAGACGGCCCTAGGTGGTGCGAGACCCCCATCATCAGAACCGCCTCAGTCAGATCGGCCCACCATTGAAACGCTGCCACCGTAGCCACCCTCGCGCGCGCTTACAGTCAACACACCCTCACAGACGCATGCAGTCCACGCACCGCCTTCCACAGCTCCGTTCTACGCGCTGCCTTCCACAGCTCCGTTCTATGTGGTTTGTGAACAGTGTTTGCACTTTCCTTGTTACTGTACTGTCCTTATCTGATCTGTCCTCTGTTCTATCATCCTGTTTTTCTGTACTTGGTCCTCTTATTAACATTAAAGATGAGTTCTTGTTCAGAAAAAGACCAAAATAAGTCTGGATCTTTGGGTAAGAGTCTCATATCTTATGTTTTCTCTGGTAAGCCCTCTATAACAACGGAGAAACTCAATGGTGATAATTATTTGAGTTGGTCGGCTTCTGTCAAAATGTGGTTCCTTGGACAAAGACTCTCTGATCACCTCACTAAGAATTCGACAAATATTAATAAAGATTTGCGTCAAGATTGGGAACAACTCAATTAATCTCTTTTGTGGCAAATTGTCGAACCCTCCTTGTTGGTCCACTATCGCTCATACACCACTTGTTATTATATTTGGTAAAAGGTTAAGAATGTGTATTCTAATGATATCCGACGCCTTTATGGTGTTATTCATAATTTAGCCACCCTTCAAATGACAAAAGACAACATCATGACATATGCCAACAAAGCTCGGTCAGCTGTAAACGAGTTCAAGCTCCTTGTGACAATGACTCAAAGAAAATGCTCGAGAAATTGGACAATATTTGCATGATCTATGTCCTCCATGACCTTCATTAAAAGTATGAGTCAGTTCGAAGCAACATTCTTTCTGCATCAAATAGTCCGTCCACAGAGGATCTTATCAGACGCCTTATACGCCTTCCTAGTCTTGAAGGATCTGAGGAGTACAAGGCATATCTGCAGTATAAGGCTTCCTAGGCTTCATCATCGGCAACAATTGCTCATTCTGGTAATTCTACAGTCTGTATCTCTCAGTCATCGCCTGTTGGCTCTTGGATTGTGGACTCTAGAGCTTTCGATCGCGTGGTTGGTAATCCATCTCTTTTATACAAAATATCCCAACCCAACACCCCACGTCACATTACCGTTGCCGACAGATCAAAAGCCAAAGCTAGTGTCATTGATGAAGCTATTTCTCTTCCATCCTTACCTCTTGACCATGTTCTTGTTTCCAATTGTCCATTTAATTTCAGTTAGGCGTCTGACTCGAAGTCTAAAATGTTCTATATTTGTTGATGATGATTATTTTATTATACAGGACCGGAGTACGAAGCAGACGATTGGTATAGTATATGAGTCACATGGACTTTACTACTTCCAGCCTTCTTCTACAATTGCTTCCACTTCTACTACAGAGTCTCCAAGTCTTCTTCATTGTCGGTTAGGTCATCTAAGTCTCAAGAAATTTAGAGTCATGGTTCCTCACTTGCAGTCTTTAGATTGTGAATCTTGTTAGCTTGGTAAACATGTTAGATATTCCTTCCCTAGCAGTACTCAGTCACAAGCCTACTCTCCTTTTGATGCCATTCACTCGGATGTATGGGGACCAAGTCGAGTCGCTTCAGTTGTAGGACAGATATTTTGTCATTTTTATTGATGAGTATTCTAGATGTACGTGGATCTACCTACTTAAGGATAGATCAGAACTGCTAGATGTTTTTCAAATTTTCTTTATGGAAATTAAAAACCAATTTGGTTGTTCTATTCACACTTTGCGCAGTGATAATGAAAAAAAGAGTATTTTTCTGCATCATTTAATTCTTTTATGGTCGAAAATAGTCATACACCAATCTTCTTGTCCCCATACCCACAATAGAATGACATTGCTGAACGTATGAACCGTCATATAATTGAAACAACACGCACTTTGCTTATTCATGCTAATGTTCCTTGGAAGTTTTGGTGGTTTGTTGTCCTCACTGCAGGGCACATGATTAATAGAATGCCATCCTCTGCTATCCAGAATAAGGTTCCCCATTCCATATTGTTCCCTAATGAACCCATGTTCCGTATCTCTCCTCGAGTCTTTGGATCCACTTGGTTTGTTCATAACATTAGTCCAGGTTTTGATAAATTGTCTGCTCGTGCAGTTAAGTGAGTCTTCCTCGATTATTCAAGAGTTCAAAAAGGGTATCGATGCTATTATCCCTCCATACATCACTTCTACATGTCTACTGATGTCACCTTCTTTGAGGATACACCTTTCTTTGCATCTCCCATTGAGTCTGAGTTTGTCTCTCTGATATTACCTATTCGTTACCTTGTTCCGGTTGTTCCATCCATGCCTATCATTGACCAGGCAGATCCCTATTCTCCTATGGAGCTACCTAGTCGTCCTAGTCCTCCTCCCTTGCGAACTTATCAGCGTCGTGCACGTCTCCCTCCTGCGACCCACCTCCTTCAGAAGATCCTAGTGACTCATCTCCTGCCCCAGTTTCTTCTTCTACTCCGAACTCGCTTGCCGAGTCAGATAACCTTTTTGTTGCATTGCGTAAAGGTACACGTTCCACCAGTAACCCTCATCCTATTTATAATTTCCTCAGTTATCACCGCTTATCACCTTCACATTATATCTTTGTCTCTGCTATTTCTTTTATCACTATTCCCAAGTCCACGCAGGAACTATTTCTCATTCAGGTTGGTGACAAGCTATGATCGATGAGATGACAACCTTAGAATCTAACCAAACATGGACTCTTGTGCCGCCTCCTCTTGGAAAATCTATTGTTGGGCGTCGTTGGGTCTATATTGTTAAAGTTGGTCTAGACGGAAGTATTGACCGTCTGAAAGCCTGCCTCGTGGCTAAAGGCTATACTCTGGTTTTTGGTCTTGATTACAGTGATACTTTCTCACCGGTGGCTAAAATGGATTTTGTTCGTCTATTCCTTTCTATGGTTGCAATTCAACATTGACTGTTGTATCAGCTAGACATCAAGAATGCATTTTCTCCATGGAGATCTAGAAGAAGTTTATCTGGAGCAACCGCCTGGTTTTGTTGCTCAAGGGGAGTGTTATAGTATGTCTGTCGACTTCACAAAGCCTTGTATGGTCTTAAACAATCCTCTCGAGCATGGTTTGGGAGATTCAGTAGTGTTGTTCAAGAGTATGGCATGATTCGGAGTGAGGCTGACCACTCCGTCTTTTATAAATTCTCCTCTCAAACAACATCTAATCCACCACTTTCACGTCAAAGATCTAGGGAAGTTGCGATACTTTCTTGGCATTGAGGTAGCTCATTCTAAGATAGGAATTGCTATTTCCCAGAGAAAGTATGCCTTGGATATTTTGGAAGAGACTGGTATGCTGAATCGCAAGCCAATTGACTCTCCTATGGATCCTAATGTCAAGATCTTACCAGATCAGGGAGAGTCCTTTTCAGATCCATGAAGGTATAGGAGGCTAGTTGGGAAGCTGAATTACCTGACCATGACGAAGCCTGATATTTCATACGCTGTTAGGTGGTGAGTCAATTTCTGAATTCCCCTTGTGATAGTCATTGGGATGCTGACATGTTGTGGTTAGAATCCCGTGGTACATCAAAGGAGCTCTTGGAAAATGTCTTGTTTACTCGGATAGAGGTAATTTAGATATTGTCGCTTACACAGATGCTGATTGGGCTGGATGTCCCTTTAGTAGAAGGGCCATATGATGGTATTGTGTTCTTATTGGTGGAAATCTAATTTCATGGAAAGTAAAAAGCAAAATGTTGTTGCCAGATCCAATGTGAGGCTGAATATCGAGCTCTGACACTTACTACTTAGGAGCTCATATGGCTTAAACATCTTCTCCAAGAGTTGCGCTTTTGTAAAATAGCCCTATGAGTCTCATTTGTGACAATCAAACATCCCTACATATTGCCTCTAATCCAGTCTTTCATGAGCGAACTAAGCATATAGAAATTGATTGTCATTTTGTTTGGAGAAGATTGTGTCAGGCGACAATGCTACTTCACTTGTTGGTTCTAATGATCAATTGGCAGACATCTTCACAAATGCGGCGCTTCAAGGACCGAGGATAACTTATATATGTGACAAGCTTGATGCTTACAATCTGTACGCTCCAGCTTGAGGGGGAGTGTTGAGATATGCAATGATCTCAGCCTTTATTGTATATAATTATGTTTTTTATTAGGATTGATTTTTTTACTTAATGGTGTGATTCTCCTTGTACAGTTTTGATTATAAATAAGATCAAGCTGACAGCTAATCTCTCAAGTCATTCATAATACAAAACCCTTTTTTCCTACATTTCTTTTAGTTGTTCTCTTTCTTTTTGTTACTAGATAGACATGTTTAGTGTTCATTAAATATAATTAGTGTCACGTGCTCTCATTTCTAATCACGTTGCTTGCATGCTGATATTGTGTGTTTCCAGGTATTGTCATGATAACATAGTGACTTGCTCTCGCGATGGAAGTGCAATCATATGGGTTCCCAGATCTCGTAGATCTCATGTGAGCTCCTATATAAGATTACCATTGAACTATGGTCCATTTCATTCTTGAAGACATTTCGCTCCATTATATATTTTCGTGAAATATTTGGGCATCTTTGTGGCATATGCAGTTTAATTTTTTCCCTATGCCCACTGTGCATAATATATCTTGAGTTTCCCATTGCCATTTCAGGGGAAACTACGTTGGAGTCGTGCATATCATCTAAAAGTGCCACCACCACCCATGCCTCCTCAACCTCCGCGAGGGGGTCCAAGGCAGAGACTCCTACCTACTCCTCGCGGTGTCAATATGATTGTATGGAGTCTGGACAATCGCTTTGTATTGGCAGCTATTATGGGTAATGTATTTGCTAATATCAATAGCTGTAATGGGGCATTATGGTGTTGTTTGATCCACATGGCCAACCCCACCTAGTGGAAAAAGCCTTGTAGACGTGTGCTGGTCTAATGTTTCACCAAAATACTGTATTTTTTTGGTATTACTTAGATTGTCAAATTGACGGCACCTTATAGCTAAATCAATCAAAGTGGTTCATAAACTATTGTGATTTTTTACAATTTGAGTGCTATTTGGTTAACATTTTTTGAGAACTTTGTCGTACTGAAAGCTGCTGTCACTTATATGACAACACATTATATTGCATCATGGGTCCTTGTTTTAGCATGCAAGTGACATTGTACGACTAGAATACATTAGGCATCTCATCAAAATTATGTTCCTCAGATGGTTGCCATGATAATACGTCTTTACTTGTTTGACTTTGCATTCATTCAAAACTTGCTTTTACTGAGGACTTGTCTTTACATCTCGAAGATTGCAGAATATGTGTTTGGAACGCAGGTGATGGCAGCTTAGTGCACTCTTTGACGGGTCATACTGCATCTGTAAGCCCAGTCCTCTCTATCTCTTTCCAATTCCACAGTCCCTTTTCTCTGTGTTCTTCTTATGTCACATGGTACAAGTTTGCTCCATTAGTAAACATGCTCAACTTTTTTTTTTGTACCAACAAAGTTGAAATGTGGTCATACTTTTCTAATTGGATTCAGTTTTAGCCTCCTCCCAATCCCCCACTTTTTTTTATCTTAATTTGAATTTCTATAGTTCTACCATGACTGAATGCTGGGTTTTCGTTGGTTTGCAGTCTTATGTTTTGGATGTTCATCCTTTCAACCCTCGGATAGCCATGAGTGCTGGGTATGATGGACGAACTATCGTGTGGGATGTAAGCTTCCTTTCTTTTAGGTCCTTAAATCTTAATACTTTGTGCTGGGGAGTTCTTCATAAAACAGACATTAATTTATGTTTTTTTTTTTGTATATTCTTTTTCTAGATATGGGAGGGCGTACCTATTCGGACATATGAAATTGGACGGTTTAAGTTGGTTGATGGGAAGTTTTCTCCGTAAGTGTCTATCCAAAAATTTATATTGGCAGAAGATAAAAAAAAAGAAGTTTTCAGTTGCTTATTATTATACATCTAATTTTTCTGTGCTCATGTTTATTTTTTTCCATTTTGAAAATTTGATTTGTTCCATACTTTGGAATTTTAATTATATGCCTATACTTACATTTCAAAAAGTGTTTCTAGTTTCTACTTTAGTATACAAACAAAATCATACCAAGCGTATGTTTGGTTACGCGTTTGGAGCTTCAAAGTCGTGTCTATGTCGATTCCACTTTGGAAAACATGCAACTAGAAGCTCCAAATCCAAAGAGTGTCAAAAATTCCCTCCAAATTAAACTTGGCTCACAACTATGTAGGATAAATATGCTGCCCTTTTAAGGAACAATACTCGGTCCCTAGTTCCACTACCTCCTGGTAGAACCCCCATTGGCTACAAATAGGTATTTTGTGTCAAGGAGAATGTTGTTGGCTCTCTAAACACATATAAGGCAAGACTGGTTGCCAAGGGTTTTCATCAACAACATGGTTATGACTTCAACAAGACCTTTTCACCGGTCATCAAACCTGTCATAGTTAGGATCATCCTTACCTTGGCTCTCACCAAAAGATGGACCCTCCATCAAATTGATCGTAACAATGCATTTCTAAATGGCTTGTTAGTTGTGTACATGTCTCTGCCTCAAGGCTTGAAGCAGCTGAGAAGGCATTGGTTTGTAGGCTTCTCAAGCTATTTAAGGGCTCAAGCAAGCTCCCAAACCTGGTTTGAAAGTCTCAAATCCCCCTTGGTTCAGTTTGGATTCAGGCCAAGCAAGTGTGATCCCTCCCTCTTCATCTTCACCAAACAAACAGATGTGGTTTATGTACTGGTCTATGTTAATGAGATTATTCTCACTGGCAGCTTTAATGTGCTTATCCAGCACCCGATCAAGCAACTTGATGCAGTCTTCTCTTTGTAGTAGCTTGGCACCTTGAACTATTTTCTAGGTATTGAGGTCAAATTCTTACTTAATGGGTCCACTCTACTGACCTAAAGTAAGTACATTCGTGATTTGTTGGTCAAGACCAACATGTTGGAGGCTAAACCTATTTCTTCCCCCATGACCTCTATTAGCATGGCCATACCCTTCTTCAGGATCCTTCCTTTTACAGATCTGCGGTTGGTGCACTTCAATATGCCACAATCACAAGGCCAAAGATCAGTTATGCAGTCAACAAAGTTTTCCAATTCATGGCCTCTATTTTTGTCTTGCTAACCCATCCACACCTCTGTAGACTGTTGCTACGTGCTTGGTATGATGTTGACTGGGTAGCTGATTTATATGACAAAAAGCCACCTATGGAGCTGCTACCTTGGTCGGAACCTAATCTCTTGGTGGTCTAGAAAGCATACTGTGGTTGCCAGATCTAGTGTAGAGGTTGGGTATTGAAGTCTTATGGATATCTGAAGTGGTGGGGGAATTATGGGGCTCCAATGTCGCCCTTCATTCCCATTTGTAAGAACTCAAGGTTTAGAAAATGTCAGGCTCCATGCAATGGATGGTGAAGTTGACCATCCCATCTAATGTCAACGATTGCACATAATTCTTTGTATTTATCTTCATTTTCGTTGAAAGCACTTTGAATTGCCTCCTTGGCTCTATCCATTGCTTCATAACTATAACCCATTGTTGGCTTTTTCTCACGATCAACCAGCTACTCTCACAAAAGGCCTCATGGCCTTAAGGGTGTAAACAAAATTACTCCAAAAGCTACGCATAGGAATTATGCCAATTGCACTCTTTGCCTTACGATCTTTAGCAATATTATTGTTTCTCCATTATTCTCGAGTGAACATTTTCCTTAAGGTTGTTTTTCTACTTATACAGCCTTTGCAAAGTAAGAAAGGAAATAGCAAACATTGTCACTCCATGCCTAACCAATTTCATCTCGCTTGTGAATTTTCTCATGATGTTCAAAGTCATTGTGTGGTTATAGATAAAACCAACACCACTGATGCCTCTTTGAACTGCTTTTTTAACTTGCAGTTTCCCAATGTCATCTAGAGATAAGTCCATGCAATGGGCAGCGCATGGAATCCAAAACAAATGGCTCCTTTGCTTCTAATAATCTCCTTAAAATCAAAATCAACAAACAAACTAACAAATAGAAATTGAAATTTAGAAACTACATCAATAATAATTCTAACTTATGAGCCATCTTATTGTTCCTTCCATTGTCAGAAATAACTTGCACTACATTATTTGATAGGTACCAACTCATATATTGAACGAAATAGGACTATTACATGAATGTTTGCTGGATATTCAAGAGATCCAACCCTCTCCTAAGCCAAATGGCCCTCTAGTGTATACAATTGACAAGCTGATTATTTCTATCCCATTCCCTTCTTATTTATAGGCAACATGCCTTATTGTTATTTGCTAACTAACCAATTCAACCCCCTAACTAACTGTTAACTAATATAACAAACATTAACTAATTGTAACTACTACAACCGACCTATCAATACTCCCCCCGGGGACCTTCACCTTGTCCTCAAGGTGACTCAGAAAAGAAAAAAAATTACAGCAATTACAAACAATTCCAAAAAGAAAATTATTGGTTGACAACTTGCTTCCCAACATTGCCATCATCTACTGCAGTTCCCTGGTATCCAAGGAAATAGCCGTGCTGTCCCGCTGTCATCAGTCCCTCACCTGCTGATGTTGAAATGTTGAAATCCCATGGCCTTCCAAGCATGCAGGTGAAGGAAAATGCCATTTTTACCAACACACCAATAAGAAGCTCTTAAAGTAGGAGAATCTGCACTTGATGCCCACTGTGTTAATATTAATAGGATTGCAAACTCACTTGAAAGTATGTCAACTGCTGCCACGTGTGTGTTTCCCTGCCACCTGTCATAAATCCTTGTTATCCCATTTATCGAAAGCATGACTAACCCATTAACATCACTGCAACCTTGAAGTATTGTGGGCTGTTCTAGTTGTCCTGGTAACTGACTATGACCTTGAACCCAACTTCCACAATCAATATGGATTTGATGCTTCAGGTACAAAATAACACCCCAAGTACAAATCTTCATCCCATTGACATGAGTTAAAAGGTAACACCTCATGGCAATCTTTGCCAGCAATGTTGTGATAGAAGCATCATCCAAGTACAAAGGAGTCAATACGTTACGAAGCCACTGCCAAACATCATATGCATCGATAATTTGTTCTTTCCATACACACTCTAATTCACTAGCAACCCCACAAGAATTGTTCTCAGTGTGCCCCCATACCACCATGTCTTTATCAGTGGAGTCCCTAACATGCATTTTATCAAACAGGAATTGTGCAGCCTTCAACTTTAGAAGAGCATTCTTCACAAATTCATTCAATGGTTCACCTTTTTTTCTATGAACAACAATTGAATTTGGACTTGCACTCTTAACGAATCTCCATATGATAATAGAGGATAAGTGCAGTGTCGCAAAACTCTTCTTGCATGTTTCTTTCCCAGAGTTGCGTCATTTTCAGAAAAATTAGTGCAACCATAAAAGCTTATACTTACCCATGGTGGTTTCATCAAAAGCCACCCCATAGTCAGCGTGAGAGAACCGGCGGACGGCGAGAACAGTGATACTGGCTTCGGCGGCTGCACCCACAGAAACGACGCACGGTTCAACAGCGGCGACGATGGACACACCAAGAACGGCGGCGGCAGAGTGCTTCTTCCTTGCGCGTTCTGATTTTCTTCGCACGGGTTTCGGGTCGGGTTCAATAAGATCCATTGTTTGTTTTCCTTCTTCCACTTATCAGAAACATTTTGGGCTTGACCCACTTGGTTTAGAATAAGGCCCAAGTCCCAATTATCCACATTTCCTCGGATCTGACCCATTATGTGTAATTCCCACTGTACCCTTCTGGCTTCATCTTGTACATTGCGTGCTTCTCGCTGCGTTAACGACGACGACGTCAAGTCCAACCAGCCCTTGGCAATTGCGACGGTGGCCGGCAACTCTGGTGGTGATGGTAGTTGAACCAATGACATTTTCTTCTTTCCACAATTTCCTCTACTCATGTTCGCGTTTCCCTCTCCTCCCACGGAATCGCTCCAATCCGGTGGCTTTGGCGGCGGCGGTGGTTTATTTCCCATTCTCTGACTTTCTTCTCTGCGAACAATTTTGCTCACACGAGCACAGGTCACCGGCAACGCACCACGAGGTTCTGGTGGTGTCGGTTCATCTCTTGTTCGTTCAGTCACGATATGCTGTTTCGGTTCCGATAGCCCCAACGATGGCTCAAGACCCGTTGAAACCCTCATGGACTCCGAACTAGCCATTTCGTTGCTGCAATTCCACATCTCTTTCTGGTGTGTAGTTTTCTTGGAAGCAATTCTTGAATCTTTGGTTGCTCGACTTCTTCTCCATCTTACCGTGATGCCTCTCATCTTAAGTGCCAAACTAACATTCTGCTTGGACCATATTTGGACCTTGCAATATTCAGTTTCCACCTCTGATTTCTTGCTTCCCAATGAAGATGAAGTTGCGCCTTGTTTCTTGAAATTCTGACTTGAAGACTCTTCTCTTTCAAGAACAGTTTCTTCAATTCTGTCCTCCACAAGACTAGGCTGATCAGGAGTCTGTTTCGTGTCAATGAAATTCTCCAACTTGGGAATTCCATTGCTATCATCGGTGAGCACCACTGGCAGCCGCTTTGCTTGGCTCGACGATTCTGTTTGCTGTTGTTGCCACACAGCAATGAATATCTCCTCCATGCGCGCGATTGATTCTTCGAAGCGACGCTGATTGCGGACCTCTAATTCTTGAAATCGCCGTTCCAATTCGTAGATACGTGAATCCATGGTGGTTGAAACTTGCTTCTTGCGCACCATGAACGTTCCGAAGATCGAATTGCTTTGATACCAATTGATAGGTACCAACTCATATATTGAACGAAATAGGACTATTACATGAATGTTTGCTGGATATTCAAGAGATCCAACCCTCTCCTAAGCCAAATGGCCCTCTAGTGTATACAATTGACAAGCTGATTATTTCTATCCCATTCCCTTCTTATTTATAGGCAACATGCCTTATTGTTATTTGCTAACTAACCAATTCAACCCCCTAACTAACTGTTAACTAATATAACAAACATTAACTAATTGTAACTACTACAACCGACCTATCATTATTCTCTTCAATCTCCTCGACAAAACTATCCAAGAGCTCAAAAGAATTCTCCAGTATCATATATGATATATCCAAAAGAATCAACACTTTTCACAAACAGTGACCCCTTTGCACAATTCACAAAAAGTTAATCAAGGTTCTATTCTTTCTATCCGCCCATACGTCCAACACAATTGAGCATACATACAATGTTCATTCTTCTTCATTGCCCTTCAACAACTCCTCTGTGTATTCCAACTCCTTTTTTAAGGAGTGGAACTCTACACTCATTATTGCTTGGAGCCTTCAGATGAGGATCATAATTTCCAATCACCTCAACCATCAATTTGAAGCTTTTCAAGTTCACATTATTAAAAGCAATCCTATTTGTACCCAAGAATCTTTCTATATATTGCATAGTTCATGCTCTAGCTTCCTTGTCAAGCCATATTTGATGCTTGTTCGCTTGCTTGCTTTACCCTATTTGATGGTTGTCTTTGGGTCCCTAAACAAAAGTGCATTCGAGGGGCATTTGAAATTACTCTTCTTGGCAGTTGAGTCTAAAGACTTGTTATTAAAGTGTTGAGCTTGACTTGTAGTTCATCCAGATGCGAGCAGAACTGGAGTGTTTTTGAGCATGTAAGTTCAACCAAAATATAGAGTTTTCATTATTCATATAATAATTGTGAAAGTGAACGTGCCAGATACGTTGTTAGGGGATCCATTTTTCTTTATCATAATATAGATTCATTTGAAGAAGATAAGTATGCTTGAGCATCAAAAGTTGCAAGACTTGATTTTTATTAAACAACCAAGCTCTTAAGTGATGATTTGACAGCTGTGATGTGATTGGTCCCATTCTCTTAAATGATATTGATGAAAGTAATGAATGATTACTAATGGGAAGAGATGGTGAGGAGGCCGAAGCGGATTTGATTTTTGATGATGACAACTTGACTTGGGGAGATGTGGCCAATGTAGCTGGTGGAGGTGAGCCTTTGACATACATTAGGCAGCAAGGAACAAGGGAAAAAGAAGCTGCTGCATCTGCTTCAAGCTCTAGGGACAATTTTAGTGGAAGATGATGAATAAATTAATGAAGTCACAGAGGAAGAGGCGGATGAAATCTACAGCTTTGATGGTAGTGATAATGAGAAAGAAGCAAACTTCGATTTGAGATACCTATGACTATTTTTTTTGTTAATGTTGAGTGTCATGGATTTTGAGTATTTTTAATCAATTTTGAGAATTTATATGCATCTAGCATTCATCCTATATCTCTATATGACATTTCGAAATAGCGGTCATCTCGCTTTCTGCTATATCACGATTCACTATAGTGTTTTTTGGGCCGACCGCTATGCTCTACTATCTGGGATTAAAAACAGTGATAAATACTTGAACAACCATGTTATTCAATAAGAATTATTGAGATTCAAGTGATATTATGTCTTATGGTATTCTCTTTGATGAATCAGGAGCTCCAACCATGTGTAATTATGCTCATTTAATATATTTGTGTTCATTTTAGGGATGGAACTTCGATTGTACTTTCAGATGATGTTGGACAAATCTATTTTCTAAGTACAGGTCAAGGCGAGTCACAGAAAGATGCAAAATATGATCAGGTGGTCAAATATCTCTCTCTCTCTCTCTCTCTCTCTCTCTCTCTCACGCATACACATACACACACATACACATACACATCAATAATAATTTAATTTGTGATTGTCTCTTTGATTATTATGGCAGTTTTTCCTTGGTGATTATCGACCCCTCATTCAGGATACCCAGGGAAATGTTCTTGATCAGGTTACTTTTTACTTTTCCATCATAATTGGATTGGTGAATCTAATATTTATTTATTAGCTTTTCAATACAATCGCTAACCTATGTCACACCTGGTGCAGGAGACTCAACTTCCACCGCACCGAAGAAATGTTCAGGAACCTCTCTGTGATTCTAGTAAGTTGTGACTATTATTGTGAAATTTTCGCTGCCTTATTTGGGTGCAAATTTATCTTATCATAGATTATTTCATTACCAGGTATGGTGCCATATCCAGAACCTTATCAGAGTCAATTTCAGCAACGTCGGCTTGGTGCTCTTGGCATTGAATGGCGTCCTTCATTGATAAAATATGCCGTTGGTCCTGATTTTACTGTTGGTCAGGACTACCAGGTGATACCTTTGGTTGATTTGGAAGGAATGCTTGAGCCACAACCGGAGTTTTTGGATGCCATGTTATGGGAGCCAGAATATGACATCTTAAGCGATGATGCTGACTCTGAATACAATGTGAACGAGGATAATTCTAGTGCAGCCGAGCAAGGGAGTATTGGTGCCATCTCTTCTAGTGATCTAGAATACAGCGAAGATGACTCTAGTAATAGGGATGGCCTAAGAAGATCAAGAAGGAAAAGACATAATGTTGGAGTAAGTGGTGTCTTTATATTTGTTGCATCAATCTTTAATTACAACTTGTCGTCTAACCATAATGTTTCTCATCTCAGGTTGAGGTAATGTCTTCTGGAAGGCGTGTTAGGAAAAGAAATTTTGAAGAGTGTAATGGTAATACTTCTGGAAGTAAGAGAACTAAGAAATCAAAAAGAAGCTCAAAATCATCAAGAAGGAAATCTTCCAAAGCTAAGACATTGAGACCCCAGAGAATTGCTGCACATAATGCTCGAAATATGTTCTCTCAAGTTGGTGAAACATCTATGGATGAAGAAGATAATGATTCTGAAGATGAATCATCAGAGAGTTTGCAAGATTCAGACAACCTCAGTGAACCTGAGACGAAAGTCCATAATAAGCGCGAGGAGCTTAAAAAACCCCTTTTGGAAGAGTCTGCCAATGTGTCCAAGCCTCCTTCATTTTCCGAGTCTCAGGCCTATCCCCATAATAGACCGAAACTGGTTGTCAAGTTTTCTCTTCGTGATTTGAAGAAGAATGTGCCTTTAGTGGAAACAAGATTTGCAGGTGAAAATCAGGCTGATGTAGTATGCCAGTCTTCTAAACGCCAACCCCAAGAAAGTGTCCAAAAAACTTCGCCAGACACAAGTTTTATGGACCCGGCATCATCTTTTATAGATGCTAGTAATGCTATACTTCCTGGAAGCCATAGCAGAAATGAAAATAATGAGAAAACAAAAGATGAAGATGCTACAAGTAATCTCGACCTGTCCATATGTCTTGAGGGGAGCACAGAGCAGAGCAGACAGATGATAAGAAGACATGCAAATGAACTTTCAGAATCAAGAGATGCGCTGGTTGATTCTGAAATTAACGGCCACCTTGAATTCAACACCAATGGGTATGTAAAGTCTGAGACTAGTTTTAAAGTATATTTATGATACTGACTCCTTTTAGTTATTTGGTAATCTCTTTCAATTCAAATCAAATGTTTTCTCCACCATGTTTTGCAGGAAATCAGAATATATGACCAACAAGTTGGAGACTGTCAGTAGCATGGTTAACACAGAGCTATCTGATTTTGATAATACACCTAAATTTTCATCACTTGAAACTTCAGGGTTTGGCAACCATCAAGTGAATGCCGATGGCTCCATAGCATCTGGTTATGATAAGTTGAATGGTGGTGATAAAGGTATGTCTAGATCTGACAGGTGCAAAGAGGACTCACTTGAAAACAACGAAGTTATTTACTCAAGCCAGTCTCGAGACCTCAAAATGAAAGCACCCATGAAATCAACAAAGTTAATTATTAAAAAGAAACAGCTTTCAGCGGCATTAGATGGTGTAAATGACAGAAATGTGAGTTCTCCTCAGCCACTGGATTCATATTCTGATCAGAGAAGATACGATCACCTTCATGAAAGGGATAAGTCATATAAAAGGGAAGCCAATCCAGATGGTTTTGGTTTTGATCTGGAAGAAAATACTTCAATATTTAGCATTAATCATGGCTTAGGAATTGCTGTTGATCCAGCACGTCGAACACGATCAATTAGGATAAAAACAAACTCTGAGGAGCCAAATGCTTTAAACACAAGGATTAAAATTCGAGGGGGGCAAAGTTCGAGGGCCACATCCAGTCGGGAAGATTCTTCTGTCAAAGAGTCTAATCAACTACATCGAAGAACAAGGTCAACTAGAAGCAGGCGTGATGAATATATTGCTAATGACTCTGGTATTTCAACTCGAAGGATGTCGAATCACCATGTCAAAAAAGTATCATGGCTAATGCTGTCAGAGCATGGGGAGGGTCACCATTATATTCCTCAACTTGGTGATGAAGTTGTATACTTGAGACAGGTAGTTTATGTTTATGTAATTAGTTTATTTTCTTATAGATCACACTAAGCTATAGTTTGTTTGGGAATAATAGTTTCTGTAATATGTTTCCTGGTTTTTATTCTTGAGCATGTTTGATTCCCAGGGTCATCAAGAATACATAGAATCAACCATGTCATCTGAATCAGGTCCATGGAGATCATTTACTGGACTAAGTGCTTCTGAAATTTGCAAAGTTGAAGAGCTCGATTATGCGGAGCTCCCAGGTTCTGGGGATAGCTGTTGTAAACTTAAACTCAAATTTGTGGATCCTTCTTCATGTGCATGCGGCAAGTCTTTCAGATTAACTTTGCCCGACTTGGTCAACTCCTCTGATTTTGTTGTTGAGAAAACATTGTATGATACTGCCATGAAGAAAAATTGGTCCCTCAGAGATAAATGCATGGTGTGGTGGAGAAATGAAGATGAAGACGGGAGTGGAAATTGGTGGGAGGGTCGAGTTGTCAAAGTGAAGGCCAAAAATGCTGATTTCCCTGACAGTCCTTGGGACAGGTATGAGATCCAGTACAAGTTGGATTCAGTAGAAACTCATCAGCATAGTCCTTGGGAACTACATGATCTTGAGTTTCCATGGGAGCACCCCCACATTGATCATGAGATCAGAGATAAGCTGCTGTCTTATTTCACTAAAATATACCGCAGGGTGAGTGAACATGGAGTTTCATTTCTCATAACCTGCTCGTTTTCCTCTCTAATTAGGCTTGTTTATACCTGATATATGCAAAGTTTCTCATCTTAGTTATAAAAATACTTATTAATGGAGGAAATGTGATGTTAACCTTGTTTTTTTGTTTTCCCGTCAATCCAGCCAAAGTATGATATCCAGGCATTGGACCAAATAGCCGAGAAGTCAGAGTTTTCAAACAGGTACCAAAGCAAGTTTGCAACTTAACAGAATCTATCCACTTCAAATTTCTCTCCGGAAAAAAAGAGGACTGGTGTATCTTTCATTGAGCCCTGTTTTGGCAATTTCTGGGGCATGAAATTAGTCGAATAAATAAAGTAAAAAGTGACATTGAAAGCGACTATTTAAATTTTGAACTGATAATGGTGTGTCATTTTTGGATATGTGCTACAGGTTTCCCGTTCCATTTTATCCTGAACTGATTCAGTCAAGATTGAAAAATGACTACTATCGGAGTGTGGAAGGTGTCAAGCATGATATAATGGTAATGTTATCAAATGCTGAAGACTTCTTTACACTTACAAAAAATGGTCAGCTGTTGGCAAAGATCAGACGAATATCTGAATGGTTTAGAGAAAAACTTGAAAGGATATAGAAAGCCCAAATTGGGTTATATAGGTTTCTTCTAACATTGTTTTTCATTCTTTAATCCAATTTTGGAGAGTTAGTTGGTCTTTAAGCAAATGGTTTTATACAATGTAGAAGACCATAGGTTGTAAATATTAGTTGTTACAGACTCATCCTTTTAAATGTTGTTAGGACGAGTGTATATATACAGACTCATTCCTGTAAAAAACTATATATACAGACTCATCCTTATAAATGCAAGTGGTGTATTGTTGTTAGGACGATGTTGTATTCCTCCTCGGCTTTAATTTTTACCGGCTATTCGAATCTGAATGTGTTGGTAGTTTTGCCTAGGCCTCCACTAAGTTTTCTTTAACAAAAAATAGCGGGATATAGATAAATTGATTAATAGTGAATGAATATATAGCAAGTACTAGTAGATTAATTAATTGATATTTCTTTTTTGAATTCTACTAGTATCAATGTTTTAAGAACCGGACCGGTAATCAACCCAGTCAGTCTAGGTCACTGGGTCTAAGGTCAAACCGAAGGGTCAATAATTGAACCGCACGACCATTGACTCGGTCTCGATTAAAAATTTTCATGACCCATAAATTTTACACTTGCAAAATTTAATTTACTAAAACTAAAAAACATCATAAAAAAATTACAACATAAATTTAATAATACTCGATATTCCAATTTAACATAGCAATACCCCAAGTTCCAATAAAAAAATATAGTTACTAAACATGAAAAAGGAAGACCACTATAGTAATAAAAATTAAATTTCCTAATATATGTTTCCTTTTGCAAGGTTTAGTGCTTCACATCCCAAAACAAAAGTGCTTCATTAGTGTGTATATATATATATATGACTTTGCATTTCTATACCAAAACTGATCGCTGGCTTAGCGGTAATGCAACATTATTCTCGACTCTGTCAGCAGGTTTCAAAATATTATTTAGTTGATGACCTCATCTCGAGTTAGGTACATAGCCGATTGAAATGCCCGACCAAACCGGCCGGACCGGTCCAACCAGCCAGTCAGACCAGGGTCTTAAAACGCTGACTAGCTAGTATTCTATGTTGGATTTGCTAAAGAATAAGGAATTGGATGGGACAACTAAAATACTATTTTTATTCCCTACCCAAATAATTGTTTTATACTTAAATTGAAACTTTGGAAGGCACCTCTTATGAAAGAGCACTATTTGAGGTGTTGTACTATAGGTACTGGTTGTAGTGGTCTAGAAACAAACACACTTTATTTTAAAAGAAATAAAAATTGTATTTGAAACCCTATATATGTGCAAGTGGTTGGTGGAAGTTTTTCTATATTTCCTTTGAAGTACAGCACCATCAACACACCTATAAGTATGTAAGTTTTTCGCGTATGAAAAATAAAATATCGAGCAAAATCATATCTCATCCAATGTTTTTAAAAGATCGTAATTTTGAAGAAAAAGTAAATTAAAGATTATTTTGGATGATTCAACCCGGTTCAATTGGCGGTTCAAAGCGATTTAACCGCAATTCAATTTTGATCAATTTGGTTTTGGGCGGTTCAACCATTCTGCAATTCAATTAGGGTTCAAACCAACATCAAACTAGCCGGTTCCCTTTCAACTGGTTGAATCGGTCAGTCTGGTCCAATTCTTACAACACTGATCTCATCTTATATTTATAATATGAGCAATGTTATATGTCCTGATAAATGATTCCAGAAAATTTCCCAAATACCAATCTAGCCAATCATCATGTTGCAATATGGTGATATAATGGAGATAGAATATGATAAAACTGTAGTACCACTTCCACTTAGGATTTGGGCAGCACCCGAAGAAAAAATTTCTGGATATCCAGCAATTCCCTTATAATAATATTAGACTTAGCTTTCTATAATTCATAACTAAGATTTACAACCTATCATTTCAATAATGTTTTCATAGATTATACTAATTTTGTTCTTTGAAAAAAAGAAACAAATATGGTTAAAAGGGTCAAGTTCCTATATCCATATGCCAAAAAGACTTTCAGATTATGTCAACAACTCCTTTTTGTGTATAGATTTAATGGCTTTGAGTATATGCTCTTTTGTAACGGGTTTGACTATATGGAAGTCCATTCCAGTCTCTGTTGTATTTTTGTCAATCTCAGCTGTTAATGCAATGATAGGAATGTGAAGACCATGACACTTCTCCATTTCTCTTATCTGCCTTGTTGCCTCAAATCCATTCATTACTGGCATCTGTTCATTTCATTGTACAAAATTAAATCACATATCATATTACAATAAAAAAAATTCAATTATCTTCTTTGCAAATAAATCTGTAATCCATTTTTTCATGGTTTTTCTTAGGAAATCTTTCATTCTTATAAAAATTTATTATGAATTTGGCCCTTAATATACCCTTTTTATTTTCAGAAAACGCTTAATAATTCTTGAAGCATGCATGGTATTCATTAATGGACCATATCTATGAAGTACTGACATAGACACAGACACGCAAACATCGATAATAATTTGAGAAAATTGAAGTGTCGGTGTAAGTGTCGGTGCTACTAGATAACTACTCCAAGAGCTTGGAGAATGAATATGTTCATTTTTTTTTATTTACAAAAATGCTTAAGATAAGAAAATGAGAGGGGTAGAAAGCATACCTGACAATCCATTAAGATATAATCATAAGGAGTATTAGGAAAATCCCTTGTTAGAACCTCACTGACTAGTCTCACAGCCTGTTCACCATTCTCACATTGATCACAAGTAGCACCAAGATCCATCAAAGTAGCCAAAGTTATCTTCCTTAACAAGGCAACATCCTCAACAACCAAAAATTTCTTGCCACTCAATGGTTTGCAATAGCTCAATTCTCCACATTCTTGTATCTCTTCTTGAACAGAACATTTTACTATTGCCTTTGATTTTGAATCCCTATTACTACCACTAAGAGATTTTTCCAGTTTAGGACTTGTTTGCCAATTACCACCATACTCAGGAAGAAGCTTTATAGCATCAAATAAACGACTACCATGAAATGGTTTTGATATCACAATATCATCTTGATCAAGTATTTTAAAGTCAATGCTATTCACAATTGACTTATCCAACCAAACAACCTTACAAGGATTTGAAAGGTCTTTCTTGAAATTTGAAACAACCTTAAAAATCTTAGAAAATGGTCCTGCATTTGCATCAATGACCATTAGGATGAAACCTGGAGCAGCTCCAACATTTGTCTTCTTAAACACTGAAGATATGTACTCAATTGTATCCATAGATCTAAAAGGAACTCTTGTGACTTTAGCAGCATAAGAATTATTATTATATGATGATGTACTTAGAAAGCTCAAATCTGAACATTCTGGTGAACTTTGGTCACTTAAATTATGACCCTTTTGTTTGATCTTCTTGAGAGTATAAAATAGTTCTTTCCAATGGTTCACAACATTAACTTTAACCCCTAAACTCTCCATGAACATTTGTGAAGTTCTTTGTCTCTCCTCATCTGCAATATAAAGAATAACACGAGACGGCTCGTGCCGTCGACTAGGGCTGCAAATATTTAAAATTGGACTCTTGTTGGAACAAATGTTTGAACTAGATCCATTCTCATTACCTTCTCTTATTGTCATTAACTCACTCTCACATGAATTAAGAAGCACATTGAACCTGAAACATGTTCCTTTTTCTCCAGAATCCTTCTCCATTATTCCAATATCTCCACGCATCAAACGTACCTAAAGAAAATCATATAAGAAGGTTACGCGTGCGTGAGAGACAAATAGAGAATAGGGAAGGTCGTCATGAACTGTCTTGTAATTTTTAAAAAAAAACAGGGATATTTTAGTAATTTCATGCGGGCAGTGGTCCACCTGGCTGGGCCCTAACGTAGCTCTGCCCCTAATCGTATGCAATTAGGTCGAAATTGTTTTTACACATACAGGAAATGAGATGACAACATATTAGATGATGACGGTGTAAAATAGTGCATAGAAATTAAACTCGATAAAATATACGACGTACCAGAGATTGCACAATTCCGAGTCCTAAACCAGTTCCAACTTGGCCAACAGAAGTTTCTTTCACTTGAACATAATTTTCGAACACAAGCTTATGGTTCTCTTTAGGAATTCCTTTCCCTGTATCATCAACTTCAAACACAAAATCCATAGAATGTGAATCGCGTTGAATCGAACTCATGGCTTTTTCTAAATCATCCTCATGTGCTTCATTTTTCTTACAAAACAAACATGGCAAATGTTTCTTTAAACCATATTGATTAGTCTTTATTATTGAGTTCTGTAATTTTGCATCTCTAGCCCATGCACGAACTGTTATGTGCCCTTCATCGGTGAATTTCACAGCATTGCTCAATAAATTACACAACACTTGTTTCAGTTTTCCTCTGTCACCTTTCACACGTGAATATCTGAGAACAGAACCATTACAAGGATCTAATACAAGATCAACATTTTTCTTCATGGCCATTGGATGGTACAAATCAACTACATCTTCAAGAAGACGAAATACATCGAATTCCTGTTCCTCAAGTTGCATTTTTCCTGCCTCTATTTTACTTGTGTCAAGTATAGAATTTAGCAGACCTAAGATAGTAACAAAATGAAAACCAGTTAGTGATGATATGAAAATTGAAGGACAAAGATTGACACCGGTCATGACACTGACACGTAGACACCGATAATAATTTAAAAATACAAGTAACAAGTAATTGAAGTGTCGGTGTCGAGTGTTTTACACGACAAGTGTCAAACACCAGACACGTCTCCAACTTGAAGTGTCGGTACTAGAGAGCCTCTATAAGTACTCACGACTAATAGATAGAAATCATTGGAAAGAAACTATTAACAATAACACGCCCGTTTTTCTAGCATACACCCCACCAGGAAGGTAATTTTCAAATTTTTACTTTTTTGCAATCAGAAGTTTATTTTCGGTCCATTTTATGGAGTGTGGAAATAAATTTCTGGAAAATTACTTTATGAGGAGCATTTTAAGTTTTACCAAAACTGCGGTCTCAGTAATTACTCACTCGCAAATGATTTTGTGAACTCTTCCTCGAAGGTGGGAAGAGTGTGTGCACAATGATGTTGGAGCTAGACGATATCAATCAAACTACCATTTATCGAAAAATCATAATAATATGATGCAAATAAAGAAGTTTAGGTAGCATGAACTAGCAATGATGTAATTACCTAGTAAGTCTTTGGTACAATCTTCCATTTGCTTTAAATTCGTCTCCAATTCAGAACGTGGTTTGAAATTGGTGTCAAATTGTGAAGTAGGAACAAGTAACTTAAAGGACATTTCAATCAAACCAACAAGACCTGCTAGATAAGCACGAACATCATGGCTGGCAGTAGCAAAAGCAAGACTCTTATTCATATTCTTTCTCTCAGCTTGTTGTGTTGCTTCCATCTGTTTTATAAGTGAAGCACACAAATGCATTTCTCTCTTTTTAGCTCTAATATTGATGAATGCAAAACTGAATATAGCCACAAATATCATCACCATCATCACAATAAATAGTATCAATCCTCTTTCCTTAAAATTTTGATCCAAGTTGATAGATCCATTTTGTGGGATAGCCAACACATACACCTGAAATATAATCAATTTAAAGATTAGAAGGAAAAAAAACATATAATCCCAGTGTTAAAATGTTACATTAGCAATGAAGTTCATTTCTAGGTAGGCCTACCCTGTACTTTTTTTTTGAATTAAAATTAAACATTAAGGCTATGTTCGACAAAATAGCTATAGTTCAGAGCTATGAATAAATTATGTAATAATAAAACTAATCACAAGAAAAATTAATCGGCCTTAAAATATAAGGGTAAAATGAGAAATTTTATCAAAATTTGGGGGGTAAAAATGAGAAAAAAATATTGTTTTACTCCTTCCGGTCTCATGTAAGAGAAAAGTGCATTTTCTGAGTTTATTGAACAACAAATGTATTTGGTCTCTTTTTTATCTAATATTATTTGGAGGGAGAGTACGTTTTTTTCTTACTGATGTTTTTTCTCTAAGAAGAATTTTGTATCGGAAGATTTTAACGAAACTATCATTTTTCAAAAAAAAAGATGTATCAGGTTGATCAATATAGACCAAATTCATCCGTTATTCATTGGTTAGTGAAAACGAACTTCTAGGAACAATGTTTGAATCTTAGATAAGTCACTTTAGGGAAGCAAGTAGCCAGAAGATATCCCTTGCTCTTGATAAGTTGTAATTATGTGATTGGTTATAAGTAATTAATGTTAAATGCGCATCTACCTTAGAATTTCTTTTAGCCCTAAAGCGGGCTAAGCGGTCCCCGGTCGGGATACAAAAACAAATAATTAGGATATATGTAGTAATAAAAAAAACTGTTATTATAAACTAAACACTTTAATTCAATTCCCATGGGTGTTCCCATACAAAGCAATACTAATGTTTATTGAACACACAATTATATACAAATTTTAGAAACAATATATTTTTATTACCATTCAGACCATATTATGAATTCAATATATTGCACATATATATAACTGAGAAATTGTAATTCCTATTAGTGAAAAGATATGTCCCAATAGTACATGTTACATCTGTTAATTGTTTTTTCCTTAATTATTTAATTAATTAATGTACTGTAGTGTATAGTAACTGTTCTTGACAACTAATGTATTTTTATTTACAGCTTGACAACTAATGTATAATAACTATTGGAAATGAATGAAAATAGTTCCATAATTACAATTAAACAAAAATGCAAAAACTATAAAAACGTACCGATTCTATTCCCATTATATCAATGGGGTGGCAATGAATGAAATATTGAGTATCGTGAATATTCAAACTGGAAGAAGAAGCAACTTCGTTGTTGCAAGTGACAGTGCCCTCATTCTTTATATAATCTTCATTATCATTCACATATAAAAAGGAAACCGTATCATTAGAAATAACCAAATGGGTATTTTTAATCCCTTCTAGAAGAACATTTCCATCCTTGGTAACCAAACAAGAGTTTCCCCTTTTACGTGTAACATGATCGATTATATCTTTTGCTGAAAACCCAAGAGAGATTACACCCTTTCTTGTTACTCTAGCTGAATTCATGAACAAAATATCATTACCATTGTTCCACTTTGTTCTTCCTATTGATGCAAACCCATTATTTGAAATCTTCAATGCTTCATCTAATAATAAACTTGTATTGATATTGTGGTTAGATATTAGGGCTTCTCCATAAAGCTTTCCAGTTTTATTATTCATTGGTTGGGTGTAGCATAAGGTTTTACTAAATACACCCTCACTAGAGTTAGAGTACATTGCAAAAGCTTCATCATCATCATTGTAATAATATGAGAAAATATTACCATCCATCCCTATGTATGAAATTTCTCTCAAGTGAGGAACTGTCACAAATGCTTGAAATAATAACGGAGCCACCTGCAAAGTGCAAAAAAAAGACCCATTAAAACCTTTTTTAAAGGAAAAAACCTAGGTATCAATGGTGCTTTCAAAGAAAAAGTAAAAAAAATTGTCATTAACCCCCGGATAGTTATATTGTGATAAATGCCGTTTTACTATTTTTATTTAAAAAAACGTGTTTGTTTCTAGACCAGTACCTACAACCAATTGCTTTTTTGAAATTAGGGCAAACAATTAAAATATAGAACCACAAAGAAAATAATTTTTTACACGTAGAAAATAATCATACTTTTTTTGACTCGAGAGAATAATCAAACTATATACTAATAATATATTTGATTCAAATATTGAAGGGGAATGAATTCAATATAATTAATATACTAACCTTGGTGTGAATATCGGAGAAAGAGATATTAGTAGAATCAAGGGTTGAATTCAATAATCTAGCTAAGTTTGTTGATGATGATTTCAATGGGTGTAACAGTTCAGCTGAGTACTCAATTTCTGAATGAAATTGGGACACGATATTTTCTGTGTTCAAATTCATATGTTTCTCCATATGTTTTTGGACCATGAAATACCAACATGGCATCAACGTAGCAAGAACTATGAGCGAACCATATGCCTAGAAAAACAATAATAATAACAAGAATATGAAAATAAAAATAAAAATAAAAATAAAAAATTGACATAACGAACTATAATGAAAAATATAGATATATATACCAGGAAGATCGTGAAAGATGGATGCCTCAATGCCATTGATAAACGAAGATTCATTGAGTATTTTGGAAGTGATGAACTTTCTTTGTGAATGGCTTCATTGGAAATTCAATAAAATCAAGTTACTGAGTGAATAGTGAGAATGAGAGAATACTACACAGGTTTTCTCACAAGATATGAAGTAGTTTTATGTTTTGTGAAAATCATTATTATAGAAGGCTAGGCATTAGCAGAAAATATCTCTTGAGAATATTTGATTTTTTTTTTTGCTGTTTTCACAATATATTCTCCAAATCGGAACTCAATCTTGTTCATTACTCACATCTACCAAAAACATTATACGATATAATTTCGGATTTACTAATTATCATAATTTTTACAAATTGCACTATAATTTCGGCAACAACAATATTTTAACAGAATCTTGTCAAAAAATATATATTTTAACAGAAACAAAAAATTATGATTACGACATAACCATATTCTACTGATAAAAATAAAACAAATTTTTGCAAATTTTTTTGGCAACAATCGTAGATATTGCACACCAATGACATTGTAACCCAAAAAAATTGTTTTTATTTAAAAATAGAGTTCAAAATACAACCTGCAAGAACAAAATTAAAGGAGCCTCGAGAAGTATGGATTATAGATGCACGTGTCAAGGCATGAGCACTACCATTCACTAACAAACACAAACAAAATTATACATAAGAAGAGCATCAACCTGAAATTAAATGGAGTAAATCTGTGGCATAAACTATATCATGGATCTCGAATTGCCTGCCAAAATAGAGGAATTCCAATTATCCTACCTATATACGTATGAAAAAAATTTCATTACCACTTTTTTTAAGTAAATTTGAATATATTGATGCAAGATACTTGGTATTAAAATGTGCCAAGATCAATTAGTAGGTAAGTACATCTAATAGTCCCAAATTCTTTTCTCAAAATCTGAATTCACTGTGACTTGATTTTATTACCTTTTTAAGGTATATATAGAAATATTGTAGTATTTTTATATTCTACAACCTATGCTTGTAAATTTTAGTACCTAACGATAGAAATACAATTGAAAAAGGGGTGAACACTCTGATATCTAAGAGTTTTGTTGTGTATGTTACTCAATATTTAATCACTAAAAGACATGTTATTCTTTTAAAATAAATTTAAATTTTCAATTAATTGTACTTATTTTTTTGACACAAAATTAATTGTACTTATTTAACATTGACACCTAACAAAACCCAAGCTTTTTATAGAATTCTTTCGAATAGGTAATTACTTTTTACTTTTACTTTTGTTGTAAAAAGCAAACATATAGAAGTCATCTGATATCAATATTACTTTATGGATTTCTATAACTGGAAAACCAGCACACGTTTTTCTATCAGCCCCGGAAAACCAGCACACTGTTTCAAGTCAAATCTTTCAAATCTTTGATTAATGAAAAAATTTGGAAGGAAAGTCAAAATAAGGAGTTTCTTTTTTGTAAATATATCTGCATATAATAGAGTTACTTTTAAATATTGATTGTTTGACTATCCCGTCAAAAAGAAAAATGTTATTTTTTTGTGAGAAAAAGGGGGTTAGACACTAGTTTATAGTTTTTCTTACAAAAATATATCGTTTATGCTAAGGGGTGCCAAAAACACAAGGGGTGGTGCAGATAGCAATTGACCAAGCCCAGAAGTGGAAGCCCAATCCATTAACTCTTCTACGCAAGCCCAGTCAATATTCAAACACAAGCCCAGTCAATGGCATGTCTAATATAAAATCGTTGTCTTTTTACATTATATACTACGCTTTAGAACCGTTGCTATAGATAATAAAAAATAAATAAATAAATATATTAATGTATCTTTAGAAGTCCATTTCGTCAAGCGTTGGAAAACTCCGTGGATAGCCAGCGATGATCTGAACCAAAAAAAGAAGTCCATTTCATCCATATGCAAGAGAACAAATAACTAGGTGTAAATGTAATCATACAAATTTAAAACAAAAAAGTGATTAATTACATAAAAAATCAATAAATACATGTATTAGGTTCCTACTTTAATTACACAAACCAATACATACATGTATTATAAAAACGCACCCACACTAGATTCCTACGTTAAACAAAGTCTAAAGTTTATTTAAAATTTATCATATCAATATCAATGTTGAGTATAAGAGGCTCGGTAAATCTCAAAGTTTACAATTGCAACAAAACCATTTGAACAACCATTATGGTCTTGAAGTAACCGATTGCAACTAAACACCTTGAGACTATTGTGCTTAGCCACTTCATTCCTTTTGAACTTCCTGCAAAAGAATAGTAGTTAATAACACTAATCAAAGTACTCTGCAAAAGAAACAAAGATATACAAGAGGACTTCCACAACCACAAGCAATTAGCTTTATTAACATCAAGATGTGAGATTCAAACAAATATAAAAACAATGCAGACTCATTGCATAGCATAGCCAGAGCAAGAAACTGTGGGAACCTCATCATTCTTCTTATTGGCCTGTCAATGGAAATTCATTGAAATTAAAAATGAAATCATGAAGGAAGCCAAAAGAAGAGTGTTAAATAATTGTGCAAAAATTGAAGGTGTAGCTATTTTTTAATGCGTAGAGATTAAATAGTAATAAACATACTTAACAAGGGAATGTGCTGATTAGATATGAAAATAAAGATCAAAGTTGAGAAGCAAGATATTGGTTAATGGATATTGACAAGAAAGATTAATGGTGACAAGTTTCTCTATCCTTTTGTTCTTTGATGCACAGCGATGGCGGCAGAGCCCCGATTAGGAGCTCTGATACCATATCAGAATTGCAGAATAAGCCATGAATACGAAGGAGAAGAGAGAATCTGTTAGAGAGAATATGTAACAAAATTGATTAAACTTCAACTAACTATTCAATGATCAGATCTTGAGTATATATACACTGTTAGAGAAAAGGAAAGGAAAGGAAAGGAGATAGACTACTCTATTCTATTCTATCTGCACCAATAGCCTAAATTTTGAACCCATTTGCATCAAAGACCTAAATTTAATTTACCCAAAACACATCACAGTCTCACTATTTCACGCACGCACAACTCTCTCTCAGACTCTCACGTTCTCTACGAGCTCTCTCAGACTCTCATGTTCTCTACGTGCTCTCTCACTCAACTCTCTTCTCACGGTGGGCGGTGGCTTCTGCTCTCTCTCTCTCTCTCTCTCTCTCTCTCTCTCTCTCTCTCTCTCTCTCACGGACCTGGCTTCTTTGTTCTTTCTCTCACTCAGTCTCACGGCTTCTCTGTTCTTCTCTCACAGCAGCAACTTTATCTTTTCCATTGAACTCTCAAAAACACTAAAACAGGTTAGATTTCTTCTCTTTTCTAGTCTAATCTACTGAAGTGATTGTTTGATTGAAAATCCTAATTGTTTAATTTTTGATTTGGGGAAAATTGAAAAGCCTAATTGTATAATTTCTAATTTGGGGAAAATTGGTAACCCTAATTGTTTAATTGCTTAATTTCTTCCTTGTGACTTTTATTTTTAATTTTAAAATATGTTCTCTACCAGCAGGATAGGATGAAGGATATACAAAGCTTCATGCCGTTGACAATGGCCTTTTTAAATACCAACATTCTGTTGAAAATATTAGTATATAATTTAAAGCTGGAATTTCATTAATATGATCGATGTTTGAACAACAAGTTGTTTTGCTCTTTGTTTAGTTTTTTAGCTTGTTTTAGAAAACTTTTCAAGAAAAAATAGTTAAGTTAATAGTGTGTATCAGTCTCCAATTAGTATTAGCTTAATTCTAATTAGTATTAATAGTGTGTTTGAACAAGGTCATAAAATGGATAAATTTTTAGCAAACTGTGTATTTAAAAAATTTGACACCCCCAACCCCGGGGTCCTGGATCCGCCACTGAGGGTATCCACCGCCGAACGCAATAACTAATCCCCTCGCTGGATTGAAGGCACCTCGAAGGGTGGGACAGCTGGCTCAGGGATTTAAAGCTGCTCCATACCCAAGGCGATGATCGAACCCTCGACACTTGGTTAAGGGAGGATGAGCCCCAACCGCTCAACCACACCCTGGTTCCAACATTAGAATTTAACATACATACTAGTATTTATATCTGTCAATACCATGTAACCTGGAACCAGTAGTGAACATATGGCTGGCAAGAACCCCTTGGCAAGTACCTCATAAGATTTGAGCTTCGTGATTTTTCCATAATAACATCATGGAATTTTAGTGATCATTGAAAAGAATCAAGATATTCTTTTTTGTCTTCTTATAATTTGAATAATAATATTCTAGCATGTCTTACCATTGGCAGCTTCACAATGTCTTCATAAGAAGGGCATGCAGTTGATTCAAAATTAATGTAGCTACGTGAAAGTTTGTATGTGTGTGACTGTGTCTCAAGGGGTTTGTGATAGCAATACAGCATATAATGATGAGTGTATTTGGGGATAGCTAGCTAGCCTTAAAAGAGTTGGTGAGAGTAATTGCTTGTGGAAAATATGTGGAGATCCACCATCTCCTAATCACAACAATCAAATTCATAAATCATCACTTATTTCTAAAGTTCCAGAGATCCCAAAGAGGAAGAGATTACATGCGATATTTTAAAAGAAAAATACATAAAATCCATGACCTAAAAAACAGCAGATAGATGATATTCTTGAGATATTTAAATTTTAAACAAGTGTATCATTCATGAACACTTTTTTCGGTATTGATGTATCATAAATACAAAGAAATTGACCATATACTCCATCATTAAAAGGAAGTAGTACATGCAAATTGATACAAAGTTCTTTTTTTAAGCCAGAATGGAGTCAAAACCATGTTCCACAGAATGAGTGCAGCAGATTTCGGGAGAGCAATTGTCTCAAGTTCTTTTTTTATGTATTTTTAGGTTTGCATAGGGCCTAAACTAACAGTACATGTACATCCAACGTAAAGTGGATGAGTAGTCTCCAACTTTGTAATTAATTTACGTATTGACTGGACTAAAAGTTGATTCATGGTAATTGTTACCAATTACGACTAACATTTATTTAAATGAATTGAGTAAATATTTTGGGTTAATTAAGAAATATAAGGTTTAAGAAAATAAAGAGAAAAAATGTAAATATAAATTGATTTTTTTATCTGGTGAAAATAGTAAAAGAAGTGAGCTAAAGCCCTGTCCAATTGGGGGCCATAAGTAAAAGAATGTGTTAATAGTAATGTGCTAATTATAAAAGAAAAAAATTAAGGAAAAAACATTAAAATTTGTTAAAAAAGAAAGGGAGAGTTGTAGTCGTGGGTAGAAAATGTTTGTTTTTTGGTATTTTTAAGTCATCATTCATTTGTTTTTTTGTTTTGTTTGCGTAGTGTGTAAATTAAAAGTTTATTTTACGCTATCATTACTAATATTTTAGATTTAAATTTAATGTGAATGTAATTCAAATGTATTAGTGTTAAGTCAATTCAAGTGACTAGTTAGTTGTATATTGAGTTTAGACTATGGTTAGTTAATAACTGTCATCTAACCATAGTTAACAATTCTGTAATAGATATACCTGTGTAATTAGTGTTACAATTACATAAGTGAAGTGAAATCAATTTTCTCCCAATTCTTCAAGTTTGTTAATTCTGTTACATTCTTCACCCATCAAACCAAGAACAAACAGAGAAACACTTCTAAGAGTCTCCAACAATTGGCACCAGAGTAGCGATTCACGGGCACGCACGGCGGCGATCATGGCGGCGACGCAGAGCAACTCTTCCAACAACGGTCAATTCCCAGCGAAATTACCGGTATTCGATGGTAGCAACTACGAACGATGGACGGCTCAAATGAAGATGATTTTCCGGTATCAAGGCGTTCTTGAAGTCATTCGCAGTGGAGTGACGCCTCTCAAAGCAGCACCGACGGAGGCACAAAGAACAACCAATCGCGATCAATTGAAGAAGGATGATAAAGCAATCTTCCTTATCCATCAATGTGTTGATGCGAATGTCTTGGAGAAGATCATAGAGTATGAAACGGCGAAGGAAGCGTGAGATGTGTTGACAACTACCTACTCCGGTGATAAGCAAACGAAGAAGGTGAAACTCATGGCTCTAAGGCGTCAACTTGGGCTACTTCAAATGGAACCTAACGAATCAGTTGCGCAATTCGTTAAAAGGTTAGTAGTATTGACAAATCAGATGCGAAGTTGTGGTGAGATAGTAACTGATGCCATTAAGGTAGAAAAGATCCTTACTAGTTTAACCCTAAATTTTGATCATGTCGTTGCTGCAATTGAGCAATCTAAAGACCTAGATAATTTGAAATTAGAGCAGTTATTAGGTTCATTAGAGGCTCATGAAATAAAGATTAAGAACAGAGAAGGAATCAAGAAAGAAGAGAAGGATTCTGAGAAAGCCTTGATGGCTCAATCTTGGAAGAAAGGAGGAGGAGGGAATGAGTCCTGGAAGAATAAGAAGGGCAAGGGAGGATGGAAGAATAACAAGGGTGAAGGTGGAAATGGAAAGCAAGATACTCAGAAAAAAGGAAATAAAAATGATAGCAAAGATAAGAAGAAGTCCAAAGATCACATTCAATGTTACAATTGTCAACAATGGGGACACTTTGCTGATGAATGTGTTAAAAAAACCCCAAGGTGCCTAGGAAGAGAAAGGAAGAAGCACAATTTGCGCATGACTCTGATGAAGAAGTGGTGGCATTGATGGCCACAGTTGATGAAGAGGGAATGGTGCTAATGGCTATTACTGAAACTGGATTGATTGAATGGTGGTACTTGGACACAGGTGCTCAAATCACATGACTGGGCACCTTGAATGGTTTTGTGAAATTGATAGAAGCATAAGGAGAAAAATCAGATTTGGAGATGGAAGATCATTGATGGCAGAAGGGATTGGCAAGGTAGCTATTAGAAGAGAGGATGGCAGGAAAGTCATAGTCAGTGATGTTCTATATGTACCTCAATTGAAGAGCAATTTGTTGAGCCTAGGACAATTGCTTGAGAAGGGATACTCAATGAGTATGAAGGACAACTATATGGAAGTGCTTGATTGTGAAGACAAAGAGGTTCTGAAAGTGAAGATGTCAGGGAACAGAACCTTTAAAGTTGGTGTGAACTCAATTGAGCAGAAATGCCTCACTGCTCAATTTGATGAAACTGTGTGGAAGTGGCACAAGAGAATGGGCCATCTGAACTTCACTAGTCTTAACAAGTTACAAAGAAAGAACATGGTGCTAGGTTTGCCTCCAATTGATGTGCCAAAGCAAGTGTGTGGCAAATGCTGTGAGGGGAAGCAACCAAGAAAGTCCTACAAGTCAGCAATACCCACTAGAGCTACCATGAAGCTAGAGGTGATCCACTCAGATGTTTGTGGACCCTTTGAAGTAAAATCTCATGGAGGTAACCTCTATTTCGTGTCTTTCATTGATGACTTCACCCAGAAAATGTGGATATATTTGCTGAAAAGAAAAAGTGATGTGTTTGAAACTTTTAAACAATTTAAACTGTTGGTTGAGAAACAGTGTGGTAGCCCTATAAAACTGTTAAGAACAGATGGTGGTGGTGAATATACATCACTTGAGTTTGAAAAATTCTGCAAAGATGAAGGTATAGTTCATGAAGTAATGGCTCCCTACACACCTCAGCACAATGGCACGGCTGAGAGGTGAAATAGGACTCTTCTGAATATGGTTAGATGCATGCTAAAGGAGAAGCACTTGCCACATGAGTTCTGGGCTGAGGCAGTTCATACAGCAACTCACATACTAAACAGGTGCCCAACCAAAAGGCTGGAGCATAGCACACCAGAAGAAGCCTAGAGTGGCTCTAAGCCTAGTGTGAAACACTTTAAGCTATTTGGCTCACTGTGTTACCGACACATTCCTGAACATGGAAGAAGGAAACTTGATTCAAGGTCACAGGTGATGATTTTGGTTGGATATCATAGTACTGGAGCATATAAACTGTATGATCCAATTCAAAAGAAAGTTGTTGTCAGCAATGATGTGATAGTTGATGAAACCAAAGAATGGAATTGGATAGATGAAATTGAGAAAACCACTGTTGAAACAGTTGAAGTACCACTTGATAATGATCAAGTTGAAGAAGGTGAAATAACAGTGCAGGAACCCAATGTGAACACTGATGAAGTGAATGCAATACCACTAAGAAGATCTGACAGAGTGAGGCAACCATCTTCAAGACTGCAAGACTATGAAGTGTTCCCTGATGGAGCAATTAACCTTGATGGTGATCTACTACATCTTGTAATGTTGGCAGAAGCAGAACCTGTATCACTAGAACAGGCTCTTGCAAATCCTCATTGGAATAATGCCATGGAGGAAGAGCTAAAATCAATACAAAATAATAATACTTGGGAGATGGTGAAGCTGCCAAACAACAAGAAGGCTATAGAGGTAAATTGGGTCTTCAAATCAAAAATGAAACCAAATGGTGAAGTTGCTAAGTACAAGGCTAGACTAATTGCAAAAGGTTTTTTGCAAAAACCAGGCCTTGACTTTAATGAGATATATATTGAAACTGTAAGATTGATTGTTGCCATAACTAGCAAGAGGAATTGGACTTTGAGCCAATTAGATGTGAAGTCTGCCTTCCTCAATGGTCCACTTGAGGAGGAGGTATTTGTCAAGCAACCCCCAGGTTTTGAAAGAAGAGGCATGGAAGAAAGGGTGATGAAGCTGCACAAAGCTTTATATGGTTTGAAGCAATCCCCAAGGGCTTGGAATAAGAGAATTGATGGGTTTCTCATGAAATTAAAACTTATGAAACGCTCTATAGAGCATGGAGTATATGTGAGAAACTATGCTTCTGGTATGCTGATAATCTGTCTATATGTAGATGATTTACTTGTCACAGGTGACAGTGAACAAGAAATCATGGAATTCAAAAGGAAAATGACGGAGGAATTCGAGATGACAGATTTAGGAAAGTTGTCATACTTTCTTGGGATGGAGTTTGTGACATCAAAGAAAGGAATTTTTCTACAACAGAAGAAATATGCAACTGATGTATTGAAGAGATTCAAAATGTCAGATTGCAATCAAGCCTCTACACCAGCTGAGTCAAATGGCAAAACTCAAGTTGATGATGCTGATCAATCAGTTGATGCCACTCTGTATAGACAACTGATAGGATCACTTAGATACCTGTGCAACTCAAGGCCAGATATCACCTACAGTGTGGGGATGATGAGTAGATACATGGAGGAGCCTAAGAAGATTCACTTGCTGGCAGTGAAGAGAATACTCAGGTACCTAAAGGGGACACTAGACAATGGCATTTTGTTTCCTGCTGCAGATGACAGTGTTGATGATGAAGTAATAGGGTACACAGATGCTGACTGGAGTGGTGGTACAGAGGACAGAAAGAGCACCTCTGGTTACTTATTCATGTATGGGAAAGCTCCAATATCCTGGTGTTCAAAGAAGCAGAATGTGGTGGCCTTGTCCAGTTGTGAAGCAGAATATATTTCTGCTGCTTTTGGTGCTAGCCAAGCACAATGGCTAAGAATGTTGCTGGATGAACTTGAGGTGAAGTGCAGTAGTGCTATGAGACTAAAGGTTGATAATAAGTCTGCTATAGACCTAGCCAAACATCCCATTGCACATGGACGAAGCAAGCACATAGACATAAAATATCACTTCCTTCGTGATCAAGTGAACCAAGGGAAACTACTCATTGAACATTGCAGCACAAATGATCAGCTTGCTGATATGCTTACTAAGGCTTTGAAGCCCAATAAGCTTGAAGAAATGAAGACCAGAATTGGTATGCACAAGTTGTCTGATTTGAATTAAGGGGGAGTAATGTGAATGTAATTCAAATGTATTAGTGTTAAGTCAATTAACTCAAGTGACTAGTTAGTTGTATATTGAGTTTAGACTATGGGTAGTTAATAACTGTCATCTAACCATAGTTAACAATTCCGTAATAGATATACCCGTGTAATTAGTGTTACAATTACATAAGTGAAGTGAAATCAATTTTCTCCCAATTCTTCAAATTTGTTAATTCTGTTACCTTCACCCATCAAACCAAGAACAAACAGAGAAACACTTTCAAGACTCTCCAACAAAATTTTACTATGAAAAATGCTTTCGTTGATTAAACTAATAGTGCATCCGTAGTAGTAGTCATTAGTGATATTTTGGATTTAAATTTTATTAACAAAAATTGTTTGCGTGGACCTGATGTAGTCATCGACTTTGTGATTTGCATAGTGACCAAACTAAAAGTTGATTCAGCATGATTACTAACGTTTATTTAAATGGATTGAATAGATAATTTAGGTTAAGAAAAATGTGGTTTTAAAAAATAAAGAGAGGTGTAAATATAAATCATTTTTTTAAGGTGGTGAAAGTACTAAAAGAAGTGGGCTAAAACATACGGCCCATGTGGGGCTAAAAGTACAAATTTGTGATAATAGTAATATGCTAATTACAAAAGAAAAAAAATTAAGAAATAAACACTAAAACTTAAGTCACTAGACGGTCATTCATTAAAACATAAGTCTACGTGATTTCATAGGTTAAAATTGTTGAATAATGAACTTAACATCGATGTTACTAAATACATCTCTTTCAATATAAGTCACTAGATAGTCGTTCATCCACGTCTCCCCCATTCGGTTAGTGATTGTATGCATGTGGTACATTGGACTAGTGCAAAACTAAAGACTTGGGTGCAAAAAAAATATTTTCATTGTGTGCAAAAACTTTTTAATAGGGGTATTGGTTATATTTTTAAGCCTTTTAAAGTACAGAAAGTTGTTGTTAATGTTAAGCTTACGTTGGATGTTTTATTAGCATTAGCATTAGGGTTTGATTATATTTTTAATTAAGTTAGTTCTTTAGGATCTATATGCTTCAAAAAAAGGATCTATATGTCTCAGGTGTTGCTCTTGTGCTTATTGTTATTTGTTTAGAAGTTTCAGCTATACATGGTTAATTTGTGTCCATTATTTGACCTGTGGGTGCTTTTTAGTAAGCTAGTTGCTTACATTTTGTGTAGTATTTCGGTGGCATCCGGTCGTTATCAATGAAATATTGTATGATTGACAAACTAAAAAGTTCAAAACTTTTAGAATTCTAGATTTAAGGCAAATTTTCTCTCTAGAAACAGTTTTTGCAATGATAATCATCTTTTGTAGATTTCAAGAGGTTTTTAGACCACATCCTCACAGTAGTCACATAAAACTAACCAATTAGTTCACAAATTTAAATTACCAGGAAAGAACAATTAAACTAATAGCTCCGCCAAATAAATCTAAAAGGAACATTGCTTTAGAGCCATGTACTTATCCGTTGGTTTTTCTATCTACTTGTGTTGGTGGGTTGTAGGTAGGAGACATGTTATATTTAACAATTAACAAGGTAAGGGAATGTGCATTTCAATCTAAATTCCATTTTTTTACTCCCTCCTTCTCATATAAGTGTCGTTTAAGGTTATGCGCGGGTATTAAGAAAATGATTGGATATGCTAAATTTTATGGTAAAAAAATGTGGTAGGACTAAAACACCCTTACACTTTTCTTGGTTGGTGCAAATGCACGGTTATTGATATTTTAAAGTAAGGGTATTGTTGGAAAGTAATAATAAATGTTGTATTGGAATTCTAAAGTGACAGATAATTTGAGACAAAGAAAAATGGTAAACAAAACCCTTATTATGAGACGGAGGGAGTATAATAAATATCCCAGATATTGGAATTTGACAGAGCATCAGCACAATGCTCTAAAACAATTTAAAATAAATAACACCTATATATATATATATATCTCATGTTCATGACTATGACTGTCTTAAAATTACAACATGTGAGGTCTCATTTTCATCATCCTCTTCATCAGATATTGCTGAGTCATCGTCAGAATCCTGATATAGTGATATGCAGAGCAACGATCATTCGTTAGCTATAGTTGCATGTCAATCTCACAATCAGAGAATCAAGTTTGTCCAAACAAAAGGTATTGAAATAAATAGATGAAATGAAATACTTTCGAACCTGATAGTGATGGCGCTTTATACTTTTATGAATGGCTCCTATAGTTCTAATTATTATGTACATAGGTATAATAATTCCACTGGCCCTTAGCATAAAGACCTACAAATAATAACTAAAGTAATTAGAAGATCAATGATCTACAAAGTAGATATCTCTATTATTTTTCAGGGATAAACTGGAAATTACTACTAGTTAAGTACTTACTGTAAGAATTGTAAATGGATAATCTTCCATTCCATTTGTAAGCAAAGCGAAAATATGTCTTAGAAGCAATGTCAGAGTAAACTGCAAAAACGAAAATTGGCTACTTATTTCTAAGCATCTAATAAACATCCCAACATAGCATGCTTTTCAAATCAAACAAACTTTAAGTTAGCTTAAATTAATTTCAATGACATGGAGGGACTAAAAATCTCTGTTAGTGTTTGAGACGTGAGACGTAAAGCAAATTTTAGTTCAGGTTTTTCCCTTTAAGTGGGAAAACTTTATGTATATAGCCTTTTGGTCACTATACGAAGTTTTTTTGCTTTATAAAAACTAATAATGAATATTTTTTATTGGTGGCCCTAAAGCTAAGGCTTTAGTAGCATTATCGTTAGGTCGACCTTGAAACACAAGTAAAAAAACAGATCTGTCAATTTTGGCCCAATCTGATAGCCCAATGTTCTAAAGCTCACTAAATAGAAATCAGAAATATTGGACCATTTTGGGCCAATCCAACTGACCTTTATATGTTTTTTTGAACATTTTTTCTTTGTTAAAATTTGGACTAGTGTGGCCAGCCCGCTAACCTAGTGTTTTGAGTTGGGTTGAGCTAAAAAACACAATTCAACCTAGTGTGCTTTTGAATTTTGGCCTAGTGAGCCGGGCCGAGGTAGGCTGGGTTCCCAGATTTACAGCTCTAGTAGACAAGGTCATTGCTCCCTTAAAAGAGATAATATGGTGAAGTTCAAAATGCAATATGATCTCAGAGTCACGTGTTGGTTCATTTCATGGCAATTACATCCTATTGACCCTAACTAGAAGCAAATGACTCGATTGGCAATAATTGCAAATCAACCTTGGAGTCTTTGACTTAATCTTTTCAAAGTCTAAGTTACAGAACTTCAGTATATATTTCTATTTGTCTAATTAAATTTCACTATAATTTTGACAAATTAACAAAGAGATGTTGAGGTACCACAATGCCAATTGCCAGTAATCGCTGGCATTTTGTGTGAATAGTAAATAACTAAATATAGAGAAAGCTTACAGTAAAAGCCAGTGATTGACAGCAAGACACGCTTCTATCTGCAGCATAGGTGCATTCAGAATAATTGCCTTCTATTGTTACACCTTCAACTATTCTTCTATTTAACGGCTCTTCTTCCGTCCTTGAAATTTGCAGGCTATCTCTGTAACATAACAGGTCACCAAGACAAAATTTGTCAGCTCGCTAAAAATTAGTTTTTGTCAAATTTTCTAAAAATAATTTGTAGCCAAAGAACTAAATTTTTTAACTTGTGAGACAAAAAAACTATGCCTCTCAAGTTAATTAGTGAAGGTATCACAGTTTAAGATTGTTAAATATAATTAAGGCTAGAAAATTAGTTGGAAGGCACATAAGTTTACTTTGATTAATTATATTCCACGCGGGAAAGTTGAGTGACATTTAGACATACTGCAACTAAGAAAATTAAAATTGTGTTGCATTCAACTTAACCATGTGGAGATATATTTAAGTATAAGAAAAAATAGGTAATGGGGAATCACCTAATGGTCATTGCTGTATCAGATAATTGAGATTTCTTTGGCGGTGGTGCTGTATATCCAGGTTCATATTGCTGCAAAAAACAAGGAAAAAATAATCAGTTTCTGCTCATCAAATATACTCAGCATAATTAAAAATTCCACAGTTCCTAAAATATCAAATGAAAATAAAGATTGAAAAGAATTAAAATCAAAGCAATTTTGTCTTCTGGAAAAACAAAGAAGCATTTCAATAGAAATGGAATACAGATACAGAGAGAAGTTAGCATAGGCACATTAAAATATTAAAAAAAAAACAGAAGGAAAAGGTTAGAAAGTAAATCATGATCATCGGATAGGAGCAGGCCGCAAAAGCCGACCCAATAAATATACATTTTAGAAAATAAGAATAAAGAAGAAGAAAACAGACAATTTCTTCCTTATTTTTTTGAAAAAACATGGAATTACATAGAATGAGGAAATCATAAAAGAAACTGAAGCCTTCTTCTCATACCTGTAGACATATTTCACAAGTTGTATTTCCTTTTTCATTGCACCATCTCTGAATGCAGTCTCTATGTGCAAACTGAACAACAAAACAAAGCTACCAATCATTAGAAGATTCCTAAAATCACAATGAAAAAGGTTTGAAAATTATGGTTTTAAAACAACCTTAACGGTACCGGAACAAGCACAAGGAGCTTCTAAGCTCTTGGAGCTTTCGAATTCTTCTTCGTGACATATTCTACAGCGAGAAATCCCAGAAAGTAATTTCAAATCATCAACCAATAACACAACTTCTCCCATGTTTCTTACAACCTCGGAGAGCTCCGTGTTTCTTAAAACTTAAGCCTTGGTTTTCAAATTTCGTGTTTCTACTCTGTTTCTCTCTGTTCACCTTTCTCTAGAATCTAGAGTTTTTTATATTTATATATAAAAAAATAGAAAACTCTGGATTTCCAATACTGCCCTTGTATGTTTTTTCAAGGAAAAATATATGTCAATATTGACGAAACCTTTCCTCCTACAAAAAAAAAGATTTTTTTATAATCTATTTTTTATTATTTATGGAAAGAAGAGTACTATGTGATTAGGAAGGCTAATTATAGAGAGACATGTTCGTGATGATCAAAATATGATGGCAAAGCTTTGACCCCATAAATATGGCAAATGGAGTTGCAAACATGGTCAAAGTAAAGCGGTTTCCTCTGACGACTTAAAGCATTTAAGTAAGTCAAAATAAAAGATAGAATTTGACAAAAATAAAAAAGATGAAGTAGAAAACAAATGAGGAGATTAAGATGCTATATAATTCCTTGCTTATACCATAAAGAGAAGTCATGGGCTATCACAATATGGAAGCGAATTCGGAAGGTAAAAAAAAGAAACGTATCTTGCCTTTGGCAAGAAAAGTATATGCATCCAAATACTGCACTTAACGAATTTTTTAATAATTGTCCAAAAAAAATGAATTTTTTAACCTATTATTATAGCTTTCAATTGTGGTTCGCACACCAGAATCACACACCTCACAACCCAAGATAGTGAATAAAACACTCAAGAATTTCTTGACCGCACCTTTGAACAAAAACTCTAGCTCTCTCCTCATAAGCTAGGTTACTTCTCTCTAGGTTACTTCTCTCTCGTTTCTCTGCTAGGGTTTTAATTGTTCTTTTGATTTGTTGCTTGCAGGTTGCAAAGATGAAGATTTTATCACAAGTAGAAGATTTACCCTCAAGTTTGTAACCTTTCTACTACTCTCTTTCTTCAATCTCATTGTTACGTTTTCTCTCTCAAATAAAACCGTAATACATTTGGTTTCTTTGTTGCGAGGTACACGAAAGAAAGCAACTACGCAAGTGCAAAATGAAGAACGTGGTCAAGCAAAACTCACAAACAAAGATTATTGAAGTCTTTGAAGAGTAATTTTTGTAAATTGAAAAACACTAATGATTTTTATTTCTGTTTAGGTATATACGAATGTACAGATCCTAAGAGTGGGTTGTTATGGTTGTTACAAACCCAAGTAAACGAACTTGTAATCTCAACGGCTATTTTCTCTTAACAGTTGATTAGTCTAGGGTGCGGATTACAAAGTAAAATTACTCCCTCCGTTTCATATTAAGTGTCGTTTAAGGTTATGCGCAGGTATTAAGAAAATGATTGGATATGCTAAATTTTATGGTAAAAAAATGTGATAGGACTAAAACACCCTTACACTTTTCTTAGTTGGTGCAAATACACGGTTATTGATATTCTAAAGTAAGGGTATTGTTGAAAAGTAATAATAAATGTTGTATTGGGATTCTAAAGTGACAGATAATTTGAGATAAAGAAAAATGGCAAACAGGACACTTAATATGAGATGAAGGAAATACTAAAGAGTTTATATGGTAATATAATTAGAAGAAAAAATTGACGCAGTAAAAAAAGTTTATAAAACAAAATATTATAAAATACTATTCATTTGCTTATCCAACCAACCAAATATTTTTGTCAGGGAACTGGATATTGTTTATCACAAAGAATTATTCTCCAAATCCATTAAAAACAACATAATTTCCTGGGGAAAATCCCTATTGTATTGATGCTCTAGGGAAATAAAGTAGGAGTGGATGGTAAAAAAAAGGTTGTTGTTTCTAGTAAAAATGCAATAAGATTCCTTATTCTCTGTCCCTCCGCGTACAGTTCAAAATTCCTCTTTTCACATTTGAATATTCCTCTACGGCTCTACCAAGTACCAACGGTAACAAAACATTGGAGACAAACTGAAATTTAAACAATTATTGCATTAAAATTAACAGAAACGCGTCCACCGAAACCTATGAGTAACTGTGATATGGCGGACGCGTTTTACTTTGTAAGAAACACTTTTACTCTTCACGTCTATTTTATAATGAAAAAAAATCCTTTGTATTCTCACTCAAATACCAAATAAATTTGATTTCAAAATTGGTTAATGTTCTGGACTGGCCCAGTCGTCAAGCCCAGTCCAGTAGCGACGATCCGACTCAGCAAGGGAAAGATCAGTTTTATTGGGCCTGATCCAGCAACTGATCATCCAGCCCAATAACAAGATGATCATTCCAACTGGTACTTGGGACCCCATCGCAAATGGGCTATCCGACGTCAACGATCCAGACTATTCACTATAAATACCTTCAGTCACCAGGTGTCAGGTACGAATTCATTCACTAGATATTACTGTAGCTCGATATAGCTGACTTGGGCGTCGGAGTGTTCTTGTAGGTACACCCCCCCCCCCCCCCCCCCCCCCCCGCGCGCGCGTTCAGGTTCTCCTCAGCCTACAGTATCAGACGATCCGTCCCTTGACCGTCTCCGCAGATCATCTCAAGGTACGGTTCATTGGCGACCTCAGTGGGAGCACACTATCCCACCAACATTCCCAATGCCTCCAAAGACAACTCGAGGCAGACCGCGGTCGACCCGCCTGCAAAGCATGGTCGACATACCAGTCCGTCCACCCCTAGCACTGGAAGGATCGATGACCAATGTTGAGGTCGTCGCCCCCAGTACCCAGCCAGGCACGACCCAGCAGGTCAACGTCACTCTCCCAGCCGACGTGGTTCAGGAACTTAGGGAACAACTTCTAAACCAAAATAGGCAGATCGCCCAGCAGAACGACCTCCTCACCCAGATGGAAGGTCAAGTGACATCCAGATGGGCGGACACTGCACCCGAACTTCATCGCCGGAACAACCTCTCTAGGAGACACCGCTCGCCTCCTAGAAGGCGCCTGGTCCACAAGTCTCCGCCCCGCTCAAGGGGACGAGGAGGAGGACCAACCCCGCTGAGGATCACCCCCTCCGCTTCAGATTACACTTACTGGCTAGAGGAATCTTCACAGCAGGAATCCTCGTATGATTCATCTGGCTCACCCCGCTCGCCCACTCGATCGTACAGCCAGTTCTACGAAACGCCTCCACGCCGCCATCGATTGCGCAGTCGCTCTTACGAAGCCCATCCGCGCAACCGTCCAAGAAACGATTCGGAAGGAGGAAGACCTCGTAGGGGTACAACGAACGCAAGTTTGGGTCCTTTCACCAGACGGATAGACGAGTACCGTATCCCACGCTCGTTACGAAAACCCCCTTCCGGACTGAAAATGTACAACGGCGTCCAAGATCCTGACGCCCATCTGAAACACTTCGACGTTATGATGCAATATAGGGGGGCATCCGGGCCTGTCAAATGCAAGATCTTCCCCTTAACCTTGGAAGGATCAGCCTTAGAGTGGTTCACCGAGCTACGCCCAAACACTATCTCTTCGTGGGAGCAGATGGCCAGAGTGTTTCTTGCACGTTTCACAACGTCAAGAATAAAGCCTAAATCTCAAGATGTCTTGATTGCGATCCGGCAAGGACCCCATGAATCCCTTCGAAGCTATGTGGAGCGGTTCAATCGGGAGGCAGACCAGGTGAGGAACCTGGATGATAATCAAAGGTTGTATTTCTTGAGGACAGGACTCCTTCGAGGAAGTAGATTTGAGGTCGAAGTTGGTCTACACTTACCAAGAGATTTAGAAACCTTCCTCCGAAGGTCTCAAAGGTTTATGAACTACGAAGAAAAGACAATGGCCATCGAAGCTGCTGAAGTAGGGATGAATAGACAACCTCACGAAGAACGCGACCAGAGACTACGAAGGGAGCAGGGTGGAGCTCCTAGAGACTCTAAGACTAGGAAGTTCGCAGACCGAACGAAACTGAATACTTCGTACGCACAGATCCTGTCAGAATGTGCAAACGCAGAGTTTAGAGAGATGAGAAGACCAGACCCTGTCATCCTAAAGGAAGGGCAGCGCCCATCTAAGAAATACTGTCGGTACCACAAGAGCAACGGGCATGATACTAACAATTGCATGGCCCTCAAAGACGACATGGAAGAGTTGATCAGAATGGGGAAGCTCTCCCAGTATGTAAAGAAAGAGCAAGCTGACAGGAGGGATGACCAGAAGCTGGTGCGATCACCTAGAAAGGGAAAGGCACCAGCTGACGAGGCAGCTGGAGTGAGAGAGGAGGACAAGGACGATGATGCCCCGGATACCAGAAGATCAAGGGGAAGGCAAGTTGCCTTGTGAGAACTGATTGTATGTCATGAAATTAAAGACGGGCATAACACTCTTTTTCCCGCAGGGTTTTTTATTGAGGTCTGCCCGACCGTTAAATAAAACAAGACATTTACTTTTATATCTGTGTGTTCATAAGTCTCTTTAATTACGAACGGTCAATCGAGAGCGAATTTAGGCACAATCGAAGCAACCTAAGATTGGTCGCACCCTTGAGGATGAGTTAAATCCAAGTCGAACCTTGGTAAACTGTCCAAAGGAACTTAAACGAATTTAATTACAAACGAAGCGACCTGAGATTGGCCGCACCCCCAAGGACGAGTTAAATCCAAGTCGAACCTTGCTAAACTGTCCAAATGAACTTAAACGAATTTAAGTACAAACGAAGCGACCTGAGATTGGTCGCACCCCCAAGGACGAGTTAAATCTGGGTAGGAGCCTGGTAAACTGTCCGCGGGCGACGATTGATCCCACTCGAACCAAACGGATGGAAAGTATAAGATAACACGCAAAATCGACGAGCCAAACGCATAAGGCTGTCAAATAACGAGATAAACTAAACGAACTTAGCGGTTTACGCGATAATATAAACAGAGTAAACAAATTATTCAGCAGAAAGGACGATCATGCCTTTCAAGGACGATCTTGCCTTTCCTGGATGATCTGGCCAGGCCTGGACGATTCGGCCAGGCATGGACTATCTGGCCATGCATATCCAGGACGATCTGGCCAGGCATGGACGAGCTGGCCAGGCCTGGACGATCTGACCAGGCATGGACAATCTGGCCATGCATATCCAAGACGAGCTGGCCTGGCGTGGACGACCACTTCTTGAGGCGTGGACGACCACTTCTTGATCGCCCGCACACGACCTTGGAAGATGGTCTGGTCTGAAGACCATAACATCGTCCATGTTTATCCGATGGGGGCGTGTGAGCATGCGTTGGAAAGCTAAGAAGCATGCCTACAACTTTGATGTTGGACTCAAAGTCTAATTCGAAGGTGCTCGTTCCCTTCAGGTCGTCCAAGATTGGGACGACCACTGCTTGATCGCCCGCGCGTGACCTGGGAAGATGGTCTGGTCTGAAGACCATAACATCGTCCATGTTTATCTGATGGGGGCGTTTGAGCATGCGTTGGAAAGCTAAGAAGCATGCCTACAACTTTGATGTTGGACTCAAAGTCTAATTCGAAGGTTCTCGTCCCTTTCAGGTCGTCCAAGATTGGGACGACCACTTCTTGATCGCCCGCACGCGACCTTGGAAGATGGTCTAGTCTGAAGACCATAACATCGTCCATGTTTATCTGATGGGGGCGCGGGAGTATGCGTTGGAAAGCTTAGAAGCGGAGATACAATTCATATGTTGAGCTTAAAATCTAATTCGGACGTACTCAACCCCTTCTGGCAGTCTAATATTGGGGCGCCTAAAACACAAAATTGGGCAATTGACACCATGGAGGGCTGTCTAGTTTGACAACCTTGGAGGCATGGGCAACCCAAAGATACTGAGCATCGATCGTGCAAAGATGAACGTGCAAATGCACTTAATACTTAGGCGAAATAAATCGTGCAACAAAGTACCAAAAGCATGAACAATCAAAAGTATGGGTTCAACAAAATCAAACCAAATCCAAGAATGGCAAGTAGAAGTACAAGTTAGCATAAAATAACATCATAACTACGAGAGAATGACCTAGTGGAACGACCCGACCTAGCCCTCATGGTCGCTGGTAGACCACCAGGCTGGTCCCATCAGGCCTCCCTCTAGGCTTCACAATCTGGTCACCAAGGACGACATGATTGACATCTACAATGGTCTTATCAACCACTACCGCAGGATTAAAGAACGTAACTTGCTCTAGAGCATTAGCAAACTGCTCCTTTGAGATCCTAATCGCGTCGTCTACAACTTGTCTAGCATATTCATCTGCGTCTTCCTTGGCCTTCTCAGCAGCCTCGCTTGCCTGCTTCAAGTCTTCAACTTCAGCCTCATGTTTTGAGACCGACCCCTTAAACACTTCAATTTTACGATCAGCAGTCTCCTTGGCTAACTTAATTCAAGTTTTGCAGCTCCTCCTTCATCTTGGCCTCAACAGCCTCTTTGGCTAACTCCTTGGCTTCCTTAGCTTGCCCCAAGGCCTCATCCCTCTTCACCTTCAACTCTGAAAAAAGAAAGGGAGAATACCTTTGTATCAAACTCTGCCGATTGAGAAGACCAAGTCACCTACTAGGATGGTCAGGACAACTCACTGGATACAAAAATAAAAGGATCGATCAGACTCAAAGAAAAACGACATGATCAGCTTATAATTAAAACCACACAAACAACTATCTTCATAAATTTCTAGCAATGAAGTGTAAGGCCGTGTACCTTAAAAGAAAAGTCAATGAACCCGAAAGATTAAAACGCCAAATCGAGAAGAGAAAGGATCAAGATCGCGATCAAACTTGCAAAAAAGCATAAAAGCGAGTGACCGCCAAAAATTACTAAGTCCTAGTAAATCAAGATACCACACCATTGATTTCCTTCAAGTTCACTACGGTGAAATTAAATGATACGAAGAATAAGAAAAAATGGGATAGTACCGTGTTAGGCCGCGAATGACGACCGTGAGAGCTTGGTCAGATCGCCCCTCAAGTCGCGCCGCGTCAGGTTGGTGAAGTCGCGCCGCGTCGAATCGACCCGGACAACTTGCGATAAGGCTTGGTCTCCACGAAGAAGGTCGGGTCGGATTGCTGTAGTAGTCAGGTCGTCCCGTGAGGCAGCTGTACTTTTGGATCAGGTCGCCCCTTTTGGATCAGGTCCCTCTCAGGTCGCCCCTTTTTTGTTCGTACGAAGGAGCCTCAGGTCGCCCCTTTTTTGTTCGCACGAAGGAGCCTCAGGTCACCCCTTATCGGGTTACACGAAGGAGCCTCAGGTCGCCCCTGTTCCGTTTGAACGAAGGGGCCTCAGGTCGCCCCTTTTCTGTTCGCACCAAGGAGCTTTGGGTCGCCCCTTTCTTGTTCGCACAGTCACTTCAAGTCGCCCCTCCCTTGCTCGGGCAAAGTAGGTCGCACCGTGGTTAGGTCATCCTATTTCGGGTCTTGCTCTTTCCAACCGGACTCCGGGTCGTCCCAAGAAGTGAGCAGGTCGCCCCTTTTGTTTGCGCCATGGAGGAGAGCGGGTCGCCCCTTTTTGTTTGGAAGAGGAAATTGAAGTTTTCGAGAATGGGTGGTTGAAATGAAAGAAGAAAAGACCCCCACACTCTCATATATATAGGCCCAACAAAAAATAAAAAAATTATTTTATTTAAAATATTTTTTATATTCGAAATATTCAACGGAATCGGACGACCAGGAGAGTGTCTATCAATTATCGAACGATCCGATACGATATCAATCGCCGAAAATTCACAAGTCGTGAACTGGGGGCAAGACCTATCAAACTACTGATCGAGCACGATCAGCAGGACTGCGCATCAAGCTTACGCCCGCTCAGTGATCGACCTTGGCTTGGGGGGCAACTGTTCTGGACTGGGCCAGTCGTCAAGCCCAGTCCAGTAGCGACGATCCGACCCAGCAAGGGAAGGATCAGCTTTACTGGGCCTGATCCAGCAACTGATCATCCAGCCCAATAACAAGATGATCGATCATTCCAACTGGTACTTGGGCCCCAATCGCAAATGGGCTATCCGACGTCAACGATCCAGACTATTCACTATAAATACCTTCAGTCACCAAGTGTCAGGTACGAATTCATTCACTAGATATTACTGTAGCTCGATATAGCTGACTTGGGCGTCGGAGTGTTCTTGCAGGTACACCCCCCCGCGCGTTCAGGTCCTACTCAGCCTACAGTATCAGACGATCCGTCCCTTGACCTTCTCCGCAGATCATCCGTCTCCGCAGATCATCTCAAGGTACGGTTCAGTTAATAAAATACTAGTTCACTGTTCAGCATGCTACTCTCATATTTATAGACGGATGTACTTATGCTTTCTCGGTCTCATCGTCTACCATTGCCTTGCCATATGGAAGCTTCGAGTAAGCAAGTGGACCGCACTATGATATGACTTGCATTTTTTGGACCAATTAGCCTTATATTACAAAGGGAACCTGTATGGCTGTATTAGCCTCACGCTAACTCAACACTTTTTGTTGACGTATCGTGAACTCAACACACTTAGTTTTTTTGGACCGGCATTATTGTAATTTACAAAGGTTTTGTTGTTTTTATTTCTCTTTTTTGCATTAGCGATTGACCATGATTGATAACGAGGTTGTTCGGTTAGATCAAGGATATGCTATCGACGTTGAGTATGATTTAAGCCTAAAAATGTGAGCAGAGCAATAATTGGAAATTTAACTGTATTTTGATTAAGAGCCAAAACGAGTAGGTGTCCTTATTCATAATCGATGTCTTACCTTCAAAATTCATGCAACATATCATTCAGGTTGAAGTTGTATATAGAGAAGCTAGGGCCTTTCACTAAGGTGGACCATAAACATACTGCTATATTTTTACAATAACAGTAACATATTATTCCCGCTTCAAAAGGAACATATGAGAGTTTTATTGATTAATTGCTAATGTCTCATAATTCATTTGGTTTGGACTTTGGAGTCATTTGTTGTCTATTACGCCATTTCTTTTTGCAAGGTTTCGAGCGGTTTCCTTAGAGTTGTCAATTCACCCATTATTATTACACTCTTCTTCCACTCACTAAACACCCCCCAACTCTGCAAAAAGACAAAAATATCCTTAATGAACAAAATCTTTCGAAGCGCGTCCTTTTTTTTTGCTTTTAATGGGTACATTATAATACCTTTGTCTTATAATTTTTTGCACTCCCCAAGTACGATACCAAGGTATCGAACTGATTCAGTACTATAATATTGTACATGTTAATTCTCAAACAACACAAACATAATACATTGGTATCGAACAGGTCTGGTACCTTGGTAAGGTACCAAACAACGCGCAGTTGTGATTTTTTTCTCCAGAAAACGAACGTGCATGGTGGTGGTGAGAGAGCGGGAGGTGGAAGTGGTGGTGGTGAGAGGGAGAAAGAGATGGTGGTGGTGGTAATAAAAAATAGTAATAAACAACGTAAAAAATTTAATATAATAATAGTAATAAAAAATATTATTAATATTTATTTAAATAGGCCGGTCTGGTAGGCCTAAAAGGCTTTTTCGATGGCTTGTAGTCTAGCCTTTTTATCTAGATAGACTTTTTAAAAAAGCTTTAGCCTTGTCTATTTAGAAAGAAGTCAAGCCTGGCCTGGGCCTGATGCAGGCTGGGTCGTAGGCCCCTGTAGGTTGGTCTGGCCTATTCCCTTTTACTTTTAAACCACACTTCTCCATTTCTCCCTTTTCATTCTCTTTCTCCCTTACTCTTCTCCTTCTCTCTCTACCCAAATCCACCCTTCACCACCACACCACCACCACAACATAGCTCCTCTCATCCTCCCTCTCTCTCTCTCTCACCCTTCTTTCTCTGTTACCCTTTTCCTTCTCTCTACCCTAATCTACCTGTCACCACCATCACCACATAGCTCCTCTCATCGTCACTCACTCTCTCTCTCTCTCTCAAACCCTTCTTTCTCTGTAACCCTTTTCCTTCTCTCTACCCTAATCCACCTGTCATCACCACCACCACCACAAAGCTCCTCTTATCCTCTCTCTCACTCTCACTCTCTTTCTCGCTTACTCTTCTCATTCTCTCTACCCTAATCGACCCTTCACCACCACACCACCACCACATAGCTCATCGCATCCTCTCTCTCTCTCTCTCTCTCTCTCTCTCTCTCTCTCTCTACCTGATTCCACCCTCCACCACCACTCTCACTCCTCTCTCTCTCTCTCTCTAGGAAGCTTGATGATAATAAATTAATAATATAATGTTCATTAATAATATAATAATAAATATATAAAAAAGCAGGTTTAAAAAATTAAAAGAATACTTAACACATCCCATTAAAATTGGGAACATGTGGCAGTTAGAATTTTGATGTGTGGCACCCAGAGTAAGCGAGGGAAATTTGAGTCCCTCGCTAATTAGCGACAGATTGAAATGTCCCTCACTAACCTTGTAGCGAGGAGGTTTTTAGCGATGAAAGTCGTTGTCCCTCTCTAATTCCCTCCCAAATGGCCATTGGCAACGGAAAATATGACTTTAGCGACGGATTGGTCCCTTGCTAATCAGCGTTTTTTTTTGTAGTGTTAGGATTTTTCTATAATGAAATTATGTATTTCGTAAAAAATTACAATATTCTTTTGAGAATATATTATATGTTATTTTTTGTCCCTGCTAATAAAATTTTTGGATCGAAGGTAAGGTAATTTTTATACCTTTAACTAAATTTTGCTCATTGAATCTTAATTAGATCTCACCCTTATTGCATTTCAACAATTGATTAGCCTAAGAAGCACGGTATTTTCCTGATGTTTATAGGTAGTAGTTCCATGTTTAGGTGTCCACTTACACATTTGGCAATAATGCTACTATCAACTACTTAAAGTCTACAACAAACTTCCAAGGTATGCATGTTGGTGTGTTTTTTTTATTTTGCTAATTAAACAATCAAGCATTAAATATTTATTGGGTTTATTAGTTGATGAAAAATATGAAAACAATGTTTTTAAAACTGAACCAGAGATCGAATCGACAGACTTCCAGCCATTGTTCAATTAGTTTATTCGGTTCAACCTTGTTTGAACCAGAATCATACTTTTTTTTAATTTTTCTTAATAACCATGTATATTTGTATATTTATAAGGATATTTATACCCACAAGATATTTAATTTTTGACTTATAAGAATCATACAATATTTATAAGGATTTGCGACTTATATGATTCTTGTGACTTATATTTATAAGAATTTGTGACTTATCTTAGGTTGTTTATAAGGATATTACAGGATATTTATGAGAATCATACAATATTTATTTTGACTTAACTTAGGTTGTTTCCTTTGTTCTCTTCTCTCAATTATTAGCTGTTCTTCTTTGTTTTGTTTTGGTTTTTCTATTTGTATATTATCTTCTTTGTTTGAAAGAAAGGAAAGTCCGCAAGTAAACTAATTTGAGGATGATAACCGCCTTTGATGTGTTTAGCCTTTTAGATTCTGCCCATTCGTTAAATGGATAAGAAAACAGGGGGCCCACTGCCCAGTGAAATAGAAACCAGACTCCCAATCAACTTGACAGAGACTGCACTACATGTTGAATCTAGATAATGAAAGACACCGGAATTGTGTATCTAATCACGTTATTGAGTCACATAAGAGGACATAATTTTTTAATACCAGTCATATTCATTACAATTTAGTATAATTTTTCCATCATCACTTTTTTTAACTAAAACCAAAATGACTAATTCAAGATTAACTAAACTAACATGAGCTTAAGTTAATTAAAACAACTAAGCTAAATACAACTACTTAGCTAAAAAACAGGTAACCCAAGAGACTTAGCTAATGCACCATCTGCTAAAAGTCTAAAACTCAGTTGCCAAGTCTAGACAGTTATTTTTTTGGGTACTTCTTTTGTTGGTTAGGATGATTGCGGACTATCTACAGAGTGTTTCAACACTTTAACGAAAGACTAGTCTTTATTTGTGCTTAGGAGCAAACTTTGCAGTAGCTAACAACAAATTTGTCACTAAAAGAATCGAACCTGATTGGGAGTCCTATATCGACCCCGTGTTCTAGGGTAGCTTATGTGGGTTCGCTAACAATGTGTTTTTTTGGTACCGCTCTCAAGGGTGACAGTTTTTTTTTTTTTTTTTTAAATTTAAAATAAAAAAATCTATACGTAGCAGCAGGTATGAACGTTTCAAAACAAGGAGAAAGAATCCACGGGTTAAAGCCATCCTATGAGCCACTGATTGGGTTTTTTTCCTATATAAGTCTTTTCCAACTGCTTCATTTCTCATCTACAATAACTCATATCCCACAGGACCCACACAACTTTCTCAAACTAGCTAGGCATAGAATTAAGTTTGGTATAATGGAAAAGAATGAGCGAAAGATTATGGTAGCTGTGGATGAGAGCAAGGAAAGCATGTATGCACTGTCCTGGTGTATCAACAACCTTATTTCTGATACCAACAACAATAACAACAAGCTTGTACTTCTCTATGTCAAGCCACCTTCCGCTGTTTACTCCTTAGATGCTGCAGGTTTCACTTTATTCACACTTCTTAATTACTTCAAACTCTTTCGGTATTTTCTTAAACTCATCAACTGAACTACTTACTTCGTAATCTTTGATTATTAACACGAGACACTTAATTGGTCAATCTTACTATTTGAGACTGTTACTTATTTTATACTCTCCCTTCCTCATTGCTTTTACAGGGTATATATTTTCCAACGATACGATTGATGCTTTGGAACAGTACAGTATGCAGTTAGTTAATTCAGTTATGAAAAGAGCTGAAGCTATTTGCAGAAACTTCAACGCTGCTACACATGTACTAATTTATAAGAGTTTCTCTTTTTCTTTTTTTTCTTCTATTTTTCGTTCTATCAAATTGGAAATCTGAATTTGGGATTTTTTGCAGATCCAGATGGAGAAGGTAGTTGGAACTGGAGATGCCAAAGATGTAATATGCAGCGCAGTGCAGAAAATAGGGGCCCACACCTTAGTCATGGGATGTCATGGCTATGGATTCTTCAAGAGGTAACCTTAACAAATAATTCATTTACTTATTTTTTTCTGATTTAATTTCTTTTTTATGGACGCAAGAGTAAGTATTAATTGGATTAATTTCTTCGTGACAAAACTTTACAGGGCATTCCTTGGAAGTGTCAGTGATTACTGTGCCAAAAATGCCAAGTGTCCTGTTGTAATTGTGAAGCAGCCATAAGAGAAATTGGTTATCTTCTCATATGCACCCTGTTGTTGCCTACAATCTGTGTAACTTTCAATTAGTTTATTGTACAGTACAAGCAATTATAAAAAGGGAAAAAATTGTAATTTCAAGTTATGTGAGGAACTCACTTCTCCAAAAAATTGAAAATTTATCAGTTATGTGAGGAACTCACTTCTCCAAAAATTTAAAAAGAAAAATAACATGGATAATGCATAATAAATCAGGTGCACCCAAAATTAGCAATCTCGGGTGCTCATCAGCTCCACCACACAAATAAATTAAAGAGTGAATATCTACTTCTTCCCAAAAAAAAATCTCAGGGTCTGATTTGGTCTTCAAAAATAATTAATATCTAATTAAACTATTTGATCGTTGACATGTAACACTTGTTAGATTTCGGTGAAATCCAACTATTTGATCGTTGACATGTAACACTTGTATGCTAAGATGTCCATTAAAGTCGCTCATGTATCCACATAGGTTTGTTAAATTTTAAAGACCTCAACTAAGACCCTTACAATATTTACTAATTTTGAGCTATTTAGGTCCTCATAAAAAAGTTATATTAACTTAATCTTCTTCATCATATGAACCATAACCCGATTGCATAAACTATATTTCAAACTCCTAATATCATGTTATCCATTCAATTTTGTCATAGCTCAATTCTTGATAAATCCTCCAAGTCAAAAGGCATAATTACATCCCTCAAAAAGAAAACAAGTTTGTTACTATTTTTTGATTATAAAAAAAGATACTCTCAACTAACTTATCTCAACTAACTTATTCAAAATCACACACAAACAGTGACCAGAGAGTGGTGCATGCCTTGTTTTGCCACAATTTAAACACTCTCATTTTAATGGTCATCCAATAAAATTGATTAGTTTGTTTCTCGCGCAACCGTTGAATAATTTATTCATCTAGACAAATAGCATCACTCTTGCCAAACAAGAATTGTAAATGTCCCGATTGAATTATCCCGAATCACACACGAATAGTGACTAGGAGTTCTGCCTTGCTTTGTAACTATTTACACACTCTCTCGCTTAAATGGTTATCCAATCAAATTAATCAATTTATTCTCAGGAAATCGTCAGACAATTTCATCCTGACAAATAGTATTTTTCTGGCCAAACGAAAATGATAAATGTATCGATTGGATTATCTGAAATCACACATGAACAGAGATAGGGAGTGATGTCTTGTTTTGTAACTATTACACACTCTCAACTAAATGCTTATCCAATCATATTGATTGGTTTATTCTCGTGAAATCGCGAGACAATATCACCGTCGCAAACAACATTGCTCTTTGCCAAATCGTGGGCTACTTTTTTTAAACAATAAGCACTAAGTGCATTTCATTCATAACCAAATCAGTAATACATGAATGTATGTCAAAGTACTCTTGAGGACTAGCCATAAAAAAGGGGAATGAGCTTCCTTAATAGCATTCCTCCTAGTGAACTCTACATTGCGAGTTGTTACTGAAAAAGATAATGAAGTCTTACAAGATGAGATCAAACAACCAAACACAGAAATTACAACTTTACTAGTATTAGAAACATCAACCACCATCTTCGCGTCCATCTCAAAAATAATGTTCTTAAAGCCTAGTTCACGAACACAATTGATAGCCAAATGCGACCTCATAGTTTTACCTATAAGAACATCTGTGAATGGGGTAAATCATGGGCTACTTGATTATGTAATTTTTTTTTTATTTTGGTCAAAGATTAATTTGTAGTAATTTTTTTTCAGAATTGCTTGATTTGATGGCAAAAAGGGATAACCGGATACAAAATCTGAAACGGGCCTAACAACCAACCCGGTCCAAACTCAGAAAACCACAAACCCGAGAAATTAACTCGTCACAGTGCTTTTGCTAACAACCAGTGTTTCCGCATTTCCTTCGCGTTTGGTCCAGGCAAAAGTAAAACCTACCCTTTGAAATTTTGATCTAAGGGCTTGAATATCGTTGATAATTAGATCAATTTCTCCCACCTTTTCATCTCTTCTGTTCTGCATGCTTTGATCAATGTGAGATTATCGTTTTCGAATACCGAAGCAGAAACTGAAATTAATTCACATTTAGTATTGTAATCTGGTTTAGCTAGAGAGAAGGAAAGGTGAAATGGAACCATCAATTGCTACGGATCTAGACGAAGACGATCATTCATCGACAATTTTGGATTTGACGAGTTGCCAACTCCACGACCTCGACTCGGTCGAGTTTTCTCCCAATCTCACCGAGTTGGACCTCACCGCGAATCGCTTGTCCACCCTAGACCCTCGCATAGGCCATCTATCCACTCTCAAGAAGCTCTCGCTTCGTCAAAACCTAATCGCCGATGCAGCTGTTCAGCCTCTCTCTTCATGGAACGATATCTCCTCTCTCGAGGTACCTTCAAGGTTCTGTTTGGACTCATATAATTTGCTATAACGGTTTATTTAGTTAATTTATTTGATTTGATATAGGAGCTGGTGCTGCGGGACAACCAATTGAGTAATATTCCGGATATGAGCATATTTAAGAGCCTTTTGGTTTTTGATGTTTCTTTCAATGAAATCGCTTCCCTACATGGCTTATCTAGGGTTTCCAACACCCTCAAGGAGCTCTATGTATCAAAAAATGAAGTTACTAAGATTGAGGAAATCGATCACTTTCATCAACTTCAGATTCTTGAACTTGGCTCCAACAAATTGCGTGTTAGTTAGTCCTACACACAAGCATCTATTTTAATTTTGCGTGTCTGTGTGTGGAGAATTTATCAGTGGAGCGTGGTTTTCAGGTTATGGAGAATTTGGAGAACCTTGTGAATTTGCAGGAGCTGTGGCTTGGACGTAATCGAATTAAAATCATAAATCTATGTGGTTTGAAATGCATCAAGAAGATAAGTTTGCAAAGTAATCGTCTCACTTCAATGATAGGACTTGAGGTATGCCGTTTGTCAATACTTAAATTACATTTGTTTTAATTACTTTCATTTGTAGAATTATTTGATATTTGATTAGATTTGATTGATTGGAAATTTACCTGTGTTACTTTAATTTTTGTGTAAAATGTTACTAGAATTTTGAATTACATCTTAAGAAAATAAGTGAAAAAACACAGGCTATAGTCCAACCAGTTAACAGTTTTGAATTTAAGCATGGACCTATGAGGAAAAAACTGGAAACCAGACACTGCCCGTGTAACTACAATTAATGATAGTTGAAGATTATGATACTCTTGCACTAGATGTCGAAACAAGATATTTATGACAAAGCATTTCTTATCCTTGTTTTCCTCTTTTACAATTAATTCATCATCCAAACATTATGGAAAATAGTCGTTCAAGATTGCTCTCAATTGAACTTGTTGGTGAACGGGGGCAGGGGTTTTCTGCAATTTTTCTTTGCATATTAATTCATTTACAGTTGCTAACTTCATGGGATACAGGGTTGCATAGCTCTGGAAGAACTATACTTGAGCCACAATGGTATCACAAAAATGGAAGGCTTGTCATCTTTGGTCAATCTCCGAGTTTTAGATGTATCATCAAATAAGCTAACTTCTGTGGATGGCATTGTAAACCTGACACAGTATGTCTATTCTTCGATTTTTGTCCCCATGGATAAACATTTTGGGCTTTGTGTTGATAATTCCATTCCTTTATTTCATCTGTTGCAGATTAGAAGATCTATGGCTTAACGACAACCAAATAGAATCCCTCGAGGGAATTGCTAAGGCTGTCGTTGGTTCGAGAGAGAAGCTTACCACAATCTACCTAGAAAATAATCCATGTGTATGGTTATTTTTAGCCTTTATAATTCAGGGTTTTTCTTTGAAGCGTTTATATATGGAGATTGGGCTATATACTGTTATTTTTATTATATTCATGTTTCATTTTCCTTTAGGTGGCGTTCATTAATTTCAAATATCATTTCATCTTGTTAGAAAATTTTATGAGCATGAAGTGTGGATGATCATCCACCTAGATTCATTTAGAGCATATTAGCCTACCCCTAGCAACGAGGTCAATTATAAACCTCATTTCTTTTCAATCTTTCTCCTTATTGTGAATGTGATTTTCCCAATGCAATGTAGCATTTCTTTATTATTGTTTGGGGGTTTGGTTGTTGAAGGACTGGTGAAACGATGGCTTCGTAGAAGTGTCTTCTGTTTGTTGGACTATTGTATGATTTCAGCATAGTGTTTCACCCAAGAAGCGGAAACAACTTGTTTAATTAGTGAACTTTTTTTCTTTCTGCAGGCCAAGTTACCCAACTATGCTGGCATCTTAAGGGAAATCTTCCCCAACATCGAACAAATTGATTCTAATGTATTTTGTTAGAAGTTTCTTGGCTCGTCTTTTACCGAGAGACAGTAACTTTATAGCACCGTCTTTTTATATCCATCTGTAAGTTGTCTATAGATCTTTGTGCTTTTGTCACTGTTAATTGTTATGTTTTAAATTGCACTTTGATTAATTTTTGCAAAGTCTATAATGCATGCAGATTCCAGTTTAGAAGATAGATGATTTGGTTGTCCGCCTAATGAAGAGAATACGCTTAACAACCATTCGAAGATGGGTGATTTTCTTGTTTTGTAAACTACATTTTGCTTTAAGTAAGACTGTTCTGCTGTGTTGATGAAATTTATTTCTAGTTACCCTTTATGATATACAGAGTAGGATGTAGATCAATGATAGTGTGAGACTATTTAACTTTGTTTTACTAATTTATCACCCATAACTAAGTGATTTTTTTTTTTTTTTGGAATTTTGGCTGGTAGAACCAGACTGCGTCCAGGTTGTAATTTTATTACCTTCTAGCACACATCAAATTTATAAATGTTTTGAATATTTATAAATGATTATTTTGTTTTTAGTCCCTACAAGGAAACGTTACACACATTATAGGTGTAATTTTGTCATTTTTGAACACATCAATTTTTCTATAGGAAAACTTATTTTGATTTAATATAACATTAATATGGTATAAATAAGGCTCGATCGGATTAATATAGTAAAATTGATGTTAAATCCCTATAAGTTTGTCAACTATAAGAAAGAAAGGAACTTAATAAGCTTTTTGTAATAAAGGTGAGATGATGACACAACTTCCAACTGGGAACCAGCCAATTCGCCTGGTAGTTCAATACTTGAATTGATATTGAATCGCTGTCCAGTTGATTCGGCCAAAACTCGGTTAACCAAGTTGTACTGCGGTCGAATTATATTGAACCACTAAAAGAACTGTTTGAACCATTGGAAATGGTTTTTTCAGCATAATTTAAAACATTTTTATTTATTTCCCAAGAAGGTTTATACCTATTCTGTTTGTACTCATGCTAATCGATTTTTTTGTCTTTCTTCTTCTGTACACTTTGTTTTGTTACCCAAACAGTGTGGTAAGAGTTTACCCTTGAGTTATGCCATATAATGACTCGTGTTCTTTTCCCATGTGGTCAAGGTTGTGAATAAACCTAACACATTTGGAAAAATGGTAGCGTGCAATACAAGAAACATATCCATTGCTATATGAATGCGCATGTAGTTTGTTGACTACTACATTCGACAGAAAAAGTTTGCTTAGCTTTTAAATATACCACCCACAAACAACAAAAACTTAAATTTAATCAAGTGAGACGTCTCTAGCAATAGAAGCAAAATAATCTAACCAAATTAGTTAATGAGTTATAGTTGAACTGTTCCTTCAATTCATTTTCCCGTTAGGTAAAAGCAATCACCAATTTACATTTTGATCTCAATCACCAACCTATCCCTTGCTAGAAATAAATCAAGATAACAAGTTTAACGACACATGATCAATTAACTGTGAGATTTAAGGAAATGTGATGTTGTAACTGACATTAAATTTAACGAACCAACCAAATCAAAACTACGTACCAAGTCCACCACCATTATGTCACAAGATGATGGAGCAGTTTAACAAACATCAATTCCCAACCTCAATATAACACAACCCAAATCCAACTCTCTTTTTAATGTAATGTAATTTCACAAATATGGGAAACCAAATCTCACTTCGTAGCTCAGATGCAACAATGAAAGTTGTTTTCTATGATGGGTCGGTTCAAGAATTTGATCAACAAATAACAGTTGCAGAGTTAATGTTAGAGCATCCACAACAAATGGTGGTTGAGTTTCATTCAGCTATGAACCAGAAAAGACCAACTCCATTACCTGCCGACAAGAAACTAGAAATGAACAACATATATCTTATGCTTCCAGTTAAACAAGGGAAGCCTGTTTGTTTAAGCAATGAAGAAAGTCGTCGCATTATGTTGATGGTTAATTCTTCTTTGCATAATTCTAAGTATCTTTTGGGTTCTTCAAGGTTTCTTCCTTGGTTTTCAAGTCTATGTCATGGTAATGGAACTGTGGAACCTGGGATGGCTCCGAAGATAGAAGAAATGGAGAAGAAAGAAGTGAGATGTGAGTTTTCAGAGATTTTGACGGAAGTGTTAGATTGGAGGCCAGAATATTTGAGTAGGCAGATTTCAGGGAAGGGATGGAAACCTAGCTTGGATACTATTAAGGAGAAGAATATTGAGAAAAAATTCACTCACCGGTTATTCCTCAAGACTAGAGTTTTTAGTGGTAGTAGTAGTGATTTTAATTTTTGATATTAATTAGTGGAAAGCCTTTATGTTTATATGTAAAACGTTGATTAGATTCGATGATCTATGCCTATTAGGTATTTAGATCTTTGTTGTTACATACCAACTTGTGTGCACGGATAGTGAAGCTGTCCAAATGGTTTATTTTGTTAAAGTGTAATATAATTTTATTTTAAATTGACATCCTTTACAGTTTACACTAATTTTAGCGTGCCTTCAGGCTGTTGGTACTGCTCTAGCACAACTCTCCCACTCAGATGAGGCTTGCAAAGAAGATGCACCCTGCTTGTCCTGCTATGTGTGTTTAAAGACCTGCTCACTCCTCCATAATCGATCTCCATCAACTCGTCCCCCACCACACCCTCTAGATCCTGCCTTGAGTCTTATAATGTGGTTTGGGCCTAACTCAACCTCACAAAACCGGCTTGTGAGGTGAGGAATGCCTCACACTTATAAACTCTTTTGAGACCATATCTCTAGTCAACGGGGACTTGGATTTTTTCCCAATATTGAGCTCCACCACCGACTCGATTCCCACTCGCCCTCCCCTTGAACCACCGGACCCCCTTGACCTGCGAAATCTACTTTCACAAAAGTTCCATTTTCGTTCTCCATTCCCTGCGTCTCCATTGCACCTTTCTCGATCTACTCTCACAGTTGCTTCTAACTCCCTTCCATCTATTCTCTACCCCTCACATAAGCCTGAGCCATCAGTTCCTTCCACCCTTCAAACAACTCTCACCTTATCTTCACTGGCCCTTAGACTTAGAACTCAAGATCTCGGGGCCAGTTGACCTTCAAATACGAGGAAAGCCTGGACTTTCCGTCTCTCCCCCTAAACTAACTTCGTGGGTCTTATGCTTCTCCTCTGTGGTGCCTCTATTATTGCTTAGTAGTGGAGCCTGTCAAATGGTTTGGTTTGGACAAGTTTATGGCTAATGTTTGTGCGATGGAATCAGCGAAGGCTTCTTGTTGTGATGGTGATTTCAAGCTATCTTCGGATTCATTATGTTTTGCTTATGTCTTTTTCAAACTAGGTCAGTGGATCCCTCGGAGTTCTAGTTGCTTTATGTTTTTTAAGTTAATTAGTTTGTTGGGATTCATTTTGTTTATTCTGTCAAGTTAAATCTGTAAGCACAATTTTTTTTTGACACAAAGCATAAGCATTAGTGGATTTGAGTTTGATGTGACTTGATTTTTAGATACTAGAACTTTTTTAGCTATTTAGAAGTATTGGAATATTATAAAAAAGTTTTTTTTTTTATTTTAGAAAATTAATATTTAAGTGAATGACATGTGAGTCCAATCCGAACCAACCCATTCAATATCGGTTTGTTTGATTCCAATATCAGGTTGGTTTGTTTGATTCCAAACCGAATAATTATAATTAGTTCGGAAAACGGATTTGGTTAAATCCAATCCAAAGCGAACAACCCTATCTCTAGTGTTACTCCTTTATGTATCATATCCCGTCTTCCTTCTTCTTTATCTTTCGGTAGTGACATTATATTACAGATATGATATCCACCATCAATTCATTGCTGACTTTTTTTGGGTTTGAAATGAACTATGATCTGAGATGGAAGCCCCGTCGCAGATCTGAACATCACTTCTAAGTTAAGCTACGATCTCAACCAACAAACACTTCTGTCAATATCTAAATTGAAATTTGGAATTTGGCCAATAAATTATTGTAATTTAACCTCTGCTACCTTTATCTCTAAATCCCGTTAGACCTGTCCACTTTGTTCTCGTGTCTCTCGATCTCTGTTTTTTCATGCATATTGATATTATTCTTTGAGTAATGTGTGATATACTCAAACTATTTTAGTTTTTATACATTTAATTTAATAATAATTTCACAGCTCTCAACTATAATCAAAAACCATTAAGCAACTCATTCCATGAATAATGATTCTTAATATTTAGTATCTAAACCACCAACCATATAAAAACAATAAATAGTACATTTTGTGAAATTCGTCTCTAACAAAAACTGGTTTCAATTTCACAAAATTGTAAAAACTTGAAACTAACAATAAATAAGGTGAGATAAGGCTAATTAACCGAGTAACAATATTATGCTTAGGATTCAGAAAGTGTATGCGGCAGGTAGATTCCCTCGGTTGTTAATTTTATTGTTAGTCACCTACTTATATTGAAATCTCACCAGCTAAGTTGCTTCATTTCTTAAAAACTCTTAGTTCAACAAAGAAAAAATAAATTTATAAATATATAATTAAAAATTCAATGACCAATGGGTAATAGCTAGCTCTAACTATTACAAAAATAGTGGCATTTGCAAACGTCACCATTTCACCTATATAAATTGTTCCCTCCATAACCATTCCCATAACTTGTCAAACATACTACCACATTCATCTTAATTCTTATCTTATCCTAAATGGATTCCATCTTTTCATCCCTCATTACCATCTTCTTCTTCCTTCTCCTTGTTAGTAGCTCGGCACGAGATCCTTTCGCGTGTGATCCGAAGGACACCGCGACAAATAACTTGCCATTTTGCAAGGCGTCGCTGGCCATACCAAGGAGGGTAAATGATCTCATTGGAAGGTTGACATTGCAGGAAAAGGTTAACTTGCTAGTGAATAATGCAGGTGCGGTTCCAAGACTTGGTATCAAAGGCTATGAATGGTGGTCTGAGGCACTTCATGGGGTTTCAAATGTGGGTCCAGGAACTAAGTTTGGTGGCCAATTCCCAGCTGCTACTAGCTTCCCTCAAGTCATCACTACTGCTGCTTCTTTTAATGCTTCCTTATGGGAAGAAATCGGACGGGTGAGTTTTTCTTATTTTTAAAATAATGTTTCTGTATACAATTCAATCAAAAAAAAATAAAAAACATATGGCAATTCAATTAGAATAAAAAACATATAGCTCCAAAAGTGTTGAGGATGGACGTTGAGCTTTGACGGTTAGTTTTTGTTTACTCATCTAGAAGGAATTAGTTAATATGTCACTTTTTTTTAAGGTTCTGTAATTAATACCACTTGACTTTATGTTACTATATATATATCCATGAGAAGTTTTTTCAAAGTCAGACATTGATTTAATTTTCTACCATGACTTTATGCTGAATAAGAATCTTGCTTAAATCATCCATAAGGCCTAGCTCAACAATAATTTTTTATGCAATTTAATAATAAATGAATACGAATATTATAATCAGCCGAAGTGAAATTGACTCTAAAAGATTTTATATTATACTATACGATTAATTTGATTGGTGAAGGATTTAGTTGATCACTCACCTTAGAAAACATCTAAATTTCATTGCAAATTTTCTAAAAGAAATCTATTATGACAAATCAGTTTATATTTTTTAACAAATTGTTTTTAGAGACGGAAAAACATATTTAAGTTATAATTGAAATAGTTATTAAAATAGCATAAACTTTGAAGTCTAATCTATCTAATCTAATCTATCTATCTATCTAATCTATATAATAAAAAACATCACCATTGAACTTCCAAAATTAGACCTCACCTTTAATTGACACATGTACTACCTAATTCAAGGCTAAATGGTACTAATGTCAATTTATGGACCAAACTTTTGACTCTTCTCAACTTTTCACTCTTCCCAATTTCACTTTTCCCAACTCTTTTTCTCTTTCTCTTTCCCTCCACCTTTAATTCAAATTCAAACTCCCTCACAAATCTATTATTATTATTATTATTATTATTATTATTATTATTATTATCTACTATCTATATTTACTAATAAACTAAACTTAAAATTCCATCTTTAGCCTCTCACTTTATTTGACACCTAGATAGCTTTATTTAAAGAGAAAGGATACAATGATAATTGGACTAAAATTTAAATCTTTTTCACACATATCCGTACAAGGACAATTATTTTTTGTCATTAAAAATTATAAAATTAAAAAATTACTATAAAAAATTAGTGACAAATATTTATTCCATATTTTTTGAAGACTACTATATAAAAAACACGGGATTAATATTTTTCATTGATAAACCTACTATTTAAAAAACAAGAATGCTTCTGTCAAAAAAAACAAGAAGGTTTAATGACTATTTAAACTACTAATTAATATTTAAAATAAATATTTCTTATTGATAATCTACTATCTATATTTATTATCTACTATAATCTACTAATCAACTAAAATAATCAATTAAAACTACGAGATAAGTGCAATGATATGTAAGAAAATACGGAATAACTACATTGATATATAAAAAAACACAGGATTAATATTTGTCATTGATAATTAAAAATTTTGAAGACTACCTTAACCTACTATCTAAAAGACAAGAAGACTTAATTACTATTTAAACTACTGATTAATATATAAAACAAATATTTCTCATTGATAATCTACTATTTATCTTTTACTATCTACTATAATCTACTGATCAACTAAAATAATCAAATGAAACTACGAGATAATTGCAGTAATATATAAAAAAACACGGGATAACTGCACTGATATATAAAAACACTAGATTAATATTCGCCTTTGGTATTATAAGGTTTGAAGACAACTATATAAACATGCTTTCTAAAAAAACAAAAAGACTTAATGACTATTTAAACTACTGATTAATATTTAAAACACGTGTGACAAATATTTGTCACTAATACCTAAAAAAGAACAAATAATTGTCACTGATATATAAAAAAAAGGGGATAAATATTTGTTATTGATAATCTACTATTTGTTATAATATACTAATCAACTAACATAATCAATTGAAACTATGAGATAACTGCACTGATATATAAAAACACGGGATAACTGCACCGATATATAAAAAATACGGGATAACTGCAATGATGCATTGATATATAAAAAAACACGGGATACCAATACTGATATATAAAAAAACACGGGATTAATATTTGTCATTGATAATTAAAATTTTTGAAGACTACTGAAACCTACTATCTAAAAGACAAGACGAGTTAATTACTATTTAAACTACTGATTAATATATGAAACAAATATTTCTCATTGATAATCTACTATTTATCTTTTACTATTTACTATAATCTACTGATCAACTAAAATAATCAAATGAAACTACGAGATAATTGCAGTAATATATAAAAAAAACACGGGATAACTGCACTGATATATAAAAACAAGAGATTAATATTTGCCTTTGGTATTATAAGGTTTGAAGACAACTATAAACATACTTTCTAAAAAAACAAAAAGACTTATTGACTATTTAAACTACTGATTAATATTTAAAACACACGTGACAAATATTTGTCACTAATACCTAAAAAAGGACAAATAATTGTCACTGATATATAAAAAACACGGGATAAATATTTGTTATTGATAATCTACTATCTGTTATAATATACTAATCAACTAAAATAATCAATTGAAACTATGAGATAACTGCACTGATATATAAAAAAACACGGGATAACTGACTGATATATAAAAAATACGGGATAACTGCAATGATGCATTGATATATAAAAAAACACGGGATAGCAATACTGAAATATAAAAAAACACGGGATAAATGCACAGATTATTTTTAAATAATACTTTTACACTTTTAGATTTTAATATTTATCTATTTTTTATTTGAGACTCCTTTTTTATCTCCTTAAATTTGTCTTTATTTTCACCGAGTAATGTTCAGACTATTTAAATTCTGTCTAAGTTCATTCATAAAAAGAACACGACAGCACCCGTGCGTATGCACGGGTATCCTACTGGTCAGTATTATTTTAACAACCCATTGAAACAGGTTGTATCAGACGAAGCAAGGGCAATGTACAATGGAGGAATGGGTGGGCTGACATATTGGAGCCCAAATGTAAACATTTTCAGAGACCCACGGTGGGGTCGTGGACAGGAGACTCCCGGTGAGGATCCAATGGTAGCCGGTAGATATGCAGCCAGTTACGTGAGGGGACTACAGGGAACAGACAGTAACCGGTTGAAGGTTGCTGCTTCTTGTAAACACTTTACGGCTTATGACCTTGATAATTGGAACGGTGTAGATCGCTTTCACTTTAATGCAAAGGTATGTCATACAATGCCTTATTGATTGGATAACATGAATAATGGGACCACTCGTTGAGGTGGCCATGCACTTTTATTTTTCTTATTCTTTAGTGACTTTGAAAATACTCCTGTTTTATTTTTGACTGATTGAATATTTTCTTTTAGTATTTATTTCACTTTATTCTTGAGGGCTGATTGGTCTCGTGTAGTTTTTTCACAACTTTCCACATATTTATATCCAAATAGAGTTTGCATTCTTTTGAATACTTGTTCTCAAGGACGGATTTAGGAATTTTGATTAGTAGAGGCAATACACATTAAAGAATACCAAAAAAATATTTTACACATTAAATATTTATAAAGATATACATAAATAAAAAAATGATATCTTTGTCCGAAAACAAAAAAATAGGATAATGCAAAAACTGTACTATTGTATATTAAAAAAATTGAAAACACTTAAACATCCATGAATTATGATTGTTCACTATATACATGTCTTCTTATTTGTAGGATTTTTTCCCCATTTTTAACACTTTAAAATATTTCGTATATAACTAGACAATCATTCAAAAACTTCTTTGATAGTGTAAATTTTCATTTAGTGAGGCCAAAACATTATTTTAAATGGGGTCAAATTTTAAAATATCATAAATTTACAAAAGCTAACTAAAAATACAGTGGGACCATCTGCCTCCAATTATCTTGTGTAGATTTCTTCCTAGTTGTTATTTTAAGTAAGAGAGAGAGAGAGAGACATATAAAAATTTAATAATATTTATTGCATTTATTATTTTAGTGTATGTGTCAATCACTCTCTTAATTGTTGACACAACAAATTTTAGAGAGGGGTTGAACTCATCCAAACAAAGATGAGAAGAATATTACATAATTTATCTTACTGATCTTTCATGGACAGGTGAGCAGGCAAGACATAGAAGACACATTCAATGTGCCATTCAGGATGTGTGTGAAAGAAGGTAAAGTGGCAAGTGTAATGTGCTCTTACAATCAGGTTAATGGTGTCCCTACCTGTGCAGACCCTAATCTCCTAAAGAGAACAGTTCGTGGCCAATGGCATCTTGATGGGTAAGCTTACAAACAATTAGTGCCAAAACATTCATTAGGTGATCACCACTCATCAATTTTTTGTCAAAAGAAATTCTTCTTTGAAACTATATATTAAATCTTACCTTTGCTTTGCTGTCGTTTAGGTACATTGTATCAGATTGTGACTCAGTTGGAGTATTTTACAGTAGCCAACATTACACATCAACTCCAGAAGAAGCTGCTGCTGATGCCATTAAAGCAGGCTAGTTATTAATTCAATTATTTGTTCACTAAAAAAATGATAATGAATCCAATGGATAAATGTGAAGACAAATTGGGTTAATATTTGATTGATCACATTACAGGTTTGGATTTGGATTGTGGGCCTTTTCTAGGATTACATACGCAAAATGCTCTCAAGAAAGGCCTAATAAATGAAGCTGATGTCAATGGTGCCTTAGGGAACACGCTAACAGTTCAAATGAGGTTAGGGATGTTTGATGGTGAACCAAAAGGTCACCCATATGGAAACCTTGGTCCAAGAGATGTGTGCACCCCAAGTCACCAAGAGCTAGCCCTTGAAGCTGCCAGACAAGGGATTGTGCTTCTTAAAAACAATGGTCCTTCTTTGCCACTCTCCACCCGGCGTCACCACACCGTGGCTGTCATCGGGCCCAATGCCAATGCCACCGTGACCATGATCGGAAACTATGCTGGTATGCCCTTGTGTTCACTACATTAAGGCCTACGATCTTGTTAGATTAAAAAAATAATGTGATAAATGATCATATAATATTTCAATCACACTTTAGAAACATTTTTTATTTTTCTTTAATTTTGAAGATAGAAATAAGTCATTTCATTCCTTCCTCTACAAAACTCTCTATTCAAAAATACTCTTAAGTGTTTTTTATCTTGCTTATTAGGTATTGCATGTGGATACACAAGCCCCTTACAAGGAATTGGGAGACACACAAGGATCATTCACGAAGTAGGTTGTGAAAATGTGGCATGCAGTAATGACAAACAATTCGGGTCGGCTCTGGCTGCAGCTCGTCAAGCAGATGCGACAGTTCTAGTGATGGGACTAGACCAGTCAATTGAGGCTGAAACTGTGGACAGGGCTGGCTTGCTTCTTCCTGGGCATCAACAAGACCTTGTGTCAAAGGTAGCAGCTGCATCTAGAGGCCCAACCATTTTGGTCTTAATGTCTGGTGGGCCCATTGATATAACTTTTGCAAAGAATGATCCTCGAATCGTAGGCATCTTGTGGGCTGGTTATCCCGGTCAAGCCGGTGGCGCTGCCATTGCAGATCTCTTGTTCGGAACTGCTAACCCTGGTGCGTAGTGAATCCTTGTTTTTATTAATTTTTCAAACGACATTTCAATTACGGCACCCCTCTTTTTCCACACACTCCTCTTATTTTGAGATTATTTTTCGAATTGCTTTTGGAAAACTAACTTCTGAGACGAAAAAAAGTCAAAAGTTATTTTTCAAAATTGATTAATAGATGCATAAATTACAATTTATTTCAGGAGGCAAGCTACCAATGACATGGTACCCACAAGGGTACCTTCAAAACCTACCAATGACAAATATGGCAATGCGAGCAAGCAAGTCGACAGGGTATCCTGGGAGAACATATCGATTTTACAATGGTCCAATAGTTTATCCATTTGGTTATGGATTATCTTACACCCACTTTGTTCACACATTAGCTAGTGCACCCAAAATGGTCTCAGTTCCATTGGATGGACACCGCCATGGCAATAACACAAACATTTCAAACAAGGCAATCAAAGTAACACATGCACGATGTGGCAAGCTTTCTATTGGCCTCGATGTCGATGTTAAAAATGTTGGATCCAAAGATGGAACACACACTTTGTTGGTGTTTTCAGCACCACCTGCGGGTAAGGGTCAATGGGCGCCACACAAGCAACTAGTGGCCTTTGAGAAAATTCATGTTCCTGCTAGGGCTCAACAACGAGTACGAGTTAACATTCATGTTTGCAAGGTTTTGAGTGTTGTTGATAAATCTGGGACTAGGAGAATTCCGATGGGGGAACATAGTATTCACATTGGTGATGTTAAACACTCTTTATCACTTCAAGCTGAAACACTTGGGATCATCAAATCATAAGTATCTAGGGACGACACCAACCAAGAATATCTAGCTACTATACTAATCTAGGTTTCATTCATTACTGGTTCATTGCATTTGATTCTCTGTCTTTTCCTACTATATTTGCATAGATTATCTGCTAAATAATCACAATCTAGTAGTATTTTAGGGACATTTGAAGTTGTAGCCTTTAACTACTTCGGGCTACAAAATATAGGTTTATCATGGGTTCAAACACAAAACACTTTTTTTGGATTGATTCAAGAATGACAATTAAATAAAGTAATAGGGTTGGTTGTAATTTGAAGAAAAGAGATTAGGGAAATGTACTATTCTCTCTTATATTTTTGTGTCAATTTGGTTCATCGTTCCTTTTGTCTTCATTATTATTTGTATAGGACATTGTGATTCTTTTTATGTTAATGTAATTGTAAGATTGGTAATAAGAATGAGATTCACGCTATGTGCACAACATGTTGGGCTCAGGTTTTTCGATCGATATTCGCAACACTCTACATTCACGGATTCACCATATCAACTTGTTTGAATGAATTTGATTTATACATAAGACCAAAAATACTACCAACTGAAGCATATATACTTAATTAAGTCCACAAAATCCATAATTCAATTAACTGAGCATGAACAAGCTTCTAGGAAAAGAGCTGATCAAGAAATTCCATAGCATAGACTTTTTCCAAGCTAATAAAGGACACGAAATCACGTTAGAATGTCTTAAATTGAAATTTTGGGCTCCGTAAATAAAAATGGCCCATACTTCGTCCAACCCCCTACCTACTCAATAGACACCCCCAACACGCGTGAAAAGACCAAAATGCCATTAATAAATCTTGTGATCCAACGCAGGTTTGGACCACAATCATCTGAATCGGTTCGGATCTTAGAGCACCGAATCAGTTAAAATACAGCATGAGGGGTGTTTCACGTAAGGGTATTTTGAGAATATTTAAGGATTAGAGGTGTTTAGTAAGTAGCTAGGGGGTTGGACGAAGTATGAGCCATAAAAATTAAACAAACATAACATTGGGCTTATCGCACTACACCAAGCCATCATGGGCCTCAATCACTGCGTCCATGAACAAACATAACAAATATTTTGTGAATAGTGATTTTTCTACCCACAACTGATATACCCCCAACCAAATTCTTATATCCCCATTTTACACAAATTTTTATATCCCCATTTTACACCTATAAATTTTCTCTATTTAGTAGATAACTTTCCGTAGGTATAAAATAAACTGTCGATTTATCTTTTAAATAGATAAATTCGCAGTTCATTTTTTAACTACGGATTTATCTACTAAATAAATACATCTATTTATATTTTTTTCAACTACAGATTTTTTTACAATGGACTTATCTATTTAATAGGTAAATCTGTAGTTGAAAAATGAACTACCGATTCATCTATTTAATAGATAAATCAGTAGTTCTTTTTATAACTACGGATTTATCTACTAAATAAATAAATCTGTAAATATTTAAAAATTTTAAAAAGTTATTTCTAAAAAAATTATAATTTATTTATTTATAATAGTCTTGTATTATATACAGAGCATTTAAAAAAGTTGGGTTATCATTCATCAACATGCTCCCTCTCGAATTGTGATGCATTTAAAAAATATTATAATAGTTTTAATAAAAGACTGACAATTTTTCTTTAAAAGCTGACATTTTTTACCTGTAATTGGGAGGTGGTGAAATTAGTACTGTGTGTTAGCTTTTATGTTAATTTTAACGGTCAATTAGAAGTAGTTTGAACTTGTTAATTTTTTTAATATGAACAGTTAATATTACTGGGGGTACAAGCATTGGTGGATCTAAAAAGTCACATAACTTTTTGTTTTATGTCTAGTCACTCAAAGATTAAATATACGGCTATGATTTGTTGTTTTCATTATATAATGAATTGATGGCTCCAATTTTTAACCAAATTTACAAAAAAATTTAAGTCAAACAGGCATCCTGTCCGAATTTATTAAAAATAAGAGAAAAAGACATAGAAGAGCGAAGGAAGGACTAGACCGATACCCGTGTAAAGGAAAAGCAAAAACCAAAACAGTAATAGGGAGCCCCTAACAGAGCCCCTAAAACATTGCAGCCAAGATGCTAAAACAAATTCTAACTAACAATAGTTAGATAAACAGATGATATCCTTGAAGCGAGAAAAAAACCAACCAAAAACTGATTTTTAAAAGATCCTAGTACCCACAAGTCAGATAAAAAAGAAATAGAGACAGAATGTGTCTTTGAGCGAGTGTTGTAGTCTGTTGTTTTCTGGACCAATTTCTTTTTGTGTTTCTTCTTTCGAGACGTGGACAGCACCTGTTCGGGCTTATCAGCCACAGTTCCATGGGTCATAGAGTCATCAGCGTCGCCTAACACATTACCCCAAAGCTTCTTCGAAATGCGCATATGTCAGAAGCTATCACTAGATTAGGAAGCAAAAAGCGAAGCTAACCCGGTAGTGGGAGGTTTTTTTTTTAGATAAGTAAATGTATTAAGGGGCGCACAAGGGGTGCACTAACCCCTTACACCTAGGGGGCCTCGTTAAAACCTTCGAGGGCCAAAACCCAATGGGAAAAAGACCCCCGAAGGGAAAAAGAGTACCCCAATTCTACAATGTCATCAAAGAGCAAATTACAATAGAGAGAAACACCCTATGGGACAATGGTACCAATCCGACCATTCTATCCTACAAGTTCTTCCTTTTCTTGCTTTGAACCAACTCCAAGCACATAGTTTGATTCCCATAACTATCTCGGAAGGAGATTCCAATACTCCATTGAAAATTGCATTGTTTCTCGCCATCCATATTTTCCAAATAGTTGCCATCCATATGAGATGCTTGACACCCCGACGCTTTTTCCCCTTCACCAACTTGCCAAAATTCATGAAGTGCTCCACCATGTCATCACCGCCACCAATCGTATCCCCAACCCACGTCTCAATTTGATGCCAAACCGAGGTCACCATATTACATTGTAGAAACAAATGAGTAACTGATTCGACTTCGTTGCTGCAAAAAACGCAGCATGCATCGGCCTCTTGCTGCAAAATGCCTCTCCTTAGAAGTGCCTCGCGTGAAGGGATTCTGTTTAGCAATACCCTCCATGAAAAAATTTGCATTTTTGAAGGGACATCATTCCTCCATAATTTCGAGCACACCGCGATAAACGATTCGCCTCCAGCAGCACCTGAACCTGCCAACAAAGAAACCAGCATAGCGTAACATGTTTTTACCAAGAAACCAGCCACGGGGTTTGGCAGCCAGCGCCAGCAATCAGCCACCTGCTGAATTGGAGCCAAACCCGAGAGCACCTCCTTTAGGCATGACAGATTTTGTGCCTCGGTTGCAAGGAGTTGTTCGACCCAATTCCAGCACCATTCCCATTGATTACCGCTCCAAACCCCCATCTCTTCAACAGTAGCATTTTTCATTGTGCAGGAGCTGAACAAAATTGGGAAAAGACCTTCCAAAGTTTCCGTTCCTAACCAGCAATCCTTCCAAAATCTCATTAAATTTCCTTTGCCCAATTTTATTTTAACTAGATCATCAAACCATTCTTCTTCCAAATTTGTTCCTTCACCTAACAAGCATAAATCTCTCCACCAAATTGAGTGTTTCGCCCACCCCCTCCTATATTCATTTTCCTTCGGCCATCTCCCACACAAACCGTATCTCTCCACAAGAACGTTCTTCCATAAATAGTTTCTTTCCTCCGCCAACACCCTCCATCTCCATTTTGCTAAGAGAGCAATATTGAGAGCCTCCAAATTTTTTACTCCGGGACCACCCTTATCCTTCGGTAAGCAAACGACATCCCACCTCACCCACGCCATCTTCCTACTATCTTCCTCCCCACCCCCCCCCCCCCCCCCCCCCCCCCAAAGAAACCTCCTTTGAATTTTTTTTATCTCCGCTAGTACTTTCTTTGGTGCCTTATAAAAAGAAAATAAATACAATGGTAAGGAAGCCAATACCGAGTTGATGAGTGTTACCCGACCGCCAATGGATAATTGACGACTCCTCCACATGTTTAATCTAGCCTTTATGGAATCAATCACCGGTTGCCACGTACTCGATCTTCTTGGGTTTGCTCCAACGGGGATCCCTAGGAATTTGAAAGATGATGTGCCTATGTTACACGCAAGAAAATGAGACACCCCTTCCATGACTCTCTCATCCATATTAATGCCAATGACGTTGCTCTTGCCAAAATTGACTTTGAGTCCCGAAACCATCTCGAAGCTCCTTAGAATTGCCTTTAAGCACCAAATACTCTTTTCCCCACCGTCACAAAAGAATATCGTGTCGTCCGCAAATTGAAGTAGGTTGACCGATAGATCATCATTTATTTTAAAGCCATTTAGATTGTTGGAATCCACCCCCTTCCTTACAAGACCCGCCAACCCCTCGGCCGCTATCAAGAATAAAAAAGGAGCTAGAGGGTCGCCTTGCTTTAGGCCTTTGTGCGCTACAAATTCATCGGATATGCCCTCATTTATCAAGACCGAGATGGAGTTAGATGAAACACATACCCTCATCCACGTACGCCACTTCTCCCCAAAGCCCAACCTCCCCAACATGTAGTCCAAGTAGGCCCAACTCACCGAGTCATAGGCCTTTTCGAAATCAGCCTTCAACACTACGCATTTCTCCTTTGTCCGCTTTGCCATATCCATTACTTCGTTTACAACCACCACACCATCAAGGATATTTCTACCCGCCAAAAAAGCGCTTTGGCAATCCGAAATAACATTGTTCAATACTAACTTCACTCTTCCGGCAAGCACCTTAGCAAGTATCTTGTATAGGCTTCCGATAAGAGAAATCGGTCTATACTCACTAAGATCTTGAGGATTGTTGTTCTTTGGGATGAGTGCAAGAAAAGAAGCACTTACCGCCTTTGGAAGTTTTGCCTCCCTATGGAATTCTTTGAAGAAGTTTACCATCTCGGTTTCAATGATATCCCAACAAGCTTTCATAAAGTTGAAATTAAATCCATCCGGCCCCGGGCTCTTATTACCGTCACAATCCCACACCGCTTCCTTGATCTCTTCCACGGAAAATGGTGCCATTAGCATAGTATTGTCCTCCGTCGAAATCTGATTAAAACCTACGCCATCCAAACTTGGTCTACAATAATCGTCTTCAACAAACTTGCTTTGGAAATGCTCTTTTACCGCCATTTTCACACCCGTTACATCTTCCACCCACTCCCCATTGACCTTTATTTTCAGCAACTGAGTTCTTCTCCGGTTCCCTCTTATGCAAGCATGAAAGAATTTACTATTAGAATCTCCCTCGGCCAACCATTTTACTCTTGATTTTTGCGCAAGCAAGCTCTTTTGCAAGTATCTCTTTCCAAAACTCATTGCTCAATTGAGCGCGTTGTACATCAAGCACACTACCTCCTTCCGTTGCCAATTATTCTATATCATTCAACTCCTTTACTATCTTATCAATGTTGAGGTCCTTTATGCCGAATACTTCACGATTCCAACATGATAACTCTATTTTATATAGAGTTATTCGTGCTTCTACACTTAAATAATTGCCCATAATCAAGTATAATATGTGTTAAATATAGTAGTATGAATAAAATAAACAACATTCAAGGTTTATACTCATGACTTAGCATTTTGTATATATATTGGTATGTTTGACGTGTTTGTTCAGTGCACCTGCAGTTGATGCATCTGCACCGGAAAACAAGCAGTGCATCTGCACTAGATGCAGCTGCACCAGATTACCACAGTGCAACCAAATTTAGTGCATCTGCACCATCCTGCACCAAAGACAGAATTACTCCACAATGGAAGCACCTCAATTCATACCATGGCATAAATATCTCTATGACATCATGCTTAGTCACAAGTCACATGGAGGCACCATGGCAACTTGCAAAAGGATGCACCTGCATCGCATGCAGCTGCACTACATGCAGCTGCACCATCCTGAAAGGGAGGGAAAATGCCAACACCGGAAGCACCTCAAACTCAAAGAAGATAAAGACACCACAAGATGACATCATAATTGGTCACAAATCACATGGGTCACACGGGAACCTTTCAAAGGAGGTGCCTACAATATATGACCATTTGAAGAGTCATCTTATAAAGGACACATGGCTACACCTAATTGGACCATTCTTTGCACTTGAGTGAAAAACTCAAATGGCATCATCAACTTCTGAAAAGTAACCATGGTTAAGTTAACTTTGTCTCCAAGCAAACCCTCACTTGAAGGAAATCTCAAGGCCTATATAAAGGACTCAACTCTTCACTTGAAAGATATATAGATTTTTACATACTTACTTCTTGTTCTTTCTATTTTAGTTTTTTATAGTTTTCAAAGTTTAATTTTCTTATAGTTTAAATTAGTTGTTAGTTTGTAAGAAGGTGAGGAAGGAATTGACGACTTCTCCCTTCTCTTCTTCATAGATATAGGAAGGAGATCAGTGCACCTGCATTGCTTGATGCAAGAAAGCTTCAATATTGTAAACTTTACTTTGTTGTTCTTTCTTGATAATTTCCATCACCTCAATATGTTTTATTCAATCTCTTTTCATCTTGCAATGTCTATCATGAGCTAAATTCCTTTAGTTGAGATGTGCTAGTCTTATAATGATCTTTTGAGAAAGTTTAAGTGTCATTTGTGTGTTGCATGTACTTTGATTCTTGTGTTATACTACATCCATCTTATTTTAAGGTTGATCGCTTAAAATGAGTAGAGTTATATTCACAGACATGGTTTATAACTAGAAATCAAGAATCAATAGGGGTAAGTGTTTAATAAAGCCTTTATTAACTTGTTTTAATAAAAGAAGCTTGTTAATTCCATGTTAAGTCCTAGACATAGGATAACATAGCCCTTAGGATAATCAGCAGGTACTTCAAAGGCAGGAGTGAACTTATTTAGCACGCCTAGACATAGGAAGCTTGTAATGCAACTCTGAAGAAAGTAGCTGAAAGGCACACACTGATGCAGCTGCATCCAGTGCACCTGCACTGCACAATTACACTTAACTCTTAAAAAGAAAGTTATTTGATAAAAGCATCTCAACTATTATTCTTAACTGTTTTCCTCTCTATTGTATTGCTTATTTTCATTTTGTTTTCATTTCAAACTCCACCCAAAATTGTGAGTAGTGTAGCTTCACTAATTTATATCTTCTTAAGCATACAAGAGTTAATCCAATCCTTGTGGGTTCGATCTTATTATACTACTTGTTTGTGACTGTGTATACTTGCACAACATCTTTCAGCACACCACAACACCTAAGTTTTTCTTTCAACAACTTCAATTTTTCCTTTAGAATATATGAGTCTTTTCCCGTAACCCGGAATGATGCCCAACACTCTTTAACAAAACTTTTAAAACCTTCGTGTTCCAACCAACAATTATTAAACCGGAATGGTTTTGGCCCCCAATTTAATTTTGAAGTTATGAGCCACACCGGACAATGATCTGAAATTTCGCGATCTCCAATCCATTGAGCGCTAATTCCCCAAGCCGAGATCAACCCTTCGGTGACAAGGAATCTATCAAGCCTACTTGCCCTCCCGTCGGCACCAAAACATGTGAATTTCTTCCCCAACGCCGATACATCAACTAACTCCATGTCTTCAAAAAAGTGTCTCAAATTCTCTCATTTCATTGTTGTTTAAGATGGCAACACACCCCACTCTCTCGTCTCTTGAGATAATTGCATTGAAGTCCCCCGCAATGCACCATTCCTCCTTTTCGAATTCCCCTTTCAATCGCCTCAAGTTTTCCCATAGTCTTCTCTTTCCCGCCAAGTTGCAAGCGGAATACACATTGACTAAGTAACAAATTTTCCCCTTTACATTTGCACATAAATCGATGAAAAACTCTCCTGAGAAAGTAAACATAGGGTCCAATATATCTGCCTGCCATACGGTTAGCATCCCACCCGATTGACCATTTGCGTTTTTACTTAGCCAATCGAAATTAGAGACACCCCAAATACTGCTAACATTTCTCTTGGTGAGATCACTGCACTTTGTTTCTTGTATCATGAACATGTCTATTTTCTCCTCCATCATCAATTTCTTAAGGCGCCTCCTTTTTGCGGCGCCCCCCCACCCTCTCATATTTAAAGTTGCAACCTTCATTGAGACACCTCTTTTTTCCCCTTCCTTCCCTTTGCAATCTGGTCCCTAACCTCCATCTCTTTTAATTTGCCCAAATACAAATCATCCTTGCCTTTGCCAATCACCCCAAGATGTCCTTTAGCAAAACTCCATACCTTATTAGCTATTGAGATCTCATGCTCTGCCATGATTCTAGCATTACCGCGTCGAATATCAGAATCTCCAATTGATGCATCGCCAATGCTTTTGTCGTCGTTATTTTCCCCCTTAGAAGATGGTGCTTGACTACTCATAGACTTTCTATAGAAGCTAGATGAGGAATTCCCTGAACCGGTGTGACTAGAGCTGCGACCATCCGTAGTGAAACTCATTGTGGGAATTAATTCTCTTGCTGTTTCAGAGATAAAACCAATGGTGATGCTGTTATCTTCGTTGAGGCTGTGTTCTGCGTCTTCTTTTTCGTTTTGAGGCTCCCTCTTCGCTATCTTCTTTTTTTTCTTCTTTGTTTTTTTGGCCCAATGAACTTCTTGTATTTTTTAAGCCCAAAAACATTGTTATGATTTTCCACCATTCTCCTTCTTATTCGTTTTGTTGCTGGCCCACCCAGTGTCATTGAAGAATCAATCTGATGGCCCAAAGCATTTTTTAATCCACCACTATTTCCTTGGCCCATTTCTGTGTTAACATCATCAATACCGTGGGTCCCTGAGCCACAATCCTCCACAACTGATGGTGATTTAAGTAGCCTATTTTTCTCCACATTTTGAGACCTTTGACTTAACCCCTCAGCCACTATTTGCGCCGCAATCTCCTCTCTTTCCTCGTGCACCGTTTCTATTCCTTCCATATTTATTTGATCCCCATCCGTTGCATTTGTATCGAAAGCCACCCCCATTTTCTCATGCTGAGTCTCTTCCACTACTCCTTCCTTAACTATTACATCATTCCCATACACTCCATCATTACCAGTCCCTCCCTTTGCATTCTCATTAACACCAACATCAAAATTATCATCTTCCTCATAATTATTCATCTCCTTGAAACTTCCATACCCCTTCTCCTCATGATTGTTTTGTTCGTTTGAAATTACAAGCCTACCCTCGTGAATCTCAAGTGGCTTTTGGTTCCTGCCTCCTTCCTCTTCTTCGTCTCCATCCTCTTCACCGGAAAATCCCTCACCCTCCCCCTCCGCCACGAAGAGATGTGGCCCGTCTTCGTCGTCGCTACTATCATTTTCATCATCACTGTTGGGCTTGCTGCTTTTGTTTGGTTGAGAGAGACCGTCCCAATGCATAGGACCGCACCACTCCTCGAGCACTTTTATACAAAACATTTCACCATTGATCTTGGCATTTATCACTAAGTTGAAAACGTCGTACCAATTCGTTCGAAGGAGAATTCTTTCCACATCCATGGAGTTCTTTTTTCGTGTGTTCTCGTCAACACCTAGGAACGTACCGAATTTTCCAGCCACCATCGAGAAGAATTCGTTGTTCCAAGCATGAACGGGGATGCCGTGGCAACGAATCCACACCACTCTTTCCTTGTCCAATTCTGCCGGACTCCACCCCCTTATTCCATCGAAATGTTCATCGATCCATTCCCTAGCGCCCTCAACTAATGCCGGTAGGATACCGTCCTCCATTTCTTCCAATAGAACTAGATTGGCGCCTAGTGGAGTTACCTTAATGGCAAAAAAAACCTGCATGTTGAACCATTCTTGTACCATGTGAGCATTGCCGGCGAGCCTAACCTTTGCTACATACATCTTCTTTAAGTTGTTGAGATCGTCGTTGGATGCATTGTACCATAAATCACAGAGGTTTTGTTTCCTGTAGTACACCACGTTTCTTTCTGCCGATTTAAGATTCATGAATCCTGTTTGTTTCTTGCTTCGTTCCCACCTTTCTTTCACGTCGCCCCCACCTTTTCTACCCCCATCTTCAACCTTTCTCCACACCGTGTTGCTCGCAGGTTTGGTAATCATTCTGACTTCGTTTTCTCTCTTCTCCTCCTCCTCCTTTTTCTTCTGCTGTCTCCTCGCCTTCTCCTCATTCACGCCCCTATCCTTCTCCTCCTGCCTTATTCTTTCAAATCTTGGTAAATTGACATGGATTTTGTTCGCTCCGATGATGATGTTGTCAAGTTTGACGGCGAATAGTTTTGGGTCACGTACATTCGAGAACCTTGCGAAGCCATATCTCCTTTCCCAACGGTTTCTCTTTGGCGGGATTACGACTTCCACAATCTCCCCATAGAAACCGAATGCCTTCAGCATTTCCCTAGCACCATGAGAGTCGGGGAACTCTGAGAAAAAGAAGGTCACCGTTTCCTTCTTCCTGACATAGCCAATGGAAGCTACATCCGTTCTGTTTGTTACGGGATTTTTTCTCTTTCTCCTACTCACGACCTTCCATTCACCGCCAGCACCGCTTGCTTCAACACCCTTACCTCCGTCGCTCCTGTTCTGCCTCCTTCTATCGCCCATACCTCCTCCCTGGTAGTGGGAGGTTGAGTGGGTCACTACCAACTTGGCTGGCATCGGAGGTCATAGGCAACTACTAGATGAAAAACTCTTGTATCTGTCCAACCAAATTTACAATTGTCACATAATTATTTTAATTATTAAATTCTCAGAAATACTCAACAGTTTTTTGGATCTGTCTATTTAGTAAGATAGTTATTTTAAAAAATTATAATTAAAATAATAATTAAAATAAATTATGTGACAATTGTAAGTTTGGTTCGACAGACACAAGAGTTTCTAAGAATATAATAATTAAAATAATTATGTGATAATTTTAATTATTTTAATTATGTGACAATTGTTATGTGACAATTTTAATTCTGTAATAATTATGTGACAATTTTAGTTATTATAATAATTAAAATAATTATGTGACATTTGTAAACAAATAATAATTAAAATAATTGTGTGACAATTGTAATAATTATATGTAAACAAATTTACAACTGCTGGTTGACAATTGTCACATAATTATTTTAATTATTTTAATTAAAATAAATGTTTACAATTTGGCAACCACCATTACCTAAATTAATGGGGTTTTTTTGTTTGTAAAAAAATAAGTCGTCAAGTTAAAAATTATTATTTTTTGTTTCAACATATAAAATATAATTAATAAATATTAACCTACATTTCTCCATAAAGCAAGAGCTTCTAATATATTAACTTGAGAATTTGAAATTTTAGTGGAGATATTAATCCATGACTTGACAACGTACAAGGAGAAGATCTATGAATGCAACCACGTGACATGTAAACAAATAATGATCCATTTCAACTAATGACTAAATCTAACATGTGCTTTGCCAACAAAAAAGCTCAACAAAAAGAAAGACTCTGATAATCCAAATGGCCTTGATGTTGACATTTTACTTATAGATAGTATAAAAAAACCAACATCACAAAACAAAGCAATTAATTTAAGTTTCCATGTTCCAAAAATATGGAATCAAAAATTCCACACCTTATCTGTATTTTTCAGCTGGAATGATGAAACTTCACCGGTCAAGATGGCCCTGATCAGTCTTATAGTAACATGCATTGAAAATGCAATAAAAAATTCAATTGATTATAAAAATCATATCAATATAGAGTCAAATATAGAATAAAGTTGCAAAAGTTTGTGGCTATGGTTATGATATTAATTATTTTTACTTTTATATTTTTGGAATGTATTCTCATCCTTACAAATACAAAGTTGCAATGTGCATGAATATCGTGGATCAGCCAGCACAATGCTTAGATAATAATATATAGAATGGATGCTTAACTTTGCATTCAAGTTTCTACTTTAAACATTTATTTATACTCAAGCTTCATCAAAAAAAATTGGTTGTATAGTGGTGATGGCTTTAAGAAGAGAATATCTTTCTTCCAGTAAATAAAGGAAAATGAACAGAGAATAGAGAGCAAGCAAAGTAGCAAACTACCTCCAATTCAATACAGAACTTTTATTTTTATTTTTATTTTTTTCAATCTAACAACTATTCAAAGGACAAAGCCTTTAACAAAAGCTGACTTATTTTAGGGGGGGCCTCAAAATTATCTAAGTAAAAAAAAGAAGGATACAAGCCACGAGGCATTTCATTTCTTCATGTCTGGCTTTTCTACTCTTATGCATTCTTAAATGTTCCAATTATTGGGGGAGGTGTTATGCTCCCTTTATGTTGTGTACCAATGTGATATCTAGAAGAAGTTAGACCAACAGGATAATTTTGGTCTTTTCTTTTGGTTTAAAGCTTGTTTTTTTGGGTATATCTAACTACTTGTTATAACATAAGATTGAAAGGAGTGACTTTATATAGACATAAGGCTCGTTAAATAAATTTATGTTAGTACAAAATGATGAATTTTTAGGTGAGAAGCTTGGTGAATTACATATTTACATATGATATGATGATGAGACCAAAGATTAGAAAAATGGTCTAAACCGGCCCACTTGGCCGACCTGCCATCGATTGTGTTGAATTTTGACTTTAGATGTGGCCCTCTATGGACAAAATGTGATAGAATTCACACCATGAAATTTGAATATGTTTTGTATTCTTATGTTTGTGTGTGCTTAGGGTTTTCCTTTAGTTTTCAGCTAGTTTGACAAAAGTTCCCAATAATGGCTTGCCAACTTCTTCATTTCTGTGTAAAAAAAAATTCATTTCTTTCTTTTTATTCAACTACACTTTTTTTTATAAGCAAAATTGTATTGAAGAGAGTACAATGAGTACACCAACCCATATACATACAAGAGGTACTCAATTACACTAACAAGTTGGATTTCCTACTTCTATGCTGCCTTGCGTCGGAGCTGCAACAAGGGTGAGAGAAGAGGGAAGATAGAAGGGCATGTTTCAATTATTTTTTAAATTTCGGTTAGCTTGTTTTGTAAAATTGTTTCTTAATTTCTTGTTTTTAAAAACTAAGAAAATAAAAACAGATAATATTTGTTTTAAACAATAATTTTTTAAAACTATTTTATAAAACACTTTAAGAAACTAAAAAATGAAAACACAATCAAATAAGCCCAAGGTGTCTATTTGGTTTTGCTTTGAGCATCATATAACACACGTTTGCAGAATTCAAACGTGATCGTGTTGGGAGGAGATTAGGTTGAAAATTTTGATTATTAATCTTTCTGAAATGGATTACAGTAGAAGCAACTTTTTGTAGCTTTTACTTTTAGCTAAAATCAATTATATGAATGATCGACTTTACTTTTATGAGAGTCAAAAGTGATTATAAAAATGATTTTGGTATGTTTGTGTATTATCGAGTAGAATTGATTTTGCCTCTAAAATAATTCTAACCTGAAGTTGAGATTTTGAACTTTTTCCCCCAAATGTGATTTTTACCTTCAACTTTATTGTTCAACTCACTTTTACTTGAATGTATGCAAACAAAAGTTACTCAACGGTTAACCCGCTATACTAAAACCAAATTTAGTTAAAAAGTGATTTTGTAAAATTGAATTTAGTTAAAAAGTGAATTGAATGTAATCTATATGATTGACTAGATATAAAGATGTTTCGCTTCGTACGTTCGAAATTGTTTCTAGCCTCATAATCGATTGTGAGTGGAGGTTCCATTTTGTAGCGATGGCTTGAAATTGATTCTAAGTGGGACTAAGTTCGAAGTTCATTCTGATGTAATTTTACACTTATAAATTAGATATCTAAACTATCCTAACAAATGAATGAATAAAAACCACTATTCTTATAAATTATCCAAACATAAATCACAATATTTTCAACTCTCTGCTTGCTAAAATCAAATTTTGTCGTAGAACCAAACACTTGTAAATGACTCCCGTTTGAATACATTTTACGTAAAAGTGAGGTGAATGCTAAATTTGAGTGTAAAAATCGAGTTTTTAGGCAAAAACTACAACCACATCTTCAAGTTAGAATCAAATTTCTAACATCAATTCTGTTGAGAACATGCAAACAGGTAAAACTTAATTATATGTCTCAAGCATTACTTTTGGCTCTCCCAAAAGTGAAACCAATAATGCACTTTCTTTAAAATCAATTTTCACCATCGTTATACCAAATACTCGCAGAAGACATCAAAGTGATTTTGATATGTTTTTTAATAGAATTGATTTTGCCTAAAAAGAATTTTAATGTTTGGATTCAGAGCTTTTGCCTCTTAAATTTAAACCCTTAAATTTATTGTTCAATTCACTTTTATGTTCGACCTACATTTAAAATCAATTTTACGACCATAAAACCAACCAAACACTCACTAAGAGAGACCCGGGGAGGTGAGGAGGCTTGTTTGATTATGTTTGATTTTTTTTTATTTTTAAAATTAATTTTTGAACGCTGTTTTTTAAAAACAACATGTATCTGTTTTGATTTTTTAGTTTTAAAAACATGAAAATAAGAAAGATTTACAAAGTATGTTAACCAAACTAATTTTTTGCTTTTTAGATTTTAAAAACTGAAAAATGGATTTTCAAATGTTATTTAATTATACCCTAGACAAAACCGTTGAGAGCTGCAGAAAGGATCCATTTCTTTGATAAAAAAATGTCTTATTTTGATTCTTTAAACAGACGCCAATATGCATTTGCAGAACAAAAATTATGATTTGTTTATTTTTTATTATACATTATAGAATATGACATGTTTCTTTTTATTTGATTAATGGGAGTGGGAGGGAAACTAATAAATTAATAATCTTAGAATAATGTGTTAAAGACTTGTGGTATGATAGAAAATTCCTTCACTAGGGGCCGCATCTCATCTTTGGGAGCCTCCTGCAGATCTAACTTTTCCACTCCTTCAATTCAATCATTTATTAATAGGACTTGTAATTTCTTTTAAACTAGATATTTTTTGAGTGCAATGGTACTCACTAGCCCCTTAAGTTGGATAGGATTACTATAAGCGGCAAAATTCTCTATTAAAAGTTTTAAGGCTGCTTCATTTTCACGACTTGATTCGAATTTAGAACATTGATTAAATTGAAGAGACTCAAACCATCACATCTAAACGGTCTTTGCAGCATGGAAGTTGCAATTGTATCTATTGATTTCTTTACATACCCTTGATTTTTGAATATGTATTCAATTACTTTTAACAAGAATTTTTTTATGAACTTATTTCGGTCATGGGCAACTTAACAATGGATCATCTGATTCTCAAATTATGTATTTCTTAGGCTTTTAAAAAAAGCATAATTGACTAATTATCCCTTATACAAATTGCTATTATTCTTCTTAGCATACTATTAAGTAGATCATCCAAACGTTACTTCACCAAAAAAAAAATCATCCAAACGTTATTTTTCAAAATCAAACGGATCTATCTAGTTTATAAAATGCTTAACAGAGAAATTCAGAGAATTATAAGGCTCATTACTGACACATATTACATAATGTCAGCACTTTTTTAATTAATTAAACTAAATTAAAAAGCAACTGGACTATGATATGTATCTGAAAACTCAACATCATTTTGTTGAATTAACCCAACACTTGGATGAGATGATAGAGACTTCTTTCAGCTTAACTAAAGTTCTGAGTTCAAATTCAGTCTTTGAGCATACAATAGTGTTTTTTTGAGAAAGAGTTTTATCGCACATCGTAATCCTACCCGATTCAAGAAATTAGTCTATACAATTGAGGGCCGAGAATTCAGTTTATAAAAAAGAATTAGTTTATATTACCTGTTATGTTAGCTAGCTTAGCTTGCATTGGCAAAGGGAAAGGCAAAGGTGGAGATCACATGGGTCAGCATCTCCACATGGAATCTCATCCACAAGACACGTGCATCACACAGAGCTTCCCTCATCTTTTGCAGAGGAGAAAAGTCTTGGAAAGATAAAATCTGACCAATACCAACCATTTCAAATGGCTGCAGAATCGGATAAGAGTTTAACCTCATGCTTTTACCAATCCAGTAGCTTAAGCATATTTTAAAAGGATTAATAAAGAATATAAAATAATTAATATACTCATAATAGTTTAACCTCATGATTTTACTAATATTGACCTTTGTTTAGAAACATATTTCACACTGATAAATACTGAATTTAGTTTATCACTGTAGAAATTGAATCTGAAAACACCAGATAGATTCTCTATATCACTTGTACAATGGTGTTGGTTGAAACATAAGGACTTATTATATGAGTAGGTCACACAATGATGATTAAAAAAATAGAATTAAGCCTTTATTATAGCTTTTAGCTTCTTATATATCACTCTTTAGTGTATAGAGAACCAATGGATCGGAACAAATTTGTTGTTAAAAAAACTATAAGTAAATATTGAAGTCATTTTTTGAGCATTGAATGGCTAAATGCATAAGCACTATGCAGACTGTACATCGTACAAAACTGCTTAACTGCAAATGAAAATGAAATATAGGAAAAACCCTCCTTATCTGTTAACAGTACTGTAGTTTTATAATAAGAGAATCTTTAGGGCTTCGCGTCACACTTTGCCTCCTTGTCTATACACATGTCTCTAAGATAGGAGTCTCTTTCATGAACTTAATAATTAATCCCCCGAAGTTAGTTGTTTAATTTAATATCTATATACTTAAATTTGCAATTACTAAGGCTGCTAATTGAAGGTTAGATTCCACTAATGATTAAATCCATACCTGAAAGGTCTCATCATACAAGGCTGTCTAAGCAACGAATGCCTACCTTGTAAGAATATTAATTGGTTTTCAGTTATAGTGATGCAATTTTTTTGATCAATTATTATAAGTTCTGTTTTATGCCATTTGCGCTAATTATCAAAGAATAATGTTTGACCAATTGTTATAATCATAAATCCTAAATATATTAGACAACACATTAGCAGTAGCAATAAATAATGGGAGTTTCCTAATCTTGTACTGGAATGCAGTTAGGAGTAGCATATAATTAGCAATGGTCCCCTTCAGTTTTTTTTTTTGGTTGGGACCGATCCTGACTATTCATCGAGTGATCTAATACTTTCAATGAAAGACTAATTTCCGTTTGTGTTAGGATCAAATTTCGCATTGGCCAACATAGAGTTTGTCTACCGCGAGAATCAAACTCGAGAGCACCGGGTCGACCCTCCGTGCCCCAAGATAGATTAAAAGCGCATGTAACCATGTGATATAATTCATGATTTCTAGCTTGCTAAATGATGTGTGTGTGTGTGTATATATAATTACTAACAAATTCAATCATGGGAATATGAACAACAATTGATGTGATGCTTTGTCAAAAAAAAAATACTATGTGAAGAAATAAGAGAGGCATCCAGCAAGCAGATAGTACTATAGCCTTATATTTTCATGCTAGCTGTTTGCTGGAACCCAACAATGATACTTACATTATATAGCCACACTAATATTAATAACCATATATAATTCAAATTTGTTTCAATGCTTATTCCATATTTTCCTTCAATAAAATGGCAACCACAAATAAAATTAAAATATATATTTTAAGTGACAATTAATTTTACTTTTAATTTATAGCTTGTTGTGACTGTTAACGTTGTTGGCATTTTTGTGATGGCATACAAAGAAAGAGCTGTGGAAGAAAACGAGGTTTGGAAAGCAAAGTAGTAATCGATAGAGACTGAGACAGTTGCATCAGAAAGAAGGACCCTTCGACCTTACCTGTTGAATTGAGGATAAAAACAATAATTGGCAATAATAGGAAGAGAATGAAAACGAAACAAGGGTAGATCCAAAACTAAAGAAAAGAAAAAACTCACCAATAATAACATTAATATATATCGATTGGCTCCACCTTACCCTTCAAACAGTACTCAATAAAAAACAATATATAGAATCTCAGAAATGATGATACCACATTGTAAAACTTGTCATTTCATTAAGAATAAGGAAATTCAGACACTGCATGTGTAATATGCAGTAGCAGAAGTAATCTTTAAATAGGTTCTTGATGTTGTTCTTATAGTTATCTTTATAAATAAATTAAAATGGTCCTCTGAATAACTCCTGGACCCAATTTTATTACAAGAAAACAAAATGGAGAAAAGTCATTTTAACTTTTGGAATTGGAAGTAGCAGATAGAGTAATGGGGACATTGAATTTAAGTGAAAGTTCCAATCATACTACTAAAATTGAATTTTTGGGTTATAGGGTAGGCAACATATATAAAACGAGTGGACCATTGGATTTCCCATACCTTAGTTAAATTTCATCCATTGATTGTCTACACCAATAAAATGGAACATATCCCATCAGAATTATGGACCCCAATTTTTGTTACAACCTGGAACCCCTTAGCTGTTCCAGCGTAACAGAGTAGCAGCCATGTGTGTATGGAAAATAACAAACTATGTAGACCTAGCTTTGTACTTATGCCTTGGGTCCCTTAATGGTCCCAAACTTGTGGGAACTATAACAGGAATACAGTTACTGTTAATTGTGTTTGTTGTAGATTCATGTGCAGTTTTCTCAATTAATTGGATAACTCTTTAATTAGTATACCATACTATTTAGAAGGACTTAGATGAAACTCGTTTAAAAGGCCAGCAATTATTTATAACAAGCTTCCCCTAAAAAGATCCCCACCACTGGAGTTTTAAATTGTAATGGCTAACACTGCACTTGGTCATGTTAGGCAAATTCCACCATGTGTGTAGGGGTGGGAATAGACTGAACCGAGTTAGGCTTTATATGGTTTTGGGCTTGACATGTGTTGACAATGTGAGGTTTGAGTTTGGTGGCCTTTCGTAGACCCATTTTTTAGGTCTAGTTTGGCATTTCTAAAAGTCTGACAAGTCTTGAAAGTCTGTTTAAAAAGCTTATTTCACTATTTTTTTAAGAAAGCCTACAACTTTTCATAAGCGTAAGCTTTTGTAAATAAACTAACAAGCTAATAGGTCTATGAGATTAAGTTCTAATCCAAAGATGGTCTAATAATTTCAGAGAAAATGTACCATCGGTATTCTCAAAGAGACAAGTTAGTGGAAATCCAAAGTGGTTAACACTCATACGAGTCCAAATGCCAAACCTCGACCTAATCAAGGGAGCCCGCTTTTTGATCCAATGATACAAGGAAGATTGGTTAGGAAGTAAAATTATCACACAAACATATGTTCATATGTTTCCTCTGCGATTAGTGTGATAAATCAATTCTTAAATTTTCCTGGCTAGAATCATTGTATGCCATGGTTCGAATTTTGAAGTGTGAAAATAGAGGACATACTCAGATAGTTGGCTACTTGGATGCTGATTGAGCATGTTCACACATTCATAGGCAATATACTTATGTGTGTGGTGTACTAGTTAGAGGAAATTCAATATCATGGAAGAGTAGGAAACAAAAATATAATAGGAAGATCTAGTGTCGAAGTTTAACACAATGTCATGGAATTAGTGATACAATCAAGTTTGTCAAACTCGAGAGTCTAAGTAAACTCGTGAAACATATGTAGACTCGACTAGTAAACTTGTATGAGTCTTTTTTTTTTGTCGAGACCAGAGTATCCACCGCCGAACGCAGTGACTAATCCCCTCGCTGGATTGGAGGCACCTCAAAGGGTGGGACAGCTGGCCCAGGGATTTAAAACTCCATACCCAAGACGAGGATCGAACCCTCGACATTTGGTTAATGGAGGATGAGCCACAACCACTCAACCACACCCTCTAGGTTTTGTATGAGTCTACCTACTACCAAACAAAATGACATATATAACCATATAGTATAGATTAACACAACAATAATTAAACATTTTAACACCACAATAAAGCAAAGGAGCAAACAACAATATTAAAATGTGTTGGTACATATTACTAGATAAGATCGTACTAAATTAATAACTAAATCATACATGAATTCATAAAAAAACGTAAGTTATTAAAATGAAAATAATTCCAAAAACAAGAGCTAGTTTGATCAAACACTCATAAATAGGTAATTCAATCGAAGTAGCTAACAACATCATGTAAAATTAAAGAATCATAAACTTACAGTAAAATTGAGAGTTTACCGATTTTATCAGAGATTACTTAAACTTGTACGAGTTTACGAAAAAGATAGTTTACCTACTAATTGACTCGTTATTATGATCTAGAATCGTAAACTCGTAAGATTTTAAGAGTTAACTCGAGAGTTAAACAACCATGGATACAATAACTCATTTGGTTGACTTATTGGGCAAATGAGTTTTTTTACTAGCTAGGTCTATGTCTCCTGCAAGAAAACTTAGCCTTATTAGAAGGTAAGGTTACATGGAGTTAAATTATTCCCCTTCTAAGTCTTCAAGATGTTGTGCAAATAACGGTAATCTGTGATAATCAAGTGGCATTGCATATCGCCTCTAATCTTGTTTTTTAACAGATGACTAAACATATTTGAACTAGATTTCTATTTTATTATAGAGAAGATCGAATCAACCGACATCACAACATATTTCAACTACTTTGACGACCCATTATGTATTTATTAAATGTCCAAAGTGATCTCAAATCAGTTATAAAGGAAGATGTATTGAACAGAAGACGATTAACATATTGAACAGACCAATGAAATTGAGAGAGAGATAAAAAGGATGTAGGAAGATGTATATAAAGATAGAAGGAAAGGAGCCAAACCCGATTTAGCAATAGAATATTAGATAATAAGGGGTAGTATTGCTTTCGTAGTTAATATGTAATTAATGCAAAGATTGTAGATTGATTCTCTTAAGGTCTGTATCACAAAATCTTCATGTGATATTTCTAATCTTATCACTAGAGATTTCTTTCCAATTGATCCAATATTAGGTATTAATGAGTAGCTTAAAATTCCCATTAACACGTGTTTTAATTTCCATATGGATTTGTTGTGATATTAGAATTTTTCATATAGTTTGTTTTCTTTTTAATTAATGACCTAATGTACTTGTTGTATGCAAGAAAAATCTTCTTAACTTTATTTTCAGGAATAAAATGCATCTAACCAAGAAGACGAGAAATATGCAAAATGAAGATTAGTGATAATAACAAGAATGAATAACATATTTGGAAAATAACAAAAACAACTTTATAACATTTTTTTTCCATTTCATAAAATGCCACATTATCTTACTTTCTAATATAATCTTCTTGCCTAAGTAACTCTTTACAAGTATGTATGTGTATCCGTTTAAAAACAGAAAATAACAATTTCAAAATAAATTAAATGGGTCCCTAATCCCTATATTTCAAATACGTACTAAGTGTCCATCTCTCTCTCTTTTTCCTAGGTTAGAGTATCAACCGCTGAACGCAATGGCTAATTCCCTCAAATAGTAGGACAGTTAGCCCAAGAATTTAAAGCTACTCTGTACCTAAGACGAGGATCGAATCTCGACACTTAGTTATTGGTTAATGGAGGAAGAGTTTCTTTGTTTCTGATATAATTTGCCTTTATAGATTTACATTATTATTATTACATGAAACTCAATTTAAAATCTCTCAGTTGTTGATCACTCCTCTCTCTATAGACTCAAACCCCGTTTTGTTTTCAACGCCCCACCCCCCTATATATTTCTTTCTCTTCCTTTTATTTATTACAATAGCAGAGAGAAGAGAAGATATTATGTGCCTGCTCTAGGGAGGTTGGAGAGGAGAAGAAACAGATTCATTGCTTAATTAAATCTTCCTCCACCAACAATGGCCGTTACTACCTCTTTTCTCAACGCCACAGAAAAGAAACACTGGTGGCTCACAAACCGTAAGGTAAACTTCCAATACTTTAACATTATTAGTCACTCTTAAGTTTCCAAAAGGTTTCTCCTTTATTTATTCTGGTTTCATTTTCTGTCTTGTAGATTGTTGAGAAATCTATCAAAGACGCTCGTAGTCTCATTGCGACACAAGAACGTAACGAGATTGTTTCAGCTTTAAGTCTTTTAGATGCGGCTCTTGCTATTTCTCCACGCTTAGATCAAGCACTTGAGCTCAAAGCGAAGTCTCTTCTATTTTTGAGGAAATACAAAGACGTGGCGAATATGCTTCAGGATTATATTCCAAGCTTGAAAATGGCAAATGATGATTCTGGTTCAGTTTCTTCTGATAGTTCATCATCTCAACAGCTTCTTTCTTCATCGGATTCCTCTGTTCCAGATCAGAGTTTTAAGTGCTTCTCTGTTTCTGATTTGAAAAAGAGAGTCATGGCTGGACTCTGCAAAAGTGGCGATAAGGAAGGCTATTGGAGGTAAATAAATAAATAAAATGAAATTAATTAATTAAATGTCATTATTGCTTTCGGTTGGTTTTGCAAACTGTTCACTGTGTCTAGGATTTAATTTTAAAATGGGGTTTGGAGTTCAGTTTTTAATGAACATCAGTGACCACCGTGAGTTTTTAGATCAGATCGGACTCCTTCATGGGGTTTCAGTAAATGCTGTTGCCAGCTATAATTATAACCAACTGTTTCCCCACACTTGCTTTTAAATACTACCCAATTAAATTCAATCCACATTAATAGGTACTATAACAAACAAGGAGAGAGACCAGTGGGAATATAATGTAATATTAAATATAGTTAGCGTAAAATGCTTCCCAAAGAATATAATGCAAAATAATTAATAATAAAAAAAAGTGAAATTGTTTTATTGGGTAAATTTTGAGTTAATTTACTAATGAAATGTTAATGTGAATTGCAGATACTTAGTTTTGGGCAAAGCATGCTGCCACTTAGGCTTAATGGAAGATGCAATGGTTCTTCTTCAAACAGGTAAACGCCTCGCCTGCGCGGCGTTCCGGCGAGAGAGTGTGTGTTTGTCCGACGACAGCTTCTCCCTCTGGAACACACCATTCACCGGCGATGCGACCTCCACAAAGAAATCCGGCACCACCCCACCTCGCAACCCTTTAACAGAATCAGAAACCGTAAACCAACTTCTCGCACATATAAAGTTCCTTCTCCGGCGACGAGCCGCCGCAATTGCTGCCATGGACGCAGGACTCCATTCAGAAGCAATCCGTCACTTCTCAAAAATCGTTGACGGTCGACGTGGCGCTCCACAAGGATTCCTCGCTGAATGTTACATGTACAGAGCCTCTGCATTTCGTTCAGCAGGTAGAATCGCTGATTCAATCGCCGATTGTAACAAAACACTAGCACTGGACCCCACTTGTATCCAAGCATTAGAAGCCAGAGCTTCTCTATTAGAAACTATTCGTTGTTATCCAGATTCTCTTCACGATCTAGAACACTTGAAGCTCTTATATAACTCCATTTTACGTGATCGTAAACTCGCCGGTCCACCGTGGAAACGCCATAACGTCCGTTACAGGGAGATTCCAGGGAATCTTTGTACTCTCACAGCTAAGATTCAACAACTGAAACAAATTTTAGCTTCTGGTGAAACACGTAATGTGGATTACTATGCTTTGATGGGATTGCGAAGAGGGTGTAGTCGTTCGGAGTTACAGAGAAGTCATCTATTGCTGTGTTTGAAACATAAACCTGAGAAAGCTAGTGGTTTCATCGAACGGTGTGAATTTGCTGATGAGCGTGATGTTGAGTCTGTTAAGGAAAGGACGAGGATGTCTGCTTTGTTGTTGTATAGGTTGATTCAAAAAGGTTATTCAAATGTAATGGGAACTATTATGGATGAAGAGGTTGCTGAGAAACAGAGGAAGAAAGCTTTGGTACAGTTACAACAACAAACAACTGTAACTGCACATGTACAAGTTCAAGTGGAACAGAAAACAAAAGATGAAGTGAAGAAGAATTGTAAGCCGTCGGATGAATTTGAATTTGCGGATAAGTTGGATAAGTTTGCAATGTCTTCTCCTACAATTGCGAATCCAACGGTTTTTCAAGGTGTGTTTTGCCGTGATCTAACGGTGGTTGGGAATTTGCTTTCACAAGCCAGGTTCAATAGGTCAATTCCGGTCAAGTACGAGGCGCTTAGTTGCTGATTGGGGGGAGTTTTGGAAATTTTACCGGCGGTAAAAAAATATCTTGGATTGGTCAACACTTGTACAAAATGGATTAATTAATTAATTTTTAAACTGCCGGGAAAATTTTGTTTTTCCATCTTGCTATTATGCTTATCTCTGTCACGTGTACAGCGTATCAGTTTCCAAGAGTCTTGATTAAGTCTATTATGCTTATCTTAATTCTTAAAAACTATTTTATCATCTCAAAAAAATATAAAATTAAAAAGGTTAATTTAAAAAGTTTATAGTACAATGAATTGAATATTGAATGCACTATGCAGTGGTGCTACTAATGGGTAAATTAGCATTTGGGTTACCCTTTTATCATGTGTTGTGGAAATGGGGAAATTTGTTTGTTTATGGTTTTGGTCAAATGATAAGAGAGACTGTAGCTACTGCATGCCTCCTCGGCATTTTCCCATGTCTTGTCTAGTTGCATTAAATTTTTGCTGTGGTTAGTCCATCCAAGAAACTGGTTTCTGACATTCCATTAGATTTTGTTCACATCTGTGTCCGCCAAAAAAATTGTTGCTTCCAAGTATGGTGGATTACCAATTCCTGTTTGAATATTGAACCTATAATGCCCATTTACCAGTCTCATGCTTATTGATTTTAGATAGGTTTATGTGAACGATAATACTTGTTGAGTTATTTGACTGGAGAGGAAAAAAAATTAGTACGATCCTGATAGAGTATCAGCTCTCAATTAGCAAGAAACAGTGACAGAATCATGACATAAGGCAACAAAGTAATAAAAGGAAAAAACTTTCTTCATTAATATTCTGATATCCAATCCCTTCATTCATTACTACATTATATAGCCACTGTAGCAGCAGGCACAGCTGTGAATAGTACACTAACAGCTGTAATTCTTATCCTAATAGTGACACAGCACAATACATAGGATTCTACTGTTGCCCTACACCAAAAAAAGATAAAACAAAATGGGAATATAGATTCAAAAACATTCTAAGACCTAAGGTACTATTTGAGAGTGACTTCATAGTCTTTGGCCCACTTGGGCTGCATACGGTTCCTCTTGGCCCTTACTTGTGGAGTTGGGTGCTCATCTATATCATTGGGCTCCTCTTCATCATCAATTTGGGCCAAATCTTCATCATGGGTCATTACATTACCATCCCCATCCACAAGCACCTTGTCCTCAAGGTGTAATTCTGGGTATACTTTCTTCATGTCAGCAAGTGGTTCCCAAGTGGCATCTTCAGGGTATAATCCCTGCCACTGTATGAGCACTTCAGGTTCAGCACTTGGAGCTTTAATTCTCCAAGTCAAGGCAGCAGCAGGAGTGATAATAGGAGAGTTTCCCTCAGCTTGCAGAGGTAATTCTAAGGGGCGGGCAGCAGCATCTTGACAAGGTTTAAGTTGAGAAACATGTATAACTCTATGAATCTTACTTTGAGATGGAAGGTCAACCTCAAAAGCCACTTCACCAATTGCTCTCAGCAACTTAAAAGGCCCATAGTATCTCTTGGAAAGCTTGTGAGTTCGTTGAGCACCGAGGGAACTTTGTCTATAAGGACGTAACTTGATGAACACCAAATCACCCACTTTGAAAGGGTGAGGCAGCCTCTTCTTGTCAGCATAAAGTTTCATAGTTTTTTGAGCCTTCAATAGTTTTGTTCTCAGTTTTTCCAGAATAGTGTCTCTGTTAAGCAATTCAGTTTCCACAGCTTCAATGTTTGTAGTGCCCCCTGCATACTGTGTCAGAGTTGGTGGAGGCTTACCATACACAATCTGAAATGGTGTTAAACCAGTAGATGAATGGACTGAGGTGTTGTAATGCCACTCAGCCCAATGCAGAAGTTTTCCCCATCTGTTTGGTTGATCAAAGACAAAACAACGGAGATATTGTTGCAGAATTTTGTTAACTATTTCAGTCTGTCCATCACTTTGAGGGTGATAGGCAGAAGACATCCTCAACTTTGTACCACTTAGACGAAACAGCTCTTGCCAGAAATGACTCAGAAAAATAGGATCCCTGTCTGAGACTATGCTTTTGGGCATGCCATGCAACTTACAAATCATCTCAGCAAATAAATGAGCAACAGAAACAGCAGTAAAACTAGTGGACAGTTTACCAAAATGTGCAGCTTTTGAGAATCTGTCTACTACCACTAATATTGTTGTGTAACTTTGGAAAGAAGGGAGCCCTGTGATGAAGTCTAAGGATATATCTTCCCAAACAGCAGTAGGGACAGGTAAAGGTTGCAAAAGACCAAAAGGTAAATGATTTGGGTGTTTGGTTTGTTGACAAACAGAACAAGAATTAACAAAAGTAATGACATCTTGTTTCATACCTACCCAAAAAGCATTTTCTTTCAAGCGACCATATGTTTTGGTTATGCCGCTATGACCCCCTAGCTGAGATGCGTGAAATTCCTCCAGTAAAAGTGTTTTTAACTCAGATGAATCAGGAATGAACAATTTATCATGAAAAAATAGCAAGTTATCATGGACCTTATAATGGGGCAGATCTGATGGAGTAGAAATAACCTGCTGTATCAATTTCTGTGCCTTGGAATCAGTAGCCAAATGCTGCCGGAGTTTGTGTAAAAATTCTGGTTGAGGGATAGTAATAGCAAGGCATGTCGCTGAAGCATCATGGACACGGGATAGAGCATCCGCAACTCTATTTTGAGCCCCTGGTTTGTAGACAATTTCATAGGAATACCCCATGAGCTTGGAGAGGTAAAATTGTTGCTCCGGAGTTTGGATAACCTGTGTGAGTAGCTCACGAAGGCTTCGTTGATCTGTGTAAATAATGAACTTGCGCCCAAGGAGATAGGTGCGCCATTTTTTAACTGCTGAGACAATTGCACAAAGTTCTCGGACATAGGTTGAAGCATTGAGAAGCTTGTTGCAGAATTTCTTGCTGAAATAAGATATAGGATGGTTTTTTTGAATTAAGACAGCCCCCATGCCTAACCCGGAAGCATCAGTCTCCACAATAAATTCTGTACTAAAATCTGGGAGAGCTAAAACAGGGGCCTCTGTCATGGCCTGTTTCAGCTTGTTGAAAGCTGTAGTTGCTGCATCAGTCCACTGGAAAGAGTCCTTCTTGAGTAGCTCGGTCAAAGGTTGTGCAATTGAAGCATAACCTTTAACAAATTTTCTGTAGAATCCAGTCAGACCCAAAAATTCACGCAGCTGTTTGAGTGTCTTAGGAACAGGCCAGTCAGCCATGGCTGTGATTTTTTCAGGGTCTGGTCCTACGCCCGCAGCAGAAACCACATGACCTAAGTAATGAATAGTATTCTTTGCAAACAAACACTTAGATTGTTTCAAAAAGAATTGGTTAGTCATCAAGCAATTGAAAACAACTTCTAAGTGGTGTAAGTGCTCTTCCATTGTCTTACTAAAAACCAGAATATCGTCAAAAAAGACAATGACAAATTTTCGCAAAAAAGGTTCAAAAATTGAATTCATTGTAGCTTGAAAAGAAGAAGGGGCATTACAAAGCCCAAAAGGCATAACCAGAAATTCATAATGGCCCTGGTGAGTTCTAAAAGCTGTTTTATGAGTGTCACCGGGGTTCATAAGAATTTGGTGGTAGCCAGAACGTAAATCAAGTTTTGTAAACCAAGAAGTGCCATATAACTCATCCAAAAGTTCATCTATAGAAGGAATAGGGAACCTGTCTTTTACTGTAATAGCATTTAGTGCACGGTAATCGACACAAAAGCGCCATGTACCATCCTTTTTCTTGACCAAAAGGACTGGTGAGGAAAAGGCACTTGAACTATGTTGGATGAGCCTTTGTTGCAACATGTCACGAATCTGTTTTTCTATTTCTTGCTTTTGGAACTGAGGGTATCTATAAGGTTTGATGTTAACAGGGTCTGATCCTTTGGTGAGGGTAATATGGTGGTTTATTTTTCGTGAAGGTGGAATGGTTGAGGGTGGTGAGAAAAGAGTTGTGAATTTGTCTAATAGGGGTTGTATTAGGGGGTCAGTGGCTGAAGTGTTTGAGGAAGGGGTTTTGGTCTCAATAAGTTGAAGTTGGTAGCAAGTATCAATGGAGTGTGTGGCTGCCAATCTTTTTAGTTGGTTAAGTGAGGCTGGTTCAGGAGGTGATTTAGGTGGTGCAGCTATCTGAATCAACTGGTTTTCTTTAAAAATTTCAGAGTGAGTTTGTTATAATCCATCAAAACAGGTCCCAAAGATTTGAGCCATTGGACTCCTAACACCAGTTCGGTTCCACTAATGGGCAGCACATATAAATCAACTACAAATTCAGTAGAGTCCAGTAAAATGTGGACATTTGGACACATGTAAACACAATCAAGTTCCTCACCATTTCCCACAAGAACTTGAAAGGCTTTGGCTGGTTGGAGGGGTAAGTTAAGTTGTTTAGCAACTCTGGTTTGGATGAAATTGTGAGTGCTACCTGTGTCAACGAGGACTGTGACTGCGGTTTTTTGAATTTGGCCAGTGAGTCTTAGTGTTTGAGGAATTGGGTGGCCCATGAGGGCGTGAAAACTGATTTGAGGTGCAGGTGTGCTTTGGTTTGGGTCATTGTCACTAGGTGAAGAGTTGGATGGTTCTTCTAGTAGCTGTGTAATGGTGTCAGTGTTTGGGTCATGGTCTTCAGAGTCAGCTATGAGAAGGTGAAAATGCCGTTTACATTTGTGACCCGGAACAAATTTGTCATCACAGTTATAACATAGGCCTTGTTCTCTACGGGCTTGGAGTTCAATGGGACTGAGGCGTTTGATTGGAGTAGCTTTGGTGAGCTGAGTGTTTGGTTTGGAGGGGTGTGTCATGAGTGTGGGTTTAAATGAGTGTTTAAAGTTTGAGGTAAGGGCTAAAGGTTTGGATTGTGAGGGTTTATCATTGAGTTTGTCTTCCTGTAACTTGGCCAAACTAATAGCATGTGTGAGGGATATAGGCTGAAAAGCTTGTATTTCACGGCGTATCTCAGGTTTCAACCCAGAAATAAAACAACTTAACAGAAATTGTGGTTGTAATCCAGTAATTCTATTAGCCAGAGTTTCAAAAGCAGTCTGATATGCACTAACAGAACCAGTTTGACATAGCTTAAATAACGCACCTTTTGGATCGTCGTATTGCGACGGCGCGAAACGAAGCTCGACGGCGTGAATGAAGTTTGCCCACGACTGTAGCTGTCCATTCGCGTGCATCCACTGAAACCATGTAAGTGCTTCACCCTCCATGTAAAATGAGGCCATTCTGAGTCGTTGATCGTTGGGTGTTTGGTGAAACTCGAAAAACTGGTTGATCTTGAAGATCCAACCTAGGGCGTCACTACCATCGAATCTGGGAAGTTCGAGCTTGATGGCCGAAGTCCGGTATGACGGCGTGTTGAAATCGTGGTTCTGAGCTTGAAACCCAGGCGGTGGTAGACGAGCTCGTAGCGAGGTGAACTCGGTGGTGAGAGCGACGAGGTGAGTCTCGATAGTTTGGTGGCTCTGGACGAGTTGGCGAAGGATAGATGCGAGTTCGTCTGATGATGGTGTGGGTGGCGGTGAGGACATGGTGGAGGTGTGTGAATGGCGCGATGGAGATTAGGGAAGAGAAGAGGGATGGAGAACGGCGGTGACGTTTTTGGGGATTTAGGGTTAGGTGTGTTTGGTAGTGTGGGGTCGTGTTTGGAATATGTGATAGCAGGTTTGAGTGTGTGCAATGAAAGCACCAATTGATAGAGTATCAGCTCTCAATTAGCAAGAAACAGTGACAGAATCATGACATAAGGCAACAAAGTAATAAAAGGAAAAAACTTTCTTCATTAATATTCTGATATCCAATCCCTTCATTCATTACTACATTATATAGCCACTGTAGCAGCAGGCACAGCTGTGAATAGTACACTAACAGCTGTAATTCTTATCCTAATAGTGACACAGCACAATACATAGGATTCTACTGTTGCCCTACACCAAAAAAAGATAAAACAAAATGGGAATATAGATTCAAAAACATTCTAAGACCTAAGGTACTATTTGAGAGTGACTTCATAGTCTTTGGCCCACTTGGGCTGCATACGGTTCCTCTTGGCCCTTACTTGTGGAGTTGGGTGCTCATCTATATCATTGGGCTCCTCTTCATCATCAATTTGGGCCAAATCTTCATCATGGGTCATTACAGATCCCTTATCGAAAATTTCTCCCTTATTGTTTTTTTATTAAAGGTCCAAGTTACAACACCACAACATTCCTTGGATGGCAAACACCCAACAATCAAGACTATTGGAGAAGGTGAAAAAAAGAACTTCGGGGTCTAACAAAAATATGACAACCCAAGTTCAAGAAATGTGTCAAGTTTGCAAAGCTGCCCGCAATCATATGACTTCATACTATTATTTAAAGTTGTTCGGTCCTTACCCGAACTCAAGGGAGTCGATGTGGTAATTCAGGTGAGTTCCTGTCGAGTCCAACCTCGGCACTGATCTGATGAGAGAGCTGTGAGAGGGAGCAGTTGCGCACAGATCGCCAGATGCGACTTCCCAGTGCGCACTTGGGCTGATATTGGAGCCAAATTCGGACTTGGGCTCGGCCTAGTCCGGAACAAAAGTATTTGATAAAAGTGATTGAAAACAACTTATTTTCTTCCTTTTGTTGTGATGCTCTAGTTATCATGACCTTCCTTAGTATGTTCTTGTTTTCGATACTCCTCTTCTAACCGAATATGATTTCCCAATTGATCTAGAGAAATGTCCTCCATTATATGTTTCAAACTTCTTTTGAAGTCTTTCCCTGAAGGGGGAGTTTATCAATGATGATGAGACAACGATGGTTTCATGCTTATGCATTTTATATATGTTCTTTATAATTATTAAGAATACTTTCTTTTTATGCATTAATTCCATAATTGGCCTATTATCAACCATCTTGTAATTGTTGAAATGAGTAACCAAAAATTTCTTACTTGTTGCATCTTCTTGCTTGTACTTTGTTTCAAGTTTGTTCCAAAGATTCTTAGCAGAATTTTCACCTTGATAGATATCGAACAAAATCTGACATCACGTTGAGAATATGTCCCCATGCATATTTTGTCATCATTTTCCCACTTTTGGCGTCCTCTAATTTCAACGCTATAGTTTTGTTGTCCTTTTCCTTTGGCCTTGGAGTATTCAACACATATGAAACCTTCAGATTAGGAGAAATTGCATCTTCTTTTGTCAACGGAGGAAATAATTACCACCACCAAACTTCTCCAATTTCACAAAAATCAGAAGTTATCTTTGAGTGATGTTTGAAACTTTAGAAATATCACAAAATTGTTTTAAATATCATTTTGAACTCTCACAGTAATAAAATGTAATAAACTTGTTTTAAATAAAATTATTGTTTTACTAAATTCACTTAAAAACTTTAGAAATATCATAAAATTTTACCACAATAATTAAGTATATAAACAAACAAATTTGTTGCCAACTGGTGAAGGACACTCTGAAGTCGTGTCTAGGAGAAAAAGGGTTGTCAGTTTATCTAACATTACACAAACACAAGAAAAGTAAGGTTCCTAATCTGCACTCAATACAAGAAAACAAAGGGATTGGAGAGCATATGTCAAATCAACTTTTACATTCCCATGATGGACTCTTTACCCATACATACATGCATGGATTCGATTCCTTACTTTCATTTTTGAATGAACACATTGTTACAGGCCTGTCAATCAATGTTTTTCAATTAAATATAATTTTTTTATAAGTCCAATAAAATAAAAGTTTTGGTTATCATTAACATTTTCCAAGCTTTTACGGGTTAACAATGTAGGTAAAAGAGGGTTGTTGGGAGAATAATGAAGGCCATCAACCTCTACACCCTAATAATGGTATTTTGTTTGAAGTGTGCCTTCTGATACACGAAAAAGCCTGTGTATATTTCTTTTCTCATGCAAAGATGCATTATGTTGCGTTTCAACAGTTATTATTCCTTGTATTTATCTTCGCAAGAAGGATCCAAAATAAGTCATAAAACGTGAGATATTTAAAACTATTCAGAGAGTACCCACTCAGCAACTTGACAAACTGTTTACGACTGTGTTGAGAATTTGCAAGACAGGTCGATGAGAAAATACGTTGCTTTCAAATTTCAATATCCAAAAAATAGCTAGGACCGATCATATGGCTTGTGTTCATTATTAATGCTAGGCTACCAGTTTCTACTGTCCCGTTTCCCAATGAGTTTAGCAACCACATGTATGTTCTCGATAGGGTGGAAACAGAGGAGGCTTACGGTCCACCCTATATCAAATCCAGGTTAGAGTAGACTTTTTTTAAAAATAAATCGAGTTAATTATTTTTTAAAAGTCTAATTAGCTAAAAAGATCAGACTATAAACTATGGAAAAGATCTTTCATTACTATTTTGACTATTATATTAAATTTGATGAACAAGATAATCTTAAATTCTTCCCCCGACAAAATAGTTATTTATTTTAATTTTTTTATGCAATATCTTTTATCTTACATGAAGATTAGGAAATGAAGTTTCGCGCGAGAATCCTCTTAACGAATTTATCCCGAACCCACTGTGGTTGGTTATTAAGCCATGAATTTAGTCAAAGTTCCGTTAAAAGTTGAAAGAACAGATTTTTGAATATTTTCATTAAGTGACATCTATCGTTTCCAAGATTTCAGAGTTATTCTTCTTCGCTAGAAATAGCATTGCTCATGAAAGTTTTAATTTATACCCATATTGAAGTCCCATTGAGTTGAGTTGGTTGGAGCTACGGACATCTTACGGTTGCTCTGGATTTGAATTTGGAATGTGACATTTACATTCTCCATTCCCCTATATGTGACCAATTTGGTAGCCTTTTGAACAAAAAAAAATACTCATTGAAAGCATAAATTAAAATCTTGTGGCGAAAGAAAAGGTGCTCCATGCCTGATTTCACTAGGTGTATACTTTATTCTGTAGTCAGAGCATTTGGGGAATCTACGCAAGACTTTTCTTGTGTGTAAATTCATCCAATAGGTAGCTTAATTAATTTGGTTCACACCAACAATTGTATTCCAAGACTTTGATATCATAGCGTGACATCAATATCCTTTTCCATACGAGTTGTAAAACTATAAACATAATGTTATTAAAATTTTATAAATAACTAAATCTATTTGAAGAATCAAATTTTTTATAGGACTGAAAATTATAGCACGTGATCTTTGAATGAATGGAAGATTGAAAAGAGGGAAGTCGTGGTCAGATACAATCATGCCAGTTGCACAAAATGTGCTCCTATCATATGCTTTCATCTCTGGCCAAACAATCATGGATTATGTAAGGTAGGGTCTTCTCGTAAGAGCTCCTATCAAAACTAGGATTTTTTTGGTGAAATCTTGTCAAAACTAGGTGGCATAAATAAACCATAATGTGTTAATTGAACTATCTTATACAAATGCTTTTCACATTCATATTTTAATTATTCATTCTATCTAATGATGTAATCCAAAGAGGCTCTAAAGAAAAGTTAAAAGAAGAGGAATGTGTGTTTCCTTCTGAGTAACCGTGGCATGTGGAATGGAATAGAATTTAGAAAAGATAAAACAGAGTTAGCTTTTTATTTATTATTGAGATCCGAGTCAGCAGTGCTCAAGGGTTTATATGTCACACCACATGCAATGCAAACTCATCTATCAAGTTTGCTAAGCTAAAAAATGAGTGTGAACGTAACCTGTTTACACCAGCCAGATTCCATCTATTAGGATCTTAGGAGACAAGATACGACCCTACAACATTGCAAACCTTTATAATGTCATACAATTAGTCAATATACATTTATAATATTAAGTCATTAACATTTAGCTAATAGTTAGGGATTTGAGTAGCATAGATCTTAGATTTGAACTTTATTGTTACCATTATGCCAAAAAATATGTACATAAGGATTCCTCTAATTATTTGAGTTTTTTTTTAACTCCATTACAGTTTTATGATATTGTTAAGAAAAAGGACAATTTTAAAGTTAGGAACGATGTTGGCAATTACTAACTGCACAGTAAATGTGAACGATTAAGAATATTGTCTAACTTTTTGGCGGGAAAGTTAGAATAACTTAAGCAAAAATGTTAGATAAGATAGTGATTTAAGATGGAGACAGAACTATGAGAAAGATTAAATGAAAATAGAGATAGATAGAAATGTGGAGATATCAAAGTTAGAGAATTCATATCCCTAGTAGGTAGCTCAGTTGGGGAGCTAAGAGATACCGAATGAGTGCAAGCAGGAGGTCCCGAATTCTAAATGAGTACTTAATTCTACTTTTATTACTATGGAGTAATCTCAAACTCGACTCTGACGATTTGGATCAATGGGCTGAATCGAGTTGTAGACACTTCTAACTTTAGGATCTATATATAAGCACCTACACGTTATGGACAATTGAATCTCATGTTGAAGGCTTTATTAATTGACATACTCCACATCACATGTGCATGAACCTTAGTGTATGCTTGGGCAAAGGGTTTTTGGGGGAGACTTTATAGATAATAAAGTCGAAGGAATGAGGAGTGGTGTAGGAAATAAACATCATAACGGTAGTTGCATGTAATTATTAAAAATTAGCAATTTAATAGGCTCGTAAGCCTAGTCTGCATTCGTTATATAGATGATTGGATGATTGCTATTTGTGGTGGTTACCACCTAGGCTCCAAGATCCCACCTACTCATTTAAGGTTAAAAGGTTAAAGCAAAGCTTACCAGCTTTTATCTCATAATTAAGATTTAAGAATAAGGTGAAACTACTTTTGTTTTTTTTATGATTGTGCTTCAACTTTCAATCCGTTATGTTATTATTGTGAAAAACCCAATTCCCATTTAGATACTAGATATAAGACCTACAAAGAGTTTATGAGTAATGGGTTTTGTAGATTAAGTCTAAAACAGTTGGCTCATACTTCGTCCAACCCCGTAGCTACTCAGTAGACATCTCTAACACGTGTGAAAAAGACCAAAATGCCATTAATGGGTCCCGTGATCCAGCGATGGTTCGGCGCACGGTCGTCCGAATCGGTTCGGACGTGGTGCCACCGAACCAGAAATAAACACACAGACACCCCCCTTTTTACTGGTTCGGTGGTACCACGTCCGAACTGGTTCGGCCAACCGTGCGTCGAACCAGTTAAAATGCAGTGTGGGGGATTTTTCTCCGTGAGGGCGTTTTGAGAATATTTAAGGTTTGGGGGTGTCCACCGAGTAGAGGGGGGTTGGACGAACTATGGCCCAAATAATTTAGGGCATGAGGGGGTATGATGAAAACTGAAGTCCCACATAAACTAGATATTAAAACTAAAGAGTTTATAAATTTGTGACTCAATCAGATAAGTAGGTCTTTTGGGCCAGTAACTATATTGCATACACCACCCCCCGGCAAAAATAACCTTTATTTTTTTTTTACCCCCACCCCTACATAACAGTGAAACCCAAAAATACCCCCCATTTAAAACATTCGCTCGGATTTACCTAATAAAAGTTAAAAAAAAAATTTGGTTTTTTCCCAAAACGGATTTATCTTTCAATTAGGTAAATCCATTTTGAGAAAAAAAGGAAAAACGGATTTCACACCCACCTGAGGTAAATCCGTTTTTGTTATTTTTAAAAGCGGATTTACCTATTTATTAGATAAATCCGCTTTGCAATTATTAAAAACGATGTTTACAAATTTCAGTTGAAAACAGATTTATCTCATTGATACATAAATCCGTTTTCCAAAAAAATCAAAAAACAGAATTAGATAAATCCGAGTGAATTTTTGAGCTGGGGTATGTTTGTGTTTTTAAATTTTGTGAAGGGTAATTACGTTTTTTTGCTGGGTCTATGAGGGTATAGGGTCAAAGGGCGGGGGTAAAAAAAACCCATAACCTTTTCACCCTACTTGTGTTCAAACTTTTGAGGCTTAGGTACGCCAATCACTTGAACTTTGTAATGTTTTAGGGTGTGTTTGATTCACTAAGCAGTAAGGGATTGGATTGAACAACTCCTGTTGTACCTTGTTTGATTTGAAAATTGTTCACAGTACTGGACAGAAATGAAGACAATGGACTGGACAAATACCCAAATTTCTGTACCTCACAAAACCACAATACAGCTTTCTGATCACTCAAAAAAAATACCAAAATATTAGTTTTATTTCCTATTCAATAATTTTTCTCTCTCCTCTCTCTCTCTCTCTCTCTCTCTCTCTCTCTCTCTCTCTCTCTCTCTCTCTCTCTCTCTCTCTCTCCCTCCCTCCCTCCCTCCCCTATCCCATTCTTCTTTATCATTTTCTCCACCTCTCTAATACTTTCTCTTCTCATGACCCATCTCCTCAATCTCTCTTTCTCGCCCCCCCTCTCTACCTCTCATCTCTTTTTTTTCTTCTCATCTCATGACCTCTCTCTCTCATCTCTCTCTCTCTCTCTCTCTCTCTCCCATCTTCTCCATCGTACGTCTTTATAATTTTTTAATTACATTATAATAGATGTTATATAAAATCATTATAAACATTAGAAAGAGAATTATAGTTAAATTTACATTCTTTTGCTTGTGCTGTCCATTGTTCACCAAACAATGTACTGGACAAAAGCTTGTCCAGCACTATCCAGTACTATCTTGTTTGCAAATCAAACGGATCCTTAATCTCTCTTGTTAATCTCTTCTTTTTCATCTCCATGTAGGTTCCGCGAACAAATACATAACAGAACCCCTCATGCAGCAGAATCCATTGTGGTACGCAAACATGTCATAAAATCAACGTTAATTTGTTAACCTGCAAAGATTTCTACATAATTATTACGACAGCTGTTTAAGAAAAGTAAGAATCATATCCACAACAACGACAAGGGTCTAATGATTGATACAGTTTAGACATAGGGGGGGTGGACTCACGGGGAAGGAATATCACTTGGTCTTTGATGAAGTGCACCCTTTTTCTTTTTACTGGTTTTGTTTGAGCAGTTTCGGGTACTGCTACATTTTGGGCAAAACCAATCCTCCTCAGGAACATGTGTGAGTGGAGGATCGCAGCAATCAATATGGGTACCGATTCCACAGCCAACAGAACCACTTTCATCACCGCAAATCAGCATGACATCTCCTCTATCCCGGGATCCACATACTTGACAAGTTATATCATCATCATCATTATCATCATTACAATCCTTAGGAGGAATGAGCCCCACAATAATCTCTTCTGCCTTACTTTGAAGTTTTGCAAATGACCTCTCTGCCCAAGGAAGAGTGCCATATAATACATGTCTCTCAAGGGAGAACCCGGGCTTGCATACATACTCAACCAAGTAATCAGCCACAACGCAAGGTATCTCGTGTTTTAAGAACTCTTGGACCCACAAATCAACGCGTGGCATGCTGGGGCTAACAATGGCATAGTCGATCCCAGTATCAAGGAAGCGAGTATATGGCGGAGACGTTGCTAATATTGTTCCATCTCCAGCTTTGACCACGCGCTTCAGAGTATCCTGTGAAACATATTTGTAGGATAAGAAATAGAAGTCTAACTCAATAATAAAGCGCAGATGAAATAGTTGCAATTTAGAAACCCGTTTATATTAATGTATAACTTATAGTTGAACGACCAACTGCATCATACTATAAAGAATAGTAGTAAACACTACACCCATTCACAGAACAAGATGAAAAGAATATTTAAACGAAATAAATTTCAAAGGAAAACATACCAAAGGCGGGGATATAAAATCACCATATACAACAATGCGCATCCCATAAAAAGCACCATGACCTGTTCTTTCTTTCAGTAGCCGCCACTTTCGCGGAGCCTCCATATTGATGGCACCATCCTCACTGAGACCATTCTTGTGCCACTCATAAGGCTCCTCTGGCAAGAATTTTCCCGCCAGGCTACTGGCAGTTAAGAAATCAGTTGTGAGAATCCACCTGCATTCCACCTGGGATTAATTAGACTATATATAGATGCATTAGAGAAAGCCAAAGTACATTAAGGGCGGGCATCAGACCCATTTTCCTTTTCAAAAGCATTTATAGGGCGTATGAGAGGAAAGGGAAGGAAATTAGTTAACGAATTTCATTCCTGCGCTTAAACTTAGATTTTTGTGCTTCAAAATACTGCATATTGACGGAACTCAAAAAGAAGTAGAAGTTTCTTTTGCTGGACAATGCGTTACAAGTATAACACCTTAAGATCCCTCCCTTATGAAAAATATGCAGATATAAGACTACGTCGTCCCTGTCTTTGTACTTTGAACACACTGTCAAAAGAAGGGGATGGGCTATAAATTTAATCTTTGCTTATGCCCGCTTTTCTTACCTTCCTGATGCAGTAGCAGCAAAAAATTTCTCTGTCCTGCGTATAGGGTCTGGGGCTATAAAGTGTGTCGCCTGATATGACCACTGATGAGAATCCCGGCAAACTCTTCCCTTCAGGCGCTTGATTACCTGTTGAAACTCTTTCCTCTGTAGGCGATGCCCACTTAATATAAAACATGTGGCTTCAGTTTTCACTCTTGCCTTAGATTCTGATATAGATGGATTGAGCACCATTTTCTTAGAGTTGGTATTTGGCTGCTTAACCCTAGATTTAATAGTTGGATTTACAACACTTCTTCCCTCCACTAAATCACACTCTCCATCAGTTGGTATATTCTCCTTCTCCTCTTGAATAAAATTCTCTGACTTATCTCTTGTTACATTTGAGTCCTCACTTATATTGCGTAAGGGCATTTCTTTCAGGACTTCTATCCCTGCCTCATCTCTAGTCACATTGGGAATCTTCTCCCCAGATACTGCCTCTTTCAATAAACCCTTCACAACTGTGGCCTTCTTGGTTCTACTTGCAGGGCGTTTTTTCGCTTGATGCTTTACTTTTAATTTTGAGGTTGAGTCAAACAGTGATGGTGGTTGCTGTTTTTCAGTTTCATTTGTGCCCTTTTTAGGGTGAGTTGCTTCTTTAGATTTATTTACACGGTGAACTGCTTCTGATTTCTCTTCAGTTGGTTTTTTGGGAAGATGAATCAATTCTTCATCAGGAGCCATTCCCAACTCATACTCACATTGGTCATCTGGCGCCTCTGTTTCCTCATCCAAAAATTCAGTTCTGCCACCAGCACCTTCTGCATGTTTACTAATAGTTTCTTGCTCCATTTGACAGGATGCCTGATGCTTTTTAGCAGCAGAAGTTGCCATCTCTTTGCTTGCACTGGAAGAACTTACACCTTCACCTCGTGGGGTACTTTTATTCAAGGAATCAGAACTTTTCAACTTAGTAATGACACCTTTTTTGGGTCTCGAACCCAGAGTTCTTTTGGCAACGGACTTCTTGCGGGGTGACTTTTTAATAAGCTTATTGTCTTTTTCATTGCTAAAATCTGAATAATTAAGACCAGCTGATGCTTCATTCTTTGACTTCTTTCCTGGTGATGAACACTCTAAATTTGTAGTGGCATTGGATTGCTCTGCTTCATTACCACCTTGTCCCATTCCAAAACCTGTTATATTAGACTCGCCACCAGTTTTAGACTCATTTATGCTCGGCATAGCCATTTGTGCTGAATTCAGATAGGCACTATCACATTGAGCAGATCCTGCATTTTTCAAGATAGGCTTCTCAAATGCCAGTGAGTTGGAGGTAGAAGCTGAAGATTTAGAAACCAAGTATGTGTTTGAGTTATTTATACCATCTTTGGAAACAGAAAAATCGCCGCCGGACTCAGGTGGCTTACCAACCACAGATGTCACCTTTAACCCTTCATATTTACCATTTGTTAGTGGGGTTCTTTCATTAGACAAGTTTGCATCAGCAGACATCTTTCTTGATTTTAATTTGGCAGAAGCAGCTTCAACTGTCCTCTTTTGAGGCAATAGATTATGACGGCGATCCCCTTCAATAACATCACTTCCTTTCCCGGAAATTTCGACACAGATAGATTTGATTCCCTCGCCTGCCTTTTCTACCTCAGAAGAAGTTTCGAGGTCGTTGCCTTCTTTGTCTGCACATTCATCTACAACACTTGAAAAAGTAAATCCCTTTTGGTTCTTCCTAGAATAACTAACAGCACTGAGTTTTTCTTCTGAATGTGCAAGTCTGCCAACACTTCCAGAAGTTGATTTCAAGTCGCTTATCTTCGTAGTCTCCGGAGTGATGTCACGCAGATTACGTTGCTGGCCAGATGAATTTGTATTTCCTGTAAGGCCAAAATCATCGCATCCATGAGCGTTTGGAAAACCAGCATGCTTAGAATCACAAGTCTTAACATATGATTCGGGTAGCTGACAAGAAACATCAGGTGCCTGACAGCTTAGGTCTTGATCAGAATTGTTCCTATTTCCAGAGATAGTTGAAGAGTCTTTAGCCTTAACGACTTTTGGCAAAACCTGTGGACCATTGGAATCTGGGTTGCCATTAGATGCATCATTTCTTCCAGATTTTGACAATCCATGACTCACAGCTGTACCAAATTTTGAACTAAGGGGACTTTTGATTCTATTATTTCCCCCTGATTGCCCCAGCTTGGAATCTTCAGCCTCTTCCTCAGAATCCTTAGCCTCTTCCACCATCATCTCTAGTTCAAAACCGCTGGTTGAGAATGATTAAAAGTTGAGTAATTAGTTGAAATGGATAAGAACTTTTAGAAGCTAAGGGAAAATAAACGCACAAGATTATTTTCATCCAGATGCCTTATGTCAGTCAGTTGAAAGTACATGTTTATAAATCCCCACCCCCCCAAAAAAAAAAAATTCTAAAGAATGCGAGTGGATAAGCATGTGGTGCATTATGTCTGTTGATATTAGGATGTTGGTCAAAGCAAATGTCATCTGATATTCCTATATTCCACTCAAACATTAGTTAAGTTATCACATCCTGCCATAAGATTATTTTATCACAATCATTATCAGATCCAATAAAATGAAACAAATAGTAAACAGTTTCCAAATACACAAGTTTCAGAAAAGAATATTCCCCTTCATTCATTCAGCCTCTAAGAACATAACAGGTGAAAAGCAAACATAACAAGAAAATGTATTGTGAATTGCATTTACACTTTGGTGTGGTACAACACTAACCTCTTGCTATATTTGTCTTCAGGAAGAAGCACCCAATCCCTCAGGCTGAAGAAATAAACCGCACATTATATATAGAGAACATAAAATTGCTGCCGTTTGAAACAACCCATTGAAAAAACTTAAATACATACCAATCTTCCAACCATCGATGGTTTACTAACTTTATTGTTCCCAATCTCTTGGCAAGCTCATACTTCTCCCCTGTATGCCAAGAAGAAATAAATATTTTGATATTGAAAGTCAAAAAACTTTAAAAGATAGAATCAAATGATATTCACACACATGAATAATCTGTGATAGAAGGCAATTAGGTAAACAAAAAGTAGTGTACATGTGATTGTAATTTAAATATCAAAGAATAAAGATGAAACAAACCTTCAAATTTGTAGCATATAAGATGAGTAACCTTGTTTGCCACTAATGGTTTGGAAAACTCTGCACCCATCAGGCCAACCATTGTCTGAAGAGGGAAGTTACGAGGTCAAGTAATGTTACATAATGTGAATAAGCTCCTAGAAGAAATCAGTATAATAAACAACAACAGATGCCCACCATAATGTCATCCCGATCCTGGCGTAGATAACCAGTCAAGCACATAATCAAATTATTAGCACCTGGTATTCCATTTAAATCTTTAGGCGGTCTGTACATAACCTGGTAAATGGAAAACAGAATTAACTCAGTTAGAGGGTAAAAATTCAAGAAATTTCTACAAAGTCAAAGAAACACATGCATAAATTCTGGACATAGAATATGCAGAAAAGAATTGACTTGTATTATGCCATCATAGTTTGATCCATTTAAGGTGTGGACAATTTCAATAACTTATAGTCCTTTTTTATGTGAAATTTAATTTAATTTAATAGTGCATAGAAGTATATTACATACTAAACAGGGATATCTATCCATCTAGGTGAGTTGGCTTCATGAACCAAACAATGATATTCTCAAAATTCATCTTAAGTAAAGGACTTTCCCTAACAAAAATTTCTTCAGCTTTTCATTCCATCTTCTAAATTAGAATTAGAATATTGACCATTTTAAAATATCTTCTGTTTGGTGCACGGTCCTCATAGAAGGTTTTCTTTGTAAATGCTGCTCCAACTATATGCCAAATACAATGATTCATAATCTAATGTTATTTTCACCTGCCCATTTATCCAAGTCAACATTCTCATATAGACTATACTTTGTTTCGCCTCTTACTAGCACTTTAATGCCCAATATTCACTACCATAGACAAGTCTTATAACTGTAATCCTATGTCTTACATCCCATCAATCTCTTCATTAGCTTATAAGATGGAACAAAGACACTTATACAATGCCAATTATTCCCCGGTATCTGAGCAAATATTCCCTAGTTAATAATTAATATTATTCGCCTATAGGAATTTATGACAGTATCAATGTGCATTTGGATAGAACAGTAGTGTAAAGAATGGAAGAAGAAACTAACCGAGGTAGAATCAACAGGCATTCCAATATCAGCACTGTGTTCAACCCACAGCGCAGTGACCAACTTCTTCCCATCCTTTCTGGCAGCAATACACACAGGATCGTCCTACATGCAAAACACACAGTTCGCTTCTTTCAATTCAACGTCAAGAAAATGGAAGAAAATGAAAAAGAAAGAGGGAATCAAACTCACATATGCAATCTTATCAACAATAACATGCGTACAATTTCTGTTGTACTTCCCTACATCAATTCCACCTCCGTTTACAAGCTTGAATCGGATCTAGACAATAACAATAGCAGTTCATCAATAATCAATTAAACTAAAACAACCTTTCAGATCAACAAAAATCGAAAAGAGGGAAAACCTGGTTTTCGATGAGGGGATTAAAACCAAAAAGAGCGAAACGAACACCGTGAAAAACTCGCGATGGAAGACTCGTTTCCAGCATTTGAGAAGAATGAATGAATGAATTTGTGGATTTCAGTAACAAAACTTCCCGAGGAAGACTTGAAATGGTAACCAGTGCAGTTAGCGGTGGAGGAAGGAAGGGTTTTAACTTTTAAATTTTTTATTTTTTAATTTCTTTTAATAGGCTTAAAAAAAGCGAGGGAATTTTTAATTTTGGAAGCGGGGGCGAAATCCCAAACCGCATGGGATCAAAGGCCCATATTTATACCGCGTTGGGCCGAAAGTTCTAGAAAGTCAACAAGAAACCGGATATCCATTCCAATGAGCGCGGGTTACACTTTTCTTTTTTATCGGACCCACGCAGTGTCCCAACGCTGTCAACGAAAGACTAATCTGCGCTCGCTACTTGGAGCTCTTAATTATTTCGCTAGCCAACAACACCTAATAGTTTGGTAGTGGTAGATGGAAACATTTAATTATTTATTAATTTACAAAATTAATTAAAAAAAGCATTGCATCACGTTAGTTGCTTGATTCAGTTCGACACTTCTTCAAACACCTCATCGGTACTCCGTTGGCCGAAGCAGAACCACAGTGAGTATCACCGCAGTCAATTTCAATGGGTCGGGTTGCTATGATAATAACGGCGGTGGCTTTCTTAGCCATCGGAGTGATATTCTCGCCGGAGACATTCGAATCAAAATCAACCACTCTTACCACCTACCTCAAATTGGCTCACCTTCTTGGCTTCTCAATCGCTTTCGGGGCTGCTCTCTGGGTCACCTTCATCGGCGGAATCATCATGTTCAAGTATGTATTTCTCATCACCCTTCAAAGTCCCCAATTTTTAATAATTATTTTATCTATTTTTCCGATTTGTAAATTATTCATTAATTAATTATCCAATATTGTGAGTGTTGTGCTTTAGGAACCTGCCGAGGCATCAATTTGGTAACCTACAAAGCAAGATGTTTCCGGCGTATTTCGCAATGGTCGGTATCTGTTGCGCCGTAACGGTGGCTTCCTTTGGCTACATCCACCCATGGAAAACTTCCTCTACTACTGAAAAATATCAACTCGGCTTCTTGCTCTCTGCCCTTGCATTCAATCTTACAAACTTGTTCGTCTTTACACCCATGACCATTGAGGTAGTTTCCTTTTCTTTTCTTTTTTCCCTGTTTCCCGAATCCCGTCGCTTGATTTCTAGTACTACTTTTTGTGTGTATTGCAATGACGTACTCCTTTCGAGCTATTTATGATAAAAAGTGCATTTCATTGAATAATCGATATATCTGGTGGATATTATAGACCATATATATCAATCATTCAATGAACCTAAAACTGCAATTTTTGCTTATAAACAAATCCTGAGGAGATGAGGAATACCTTTTAGATGGAAAACAAGTCGGTTACGGACATGTCATCATGCCATGTCAAAATTCTATTAGCTTCTTTGCATTGTTCTTGCAAGCAAATCAAACAAAGCGTTAAAAGTTGATCTCTGTTAGTAATTAGAGGAAAGAAAATTATTTTTTTGAGGAACTGTGTTCACTATTTGTAAGGTGGAACTGAATTAGAGAATGAATTCATTTTACTGGTTGTATTGAACGCATTGAGCAAGTATTTATGCTAGAGTAATTAGCTAAGTGTGAGCTAGCAGACTTAACCAACTAATTACATTCAGTTATAGGTAATTAACTGCAAGATGAACTATCAATTTGATAAACACCTAAGCACCTGGGAGACCCTGCGGGGGAAGAACCAAGCTACTTAAGTACTTCCCCAAGTATCCCTTATACTTGTTGTGGGGCTTAGGCACCTTTTAATACCCAAGTACTTCCCCAAGTATCCCTTATACTTGTTGCGGGGGAAGAACCAAGCCACTTAAGTACTTCCCCTAGTATCCCTTTTAATACCCAAGTCACTATAATAGCACCCGCCAAGCCACTTAAGTACTTCCCCCAGTATCCCTTATACTTGTTGTGGGGCTTAGGCACCTTTTAATACCCAAGTCACTATAATAGCACCATGCTCACTCAGTGACACTTTACAAAATTTCGTCATCGGTCCAAAACCCCCCACCGATTAAGACTCAGATCTCCTTGGGTAGCCTTTTTCAAAGCACCGACAACATTTCTGATTCTAATTGATAAGCACCTAAGCACTTGGGAAACTCTCCTTTAAAAGCTAGCTATTAAGGGTGGAGAACCAAGCCACTTAAGTACTTCATCGAGTATCTCATACTACTTGATGCGAGATTTGGATACTTCCTAATATCCAAATCCCTATTACAGTTATCCCAATAATATATTTTATTTTGTGATGGAACTGAAAACCTAAAATGGAAGACTGAGTGAAATAACTCTAACTTGCGCCATATGATTATAGTGAAGATCAAAGTGATGATTTGTCTTTTCCTGCTTGCATTCTTAGCAAAATCAATTTTCCAAAATCAAAATGAATTTTTCCCTCAATTTAAATATTCACGAAAACATTCAAGTAGTGTTGTCAATAGTAGGGATGTGCATGGTACATAAACCATACCACACCACACCACACCATTTTTAAAAGGCTTAAATATGTTTTAGGCCCCTGCAAATATGGGGTGTTTTGGTTTAAGCCCCTGCAAATTTTTTATTTATTTATAAGCCCTTGCAAAATCACACGTTTTGTTTTAACCCCTTCTGTTAGCAAACTATTAGTCAGACATTATTTATTAGCCCCTGCAAATATACTTTTTTTTATTAGACCCTTGCAAAAAAAAAAAAGAAGGTTTAAGCCCCTGCAAATATAATTTTTTTTTAACGTGGAAGAGATTTTTAACGTCTGACTAACAGTTTGCTAACAGAAGGGGTTAAAACAAAACGTGTGATTTTGCAAGGGCTTATAAATAAATAAAAAATTTGCAGGTTTAAACCAAAATACCCCATAATTGCAGGGGCCTAAAACATATTTAAGCCTTTTCAAAATGCAGTTCTGGTAAACTGGTTTTGCAAAAACCAATTCCCATTTACAAAGCAGTTCAAAACCAATACGAAACTGGTTCGAAACCAGTTTTCACCAAAGAAAGCAATTTTTACCTTAACTGATTTATTGCAGCCAAAAAAACTGAGAAAGAGGGCATAGAAACTGATCAACCAAAATTAATCGGAGACTAAATCATCATCAACCAAAACACTGGCCTTAATCAAACATCAAGCAAATCTAAAACCAGTAAATCAACCACAAGCAATCAACAAAGAGGAACAATCGATGATAAACACGGGAAGCTATCAACAGAGAAGAACACATGATGAAGCAACGAAGATGCAACAGAGATGAACGGATTTCATTTTGAAGAATCGCAGATCAAAGAATAATTAGAAAAAATCTACAGAAACGGGAAGGAAGTCTTCAAAAGGAATATTCCAGCTGAAGCCTGAAAGATTGAGTGAGATTAGGCTTTCATAGAAAAAATCCTTCTAAAGAATTGTGTGAATCACTTATAGTGTTTGCGAAATTTGTTGGAAGCTTGTGGTTGACATTTGGGAACTACGTTCTTGAAGTTGAAGCTGTGAAGAAGAGAAAAGATTGTTGAGTGAAGGGATTTTTTTTTCGAAAGAGTGAGGAGGATTATGATTTGGTATTTTACCGGTTAATATATTTGGTATCCCGAATTTTCAGTTTTTTTATCAAACAAAATGGATCAGTTTTTTCAGATTTGGTATGGGCTTTTTTCAAAAGGTCCAGTATGGTTTTACAAGTGGTACTGGTGTACCGGTAACTTTGCACACCCCTAGTCAATAGTGCCTTATAAGGTTGTGATGCAGTGGATTGGAGTGGCCTTTGTTCGCTATAGGACGTGAAGTAACGGCGCAGTTTGGTGTACTGGCCGCTATCGTGGGCAAAATAGTGGCTGTCGTGGCCGCTATCCTAAGAAGTTCTTAAATTTAAATAGTAGTGCTTTTTTGTTCGGATTTCTCAGGAAATTTTCAATTAAATAACACCAAAACAGCGTTTGGGCTTCTCCCTCGCTCTGTCTACTACTACTGTCACTTTTACCTTCTCATTGGTCAGTCACAGATTGTTGTTGAGTTTTTATGTAGGTAATATAATGCATAAACTGTATAAAATATAAAAATAGCTGCCATCCTACTATCCGCTATCTTGCTATAGCGCTTTTGGCGTCAGCCGCTATGCAGGATTGATAACGCTGGTTACGAGCTTAGAATTCAAAATCCTTGATTGGTTGAATTTTCTTACAACGTTGCTCTCATTTCTTGATCCTATCGATTTAAGTTTCATTTGCATAAATCAATCTGTTCTCCAAATTTTTGTTGTGAAACATTATGCAAAATTAAGCTTAGCATTTGCCAGATCAATGATGGTGTTTGCTTATATTTCATAAGCTTGAATGAAGATCATGCTCACAAACATTTCGTGGGTTTTCTTTTTCTATTTTTGTTAACTTGTCTTGTTGCCATCTGTCACATTAACAACACTAGAGTAAAGGTCTTAATCATAACTCTTATTAAATCTTGAGTGCAACATTTTATGTTGTTAAGCTGCCAATAGTTTTACTACACCTTTTGATTGTGTATGAGTAATGCAACCATTTAGTTGGTCTGATACAGATGATGAAACAAAGGCATAAAGTGGAAAGAGAAAATAAAATCGGAGAGGAAGTTGGGTGGTCCAAAAATGTCGAAGTTGCAAAGAAAAACCCAAAGCTTGCAGCCATGAATAAGAAGTTTGGTATGATTCATGGATTATCTTCCCTTGCCAACATCATGTCATTTGGAAGCCTTGCAATACACTCTTGGTACTTGGCAGGTAAAATTGATCTGTGATTCAGCTTCTGCCTCTCGATCTATTTGAGATGGATGAGCACCTTATAAAACTTATATGAAGTTGGAATCCTTGTGTTGTCTGTATCTGCAAATTACTTGTTTTCTTCCCAAAAGTCTAGAATTTCTTTGCAATTGGTGAAATGTACTACCAAAGCATTATTACATGGAAACATAATGTCATAATGTAATCACCCACCCTACTTCAGATGAATAAAATAAGTAATCCCCTGTACCTTTCTGTAGTCAAAGGTGACAAACATTATAGTATAAATTATTATTTTTTTGACAAAATTATGGTATAAATTATATATGCTATCCATTTGCAGTTTTCTCATTGTACTAATCCGCTTTCTGTTCTGTGTTCAAATCCACAAATTAGCATGATACTTGACCGGGACAAAATTGAGACATTTTTTAATAGTCTTTCAAATTGAAGATTCATACTCCATGCTCCCTGAAAAAGCGCATGAGTTACCAGGGCAGGCTCACAATATTGAAAGTGTAGTGCACACACTTTATGCGTGCACATAATTCTGCAAACACAAATATAGTAGATTAATGGTAGTTTAACGACCATAGACATAAAAACCTAACTATGATATGCTGGTAGTTGTTTCAAGTGAATGGCTATCAGAGAGCCTTATTTTTTTGTTTACTTGAGTCTCAAGAGGAATCCTAGTTTGATCGGTTGAATCACAATAATATTTTGCCTGTTCTCATTACACTCCCACTCCTACTCCCAAACACCTCTTAATTTTCAAAAATACCCTCACGTGGAACACGCTCCTAAAAACCCTCACGTGTTTTGTCTTGGTACGATACTTTAGTACCAATTTAGTACGGTACTTTGATACGCTATCAAAGTACCGAACTAATTTGGTACTAAGGTACCGCACTCAACTTTTTTGAAAAATGAAGTATGGCTAAGGTAACGGGTATAAGGTACTTTTGTCATCTGTGTGGTGCATAGTGCATATCATGTAACTGTCAAACACTGTTGCAGAAGATAGTTGTATTTTGAAATGCTTGTCCCTTTGTTTTTTTAATGGAGTATGTCTAAATTTAATTGAACACTATGAGGAGATAAAAAGGAAGGAATAAGGAGAAAAATTGGGTGGGTCTTCATCAGAAAAAAAAATGGTCTTCAGTTGTTGATGAATAATAAATGAAAGGGTTCTTGTTGATTAAAAACAAATGGTCTTCATTAATTCAAAACAACGTCCTGTTCGGTACTTTAGTACCATACTTTTTGAGTGTGCAAAAATTATAAGTCACTGTACTAAAGTACCGAATCGGCTCGGTACTGTAGTTCCGTACTCGTTGAAAGCCTAAAAAAAAGGGACGAACTATTTTGTTCATTAAGAATGTTTTGGTTTTTTTGTAGGATCAGAGGTGTTTAGTGAGTAGGAGGGGGAATGTAATAAGAATGAGTCAAGTTCCATCGTTAAAAAGTCTGCTATGTTTTTTTTCCCAATTAGATGTGATAGAATTGGAGAATATCAATCATTCCAAATAACCGAGTCAAACTCACAAGTGAACTGTAAGTGTGATATTTCTAAATCGTATAAGTCTCACATCCCAAAGCTTTTATTTATATACTAAAGCGTAACATGAGCTTTTTTTGGCAGAGTGTAAAGTGAGCTTGATAGATATCCGGCCAATTATAGAAAAGAACAATTAAGTTGTTGAGAGAACAATTAAGTATTGTTGAACGGAAGTAACAAGTTGAAAGTTATAAAATAAAATACTTCATACATAATGAAAGGTGCATAGTGAAACCAAAATTATGTATGTTTGTTTTAATTAAATGACAAAAAAATAATAATAACATTAACGTAAGTATATACTTTTTTATTACGCTCACCTTCTTTCTTAATAGGAAAATCACTAGAACATAAAAGTATGTCGCTTAGATGGCGACTTCTCCAATATCTTCTCCACATCTCCCTAAAAGCCATTTTTTGACAAGAAATATTGAGAATCTAACATTTAATAAAAATCAGAGTTTTTACCAACTTATGGATTTGAAATTATTTAACGAAACAGAAAAAAATCATTTCCATAACCTTCAAAAGGCATAAACACCAAGAGGATAACTTCAAGTCATAGTTGAAAACAGAATATTTAAGTCATTATGACAACCATAGCTCAAATCCAAATGAACGGTTTACATAGTACATTAACTTTGAATCTAATTATCAAAGGTTAATGTCTCAAAATACAACACTTAAACATCAAACTCGGGTAAATTAAACAAGTACACTTAATCCATAAGTATCTTTCGATCTTAAGTAACTCTAACAGCTGCTTATTTCTCCTCGCATTCCTTTGTCTTGCCATGTCCATCTGAAAACACAACAACATAAACAGTGAGATAAAAATCTCAGTGAGTTCTTGCGCAACTCCTCACCATTTATCTCTCGTTGCCTTTTAATTATAATCTTTCTCTTAGAGTAATCCATAAGAAATTGAGTTATATCAATTTTAGCGTTCCTTTATTCCTCTCTCTACTCGAACCCCTTCTCACTCTCTTAAGCTCCACTCTTTTGTCTTCTAAAAATGGTGTTGTGATGTTTTGAAAGTTAAATGGAGAGGGAGTTAGTAGTGTTCAACTGATCCCCTATAACTTATGGGGTGAGCCCATAGTTTTGGACTCTATTAACAAAATTAATGTTTACTTCATGCACCCCCACTTACTAGCACAGAATTTGTTCAAATAAACTTTGATTCACAACCTATACTCAATTATTACACCTAGTCGATTAAGAAATTAAATCACATATCAAAGCATCTTAAATCTAAAGCAATAATATTTAAAGTATATTCTACCACAAAACCACCAATAACAATTCTCTTTCGCTAATAATGTTGATGGATAAGGAAAATACTAATAATACAAGTATAATGGCTTGTAGGACACATTTGATCATTATTTTCTTTAAGCTTTCGAAAAAGACCTGTCAATTCCTAGCGGGAGACCTGCCAATTCCTAGCGGATGCAAAAGACTGCCTCGTTGGTGAATTGGAGAAAGTATGCCATTGATATTTTTAACTCTCAGTTTTATTTGCCTCTGTGAACTGATATGGTTGTTTACGCAGCTAGATGGAGTTGTTGTCCAAAAATTTATTCTCCCAATTTTTTATCCTAGAAAAAATGTTTCATGATATTCTACTCTTTACCGACTAATAAACAAAATAGTGGCTTTTTTCAGCATATTCCTTCCTTCAAATTCAGAGCAAGAAGATCAATAATTCGATGGTCGTATATGTGGAGTCTATGATTGTACGGTGAAATCTGGACATTGAATTCAGTGACTTGTCGTTTCAAATCTTCTCTCAAATTAATTTTTGCGTTTTAGATTTTTATGTAGCTTTGTTAAAAATTGTCACCTCCTTAGGGGAGATCCAGATATTTTTGGACGACATGGAATCATGGATAACATCTAACTTGGAGAAGCCGCTCACAAGAACTCATTGTAACCTTCTTTACAAAATATACTGTTGAAAGTTTAAATAACATATTGTGTTGAATACTTCATGAATAATAATACCAAACGCATAGCATAAAATTTTTGCTCACATATGTCCATAAAAATCTTGTGAGGTGATGAGAAAATAATACATAGCATAAAATTTTCACCCATATGAGTCGCATGTTATTGAAGAACCTAAATCAATAATTTCCAAGATAAAACTATATATAACAATTGATCGAAAATTGATATATAAATAATTATTTAAAAATGAATCAAAAATATTAAAAAGTGTAGTTTTGGATAATCATATATTAATATTTTGGCCGTGGATTAGAGAAAATTCGACTAATATCCGCAAATTTTATAACAAATAGTTCTTTAACCAAAATATTGATATCATTGTGGCCAATCATTATGAGGAAGCTTTGATAACCTATGTGTCATATATTTAATTTTTAATGGGCAATAGTAAACACATAATGTAAGAAGTTGTGTGTAAGTTTTGTCCTAAAAAAATGGATTCCGGTCGAATTGCCACTTCCGATTTTCTATCTAGATTCAGGTTTTAGCCCGCTTTTCATGCAGAACGGTTCTCAAGTTCACTTGAACCAGACAGAGGACCGGTTCAAACGGGCGGACCGCCCTGTTTTGTTCTAATTTTGTCAACTTTGATAAAAAGTGTCCAATTTACACAAATTCGATCAACCGCGTCCTTAAAGGTTTTCCCAACTGTAGTGGAAGACAAATTGATTTTCTGCTTCCACACTTGTTGAGTTACCTTTGGTCTAACCTCCCTTGATTTCTTAAGATCTTGATGCTTTTCCCTCTGAAATCTAGGCAATTTGACATGAATCTTCTCCCCTTCGACAAAAATATTATCCAATATAATGGCCAATATATCCTGCTCGTTGACTCCATGGAACCATACAAAACCAAACCTCCTACCATTTGCCTTCTGCCTCGCCAGAATAACTACTTCTATCACCCTTCCATGTTTAGAGAAGACCTCAAGCATATTCCTAGCCCAACATCTCTCCGGAAAAAGAACGAAGTGTCCCTTGAGTCAATCTTACTATGGTTTTTTGCAATATCCACAATTCTCCTCCCCTTTCAACCATCGCCGGTCCTATATCTCCTATTACTCACCCTCTGCCATCCTCTATGATTTCAATGCCACCTGAAACCCTCCCTTGATCGTCCCCTCAACCTCTCTCTCTCTCTCTCTCTATCTTTCTCTCTCATCACATTTTTGCCAATGTGATTGTATATTACTATATGAAGAAAGTTACATTTTCAAGGGGACAAGTGAGAAGTTTTTTTTGGGTCAAATGTATAATATTTCATTGAAATTGGGCAAGGTCACAATATTACACACAAAGTGTAAGCATCATGCTCACAAGGAAGCAAAGCACCAAGCAAGTCTAAAACCATACGACAACCAAATCAGGTATATGCCGAGACTTCTAGTAATGAACATTAAGCCTAAGAGCAACACCTGAACAACTAGGATCCTAATGAAACTAATAAAAACGAAACATACACGCACCCTAATACAACCTAATGTAACCAATAATCAAAACCACAAAGTAGACCCTTAACCGTCTTCACTGCAGGATCAAAGCCAATTTCGCCGTCTGCATACATTGAACAATATGCACCATCGAGAGAACACAAGGCACCACAGAGAAACAAGGCAATGTCCCACGCAGTTGGAGTAGGAGGAGAAGCGGAAAGTCCATAATCTCCCCTAATTTGAAGGCCAAATGGCCCCGAGGACAATGCTTGAACTTGTAGGACCAAAAATATAAGAGCAGAATATGCCAAAAGATAGCAGGTACCGAAAACCAGAACCATAGATCGGATTCTTTGTCCATCTTCACTATCAAACCAAAACCACTTTTATAGACAAAATGTAACCACAAAACTAGCTCCACCAGAGAGAAAAACCACGGGCTCCACATAGAGGCAACACAAAATCCCACGAAGTTGGTGTAGGAGGAGAAACGGAAAGTCCAGAGTCTCCTCGTATTTGAAGACTAACTAGCCCCGAGGATAGAGCATTGAACCAGCGGAACCAAAAAGGATGAAGGCAGAGGAAGTTTTAGGAATATCGATTGCGAAAAGCGAGAAGGCAACAAATAGATGGATGGAAATAATGGTAATAGAGGTACGAAGGATCGCAAACAGAGGTAAGGCAACATAGGAGGAAAGGGTGAGCTCGCTAACAACCGAAGGGAAGGGAGGTAAGCCATGTCCGGTGGATCTGGTGGGTCGAGCGTATCTAGAGGTTTTGGGAGGGGGGTAATTCTGGTACAGCGAAAGGAGCAAAGCAGGTGTACGGAGGTTGTGGTGGCGGCGCGGTGGTGGCCGGTGGCCGACTGCTCTACAAGCAGCGACAGTGGCCTTTGCCGGAACAATGGGCGCCACATGCACCAACGTAGCCCTAGCAAAAGACCTAAGGAACTATGCCATATGTTTGGATGGTGCTTACTAGTGAGAAGTTGAACATGCAACCTGTGAGATACAAATATTACTATGCTCCACTAGACTATTCTTTGAGGTAGACCCTACATTTTGTGTATATGTAGTAAAAAAAAGAAAAGATAAAAATACTTTTTTTTTGAATTAAAAGATAAAAATACTTTAGATCATGGAAAGACTAAAATACCCTTTATAACAATGCAAATGCAGTGACAGCAGTAAATTCTGACTGTAGATGATCTCATTCCCCTTGAGGTTAATTAATTAGTAAAAAGATAATTTTATATTCATATATATTATAATTACAGTCTCATTGTGTTTATTGTTAATTGAATAAAATAAATATAATATTGCTAAAAAATTGAATAAACAATCAATAAAAATAATAGTGATGAGAGAATGTCAAGATTGCACAACGAAAAAGATTATAAATTGAAAAACATTATACAATTGAAAATAATTTCGATTTAAGAATTATATTTTTGAATTTATTATAAGAAAATAAATTACTCTTACATGATACCTCTGGTCTACAATATAAGAGAAAAAACACAACATCACACAAACCAATGAATGACATTGAAATCAATTATTCTCATTTAATAAGACTAAAAATTTACCTTCTTTTTAAGATTGCCTCTATTTAATCACACCACTTAAATAGGGACATATCTGGGATTGATCATTTAATACACATTAAAAATTGTGATTCTTTTTTATATTGTAGACCTTCAAAACACACTTTTTTTTCTTATATTTTTAAGAACAAATCCAATCGAACATGTGGCCAGTTTCTCTGACCTAGTTTTTGACCCATTTGGATTCTCTTCAAAAGGAAAGTCAAATAATGTGTACAATATGATAAGATTGTAATGCTCATATCGTGGAGATTCTATATGTTTATTAAATCGGTTTCTAAAACTTAAAATATGAATCATCCAATCTTTTATATCGTTGTGAATATAGAGATGATTATTTTCCAAAGGCTGCTTGGACTGAAAACCAATGAAATCATATGGATATTTGAGTCTTGATGACTACTTGCATAATCCCAACAGAAATATATCATCCAACAGTTGTCGCTACAATCTTTACAATAAAGCAAGTATATTTAGTGTGACTCACCATCCGCATCCAGAACAAGAAAAATGTTGCAAGCACCTTAGATATTATCTATACTTACCCATGCACAATGCTCTTAAGCAAGGAATTATCATCGTTAAATCAAACTAAATAAGGAATATGATCAGCTAAATTGTTCTCAACCTTCTATAAGCTCTGAGAAATACATTTTTTTTCTAACATTGTTTGATAGTATTATCTACACACCGCTATGTGCCAAAAAAAAAAAGAATAAGGTGAAATTAGGATTGGAAAAAACGGTGAGAAGGAAAAGCGGTTTATTAATTTTGTCCAACATATATCCACAATCGACGTGTAAATAATGAAGTAATGCCGCCAAGAAAGTGAGTCTCAATTTGGTTTGTTGAATGGATAAGCAATGGAGAAGAGCAACTTGGACTGTTTTGTTTGAAAGTGAAAAACTAGCCGTATAATGGTGACTAGGAAGAAATGAAGGAATAGTTGAGTAGACGAAAGAATCTTGTTCCAACCTTGTCGGGTTGTGTTATTAGTTAGACATGTGCAAAATGAATCATCATTGGTTGGAAAGTTGAAGAAATAGAATCTACCTCGTTTTCATGAATTGGCATTGTCTTTCCGAATCTGCCTATCTTGCAAAGTAGGAACACAATACCTATCACGTATACGCAACGTGCGACTCATACCTGGCTCCCACGTGTTACTACAAAAATTGTCTTACCTAACAACAACAATACCATTTTATAAAAGATTTTAAAATTTTATTTTTTATTTGATAATAAAGTAAACCCGCATTTATTCTATATTTTATAAATCTCACAAATATTAATTATAATAAAACCAATCAACTTCCCAACAAAGTTTCTTCGAGCGGTAACTGAGTTTAGATCCCACTTCAAAGTATCGAGTTCGAATTTTAAGTGTAGCAAAAACTCTATTCGAAAAAAAAAACTACGTGATCAGCCAGATCTCACCACAAGGTTTCGAATTCGAATTTTGAGTGTAGCAAAAACTCTATTGAGAGTGAAGAACCACGTGATCAACCAGATTCCTTGAACTGGATTAATCTCTGACAAAGTCAGCGAATATTGCTCACCAATAACACGATAACCAAAATAAAACTAATCAACTTAAACTTTTCTCAGGCTAGGGCTATTTTTGTGTAAATAAACAAAACGAGCATATCTGCCTATTTAAATGATAGTAAAACCAAAGTGAAACAAGAAGGATCGTAGGATTGTTTTGAGCGGTTGTTAAATGTAGATCTTAAAGTCTCAAATTTGAATATTGGTGTGGCAAGAAAATCTACTAGTATTAGGCAAGAAGTACCATAAGAATATTGGTGTGGCAAAAAAATCTACTAGTATTAGGCAAGAAGTACCATAAGAATATTGGCGTTGGCAAAAAAATCTACTAGTATTAGGCAAGAAGAACCACAAGAATCGACAAAATCAAGTAAATAATGTGCAGATTAAAGAATACAAATTCGAGCTAACAAGACTAATTAAATGAAGGAGAAAACAAAACAAAACAAAACAAAACGGCCATAGTTTACAATACTAAGCCTTTTCCTTAGTTTTTCTTACTAAATTGATTTTAGTCATTAGATCCCTTTTTTGTTAATCCAATTTAATCTAATGGCTGATAATGAATAAGGGTGTTGTTGTCATTTTAAAAATAAAAGTGTTGTATTTTTTAAAAACAATATGGGTGTTGATGGATATAATATATATATATATATATATATATATATTAAAATAAATACCGCCGCCGGTCGGTCGCCAGAGAGCCACCGTGATCGCCGCCGCCTGCCGGAGCACCGCCGCCGAAACCACCGTCGGCCGCCGGAGCTCCGCCAACAGCCACCGCCTACAACCACCACACACACACAGATATATATATATATATATATATATATATATATATATATATATATTTATATATAATATAAATATTATAATCCTAACCAATGTTATGTGCTTTTGTGGTAAGTGGCAATAACCACAAATTAGTACCCGAATGGTTAGTGACCACTAACCACAGATATGCATAGTGGTGGTTAGTGGCGATTAGTAGCCACTAACCACAGAATAGTGCAACAGTGGTTAATACCATAAATCTCAATGTCTTCATTAGAATAGTACATTAGAAATTCAATTTCTTCATTAATAGCTTAAATAAATTATGCAATCATGATTAAGAGCAAATTATAATCCTAACCAATGTTAGTACCCTAATGGTTAGTGGTCACTAACCACAGATATATATAATTGTGATTAGTGGTAGTTAGTGGCTTTACAGTTTGTTGGTTTTACGAAGCACGAGTTTTCGTTAATTTTTAGTTAAATTACCTTTCTACCCATTTAGTAACCAATAATAAACATATGTTTATTATTACATATCTTTTAATGGTGTCCACAAACCAAGTTTAATAAACAAGTCTCAATACTCAATAATAAACATATGTGGCAATCACACTCAAACAAAACGGTCTATAAAAGATTGAGTATTGAGACTTTTAATGGTGTCCACAAACCAAGTTTAATATCTTGCTCAAAAAGTGCAAGCAATTACTACATATCTTTTTCCTTCCCTTCATTGGGCAAACTAAATTTACCGATAACGAAAGTCTCCCCAACCACCTGTTGGTTCAACCTAACACTCAACTTCTATTATTAAAATTAAAATAATGGACAAACATAAGTATCCAATCAATTGAATGCAAACTTAACTTAAATTTAAGTATTAATTAATATTTGAGCAATATTCTTCTACAACCAGAATTCACGAGAGCCACAACAATTTTAATATTGAAATTAATGAATAAAGAATCATCTAAAATCCTACTAACCATGTGCCCTTCTCCTATACAATTGTCCACTCTCAGTAAATAATGATTCATTCCAGCTCATTCTAAGTTTTTTTTTAATGTAAAAATAGTGGCAAGTACCACCTGAAACTCACACATACAACTGCAATGTTCCGAGTTCAAACCCAAGTCTTCTCGACATTTGCCAGTTGAGCTAGACCTTAGACCTTATCAATAGATTCATCTAAGGTTAATCACACTATAAGCTCCCAAGAGTAACATCCGAGCAGGAATTAAAAGCAACACAAACAACTGCATATGTTGAGAAGCAACAAGTCTACTGAACCTTCTCAAAGACTCTCTCCCAGTTCGTATAAGTCCAGAGAATGGAGACTGGCGTTGACCAATATTGACTGAAACCACAGACCTTCCAACAACACTAGTATCAGATCTGCGGGGTAAAACAAGAGGCCACCACACTTTACGCCTTTGTTCTCTTCTTCCTCTGCGGATTTGGTTAAGTTCTTGGCGAATAACACTTCTAACTGTTTTCAAGTAGGAATTCATGTCATGATCTCTTTGTATACTTCCTCCAGAACCATAAGCTGATCTGTCACTTAATATCTCAAGTGGATGAGGTGTGTTTAAGAACACTAATTGTGCTGCTTTTAGCTGCTTTTCTATGTCACTTGATTCTGATAATGGAAAACATAGAAGATATAAACCACTTCCTTGTGGTAGTAGATCATGGCTTGGTGAAAATTTCTCATCTGGCTGTAGAATCAAAAATTCACCCATTGGTGTATATAGTAACTTCTGCAATAAACATTCACAAAAAAAGTAATTTAGAGGCTTATATGAAAGAAAATTTCCTACTCATTTAGGTTTGTATTGGCTTATGTTAAACTTATTTATTTGCATAGGCAAATGTCACTCGTCTCGTTAGGGTGTTTGAGAGAACTTATAGAAACACAAAAATGCTTATTTCGATAAAGGATAACAGCTAATAAGTTAATACAAAAACAATTATGACTATATTTTCTCTTTAATTATCATATAAGAGTTTATGTATAAGCTCTTCTATAATAAGGATATAATAATGTTAAACTATTTTTCTATAAGTTATAAGCTATCATGACGAGCTTATGAAAATCAGCTGAAAACAGTTTATCAACATGTCATAAGTTCTTTTCACAAGCTCTCCAAAAAAGTCTCGAAGGTGCTTATGCTATTAAATAAGCTCAGATAAGCCGATCCATCTGCACTTATATATAATAATGCTTATCTCATAAGCTCTTATAAAAGTTGTTTAACCAAATAGGCCCTAAAACTTTTTAGTTTTTTTTTTCCTTTTGGCTTCTCAAAATAAAACACTTTTTTTTGGATAAGTAGGACTTACTTGGTTATTGAGACATGGGTGATTACGGAAGTTCCCATTGATAGCCTTCAATATTTTTGCAACATGATCAGGGTAATTGCAAGAAAATGCACGAGGTACTATGTCTCTGTGCATTATAATTGCCTGAACATGACTTTTTGGTAGACCTAGTTTTTCTAGCAGACTATCACCTCCACACATGATGGAGGGGGAACCAAAAGTTATCACAGGAAGTAGAGAGGAAATAGGCACTTCTTCTCTTATCAAGAGCATGAGATTTACAAGTAATGCCAAGCTTCCACCAAGAGAATGACCGGTGAAACGGAAAGTTGCTCGAGGGCCTCGAGATTTTAGGTGGGCGAGAACTTCTGGTAACATCTGTTGATATATCCCTTTAGCAGCTTCATATATACCTCTGTGCACAATCACATCCAACCCCTAGATAAAGAAATGTGTACATCAGTATCTCATTTTCATCATATACTTTTAGATTTTAGATACTTATTAAGAAAGATTCAACATTGTTTAGTCATATCTGTGAGAAACAAATTTCCCCCTTAAACAACAAAATGACATGTAAACAAAATACTCGCTCTAGACCTATTTATGTGAAAAAATGCAGTTTTAGGATCATTGAATAACAGTTATACACTAATTTATGTGAAAAAATGCAGTTTTATGATCATTGAATAACAGTTATACACCAGATATATCAGTTTTACTCAATAAACCTAAAACTTCAGTTTTTTGCTTATAAATAAGTTCATTGAATAACAGTTATAGACCGGATACAACAGTTGTTCAATAAATCTAAAACTGCAATTTTTTCTTATGCATTTTTTGCTCACAAATAGGTCAAGAGGCAGTATACTTCGTACATTTCAGTCTGCAATATTAACAATTACCTCAAACTTAATTGGCTCAAAAAGTAGGTTTGCTTGCCAAGATGCCAGTGATTCTGAACCCTACATATTTAAAAAAAATGAGAGAGCATATCAGAAAATGTACATCCAGAATTGGTAGTGAATTGCATGCACTTTACTATCATAAGCTAAATAACAGAACTAGCAGCAATGCAACCAAGAAGTGCAACAAAAAATAGCAAAAGAAGTTCCTGATTAGTTTTTCCTACCTGAATAACAAAAAATCTTGTACCACTTTGGTCATCATCACAGATGAACCATTCACATGGTGACGAACGAATTGAGTTTAGATCATCTGCAACAGCTTGCTTAACTTCCTCCTTTGCAGCAACAACTGCTGTCACTGAATCAGTAGTTGCCATCAAAGAAGCCACCTCAGTGTCAAGGTTTTCATTGTTTCCATCAAGTGAAGCTTCCCCAGAAACCACATTTGAAGATTTGAATGGAAGTATGCTCTTTGTCTGAGCATGCAGATAAGAAGCAGCAGATGCAGCAATATTATAAGCAGCGCTAGCACTTATCCTGTATCCACTATTCTTTGGCTCTTTTCTTTCTTCTTCTTCTTCTTCTTCTTCTTTTTCCCTTTCTTTACTTTCAACTTGCTGATGAATTTTCTCAGATATTGCTGCTAATTCCTTTTTCTCTAGTGATGAAGTTACAAAACGCAGACCATAATGTTTCAAGAGTTTCCCTGGCTATATTATCAAAACCAAAAATACAAGTTAGTCTTTCATCTTTCATATAATATGAAGTAAATCCAGAAAGAGGGTACACTTTAAAACATGTTAAAACACAAAATTTTGCAATCCAAATCAACCACTTTACAAGCTGAGAAAAATTAAATTAATTACGACATAAGGAATCTTCAAATAATCAATGTATGTTCGAAACAAATCATCTAGATCACTTGACAAAAAGATAGATCTGAGGCCTTAAAAACCCATGAATGAGAATTTACAACCTTGTCAAGAAAGTAATAAAGTGCAAATAGAAAATTAATAACTAAATAAATAAAAGAAAGATCTCAAGATTCTGAAATTCAACTGAATCTACTAGTACCTTAATTTTGGGTATAGAATACGCCAAACTCCCCAAGTGTGACATTTGAGCATACAATCTAGCTTCACCTAAAGAAACCCTTCGCAGCATTCTGGAAAACGATTCTTTATCAAATTGAAAATCTTCTTCTTTTTCGTCATCATCAACCGTGCAAGCATCACACACCTCTTCATCATCATCACCATTGTTTTGATCGTTGTCCATGTCCTCCTTTTCATCACCGTTCTCTTTTTCCCCTTTCCACACCGATTTCACGTGCAAAATCTTCAAAACCCAATTTCGATTCTGATCCTCTCCGACATTCACGGAATCACCTTCCTCTTCATCTCTTACACCTTTCTCGCTATTCTCTTCCAAAACGGCGTCGTCAAGAGACGTACCACTAAACGTTCTATTCCCTAAACCACGCGGCTTTGGCCATAGAGATTCTAAAGGGTATCTAAATGAGAATCTTGAAAATATTGATTTTTGCGTTGGTTTTTCTGAAGTCGAACGATTCACCGCACTCACCTGAGAAGGGCTCGCACGTGTATCTAGAGATCCACCTATAGCGATCGAAGGAACAAACCCGTTTTTCAAACACATAGTTTCCATTGTTCTTTTTCTTCTGTAACACAACAATGTCCTCAACGATGATGTTTTTAATTTTCGGTGTTACGCTACGCAGTTGGTTTTGACGGTGCTTTTTTGTTTTTTGATTTGAAAGAAGAAACACGAAAAAAAATAAACGAAATAGAGAATGAATGACGATGCATCCAAGGCCTTTTAAAGGGGAAAGGAACGTAAAGAAACTAAAAACAGGTGACCAAATTCTTACCCTTGTTTGCTTCTAAAAGTAATTAATTTCTAATTGGTTGAATTAGATGAAAGTATTTATTGCGTTATTTATTCTTAATTTCGAGATAAGTGAATTTTTTTTTTGACACAGTTAAGTGAAATTATTAATGCGTGATTAGGTTTATTATTGCGGTCGTCGGGTAAAAACGACGGCGTTTCATTCGAGAGACTTTCCTTTCCTTTCGTGTTTGGGATTGGTGGGCAATGTCGAGTAGTGAAGGTGTGTGTCGTGTTTTGCATGTTCGTAGGAAAGCGCGTAATTCTTCTCTCGCAGATTCCGAGCTTTTAGAAGAAAGTGCCACGTCACCAAGTGTAGTTGATCTATACGGTACGTTCACTGACGTGTCGGGTAGGGCTTTTGGGGGATTGCCACATTACGATATGTGTCACCAAATTATCGCATTTCCTACGACTGTACAAACGTCAAATAAAATGCACCAATTCTGGAAACTTTTATTATTATATGCTAAATTTGGTTTTTATAATTCCGGAAATTTAATTGTATTATTATATAGTATCTAGAATTTATTTATTTTTAGATAAGCAAGTATCTAGTCTAGAAAATATGAATATGGATAACAATAATCAACGTGAGATATTAAAAAAATCGTCAATTCCTGAAAGTATTTATGAAGGAATCAAATTTAAACAGTATTATAAAAAGTATTTACTAAAATACTTTATTTTCTATTCATTTTCCAATTTTAGAAATGTATATATGCTAATTTCCTTTCTGGGGTGCCACATACTTTATTTACAAAAGTCCTAAAGAAAGCAAAACATTAAATACTCCATAAATGTTAAAATATAGATAGTAAACTCATTAGTTAGTAGTAAGGCTCATTAGTTGGTTAGTATACAAAATAGATGGTACACTCATTTGTTATTATCTTTTCTCATATGTAATATTTCACTACTTTCAATATAATAAATTTTTAAGGTTTTTTATCTAATTTTTATGAATGTCATGTTTTTCAACAATAACTTTATAATAGTAATGTATAGTTATCGACAGTCGCGGATCCAGAAATTTTTTTCGGTGAGGGCAAGAAAATAAATTATTTAATATATTTCATAGAAGAAAAAAATTAAAAGTTTTTAGAAAATACACAATCACATACGTAACAATAAAAGTCTAAAAAAGACATCTAAGTTTCTATGATTACACTTGTTACCTACGCATTTTTTTATATTATAAAAATCTTGTATGATATTTTCATTGTCAACATTATTAATAATAATATCTGTCGGTATATGTAACCAAAAATTAATTAAGCTATTGATCACTTATGATTGCGCAGCCAGTTCTTCACAAAACTCAATATAGGATAAACATCTTTCAACCATTGTATGCTAGAGAGAAAGCCTACTTTTTACTTTTTTATAGGTAAATGTTATTTGTTAATTGTTAGAGAGATGAGGGAAATGCTAGTTTCCAGGCTTTGAATCTTGGACCTTCTTCTTAAACTCATTTGGTATACATTAACTCGCCAATTGAACTACACCCACTTGGAATGTCTATCTTTTACTCACAATTGTGTGCTAATTAAATGAGTTGAACTTGTGTGTTTGAGTAATTAAATTTTAATGGGGTAAGGACATTTTTTAAATGGGGAAATAATGATTTAGTATATACTTATACATGAAATTACTTTTGTTGGTGGGGCACATAGTGTTGAATGTGCATCCGCCTCTCTGGTTATGGAGTTAGGTTCTACAACCATGGAAACGGTCACAATTTAATATTGAGGCCAACCGTAACGTAAGTCAACCTAACTAGGACCATGCCTGCTGTGATGATCTAATTTTTGGGGTTAAGGGTATGGAGATATTTATCTCAATATGACAAATTTGAGCTAATTTCATTTATTTAAATTCTAAAAGAAACTACTTTCTTTCGATAGACAGAGTGGTTGAGTGTCACTAACTACATACAACTGTGAGGTTTCGAGTTTAAATCCAAGACATAGTGTCTAGCCTAAGAATTTCGACATTTTCCAATTGTCAAGGGATATAGTTAGATGTATTATATATTTAACTACCTCAATAATTGTTGTTTAAGTCTTTTTGTCAAAAACAAATAAAAGTATATTAGACCAAAGAGATTAATGAACAACAACAAATATATTAGTTTAAGGTCATTTTAGTCTATTATTAGCTCAAACAAATATGAATCGTAAACCATCATCATATTAAAATAACAATAGTGTCCAACGTTATTTTTTTGAAACTCATGCACATAATTTTAAAAAGTGTCCAAACCAAAATTGCCAAATTAAGAAAGTTGGGAGAGAAAATCAAAAGTAAAGTAGAGAGACCAAATTTGTCAAACGGAAAAAGTTGAGCACCAAACGTAGTTGAACGATGCAATGATGTGCAAGATATTAGAGCTTGTTTTTGGAGTACAAATGAGGAGAGGAAGCGTAGCAACATGTGCCCTTATGCAATATGCTTCATTGAAATCTGACTATTTTTTTTGCTTAAATATGGTTTAGGTCTCTGCAAATATAATGAGTTTTTATTTTAGTCCCTGCAAATTTTTTAAAAAAAAGGTCCCTGCAAAAAAAAATTGTTTTAAAAAAGTCCATCTATTAAGTTACTGATACAAAAACTACTGACGTGTCAAACAGAGTGATGAGATGTAAAATCTTTTTGTTTTCTAATTATTTTTTAATTGATTATGTTTTGCCACCTATTAAAAGTGTTCCTAAATCCCTAAATTCCAATTCTCATTCAGCTTCTTCTTCTCTACTTCTCACCAGTCAAGCTTGGGCTTCTTCAATGAAGCCAAGTCTCACGCTTATCCATTAACTTCAATAATAACATTTTTCTATTTGTTTTATTTTAATTTTCTCCACTAAACGTATGTGCGTTGATGCAGCTGCTTATCACTTTTATGAGAATCGCGCTTTTCAGCAAAAACAAGAGGCGGATAGTACCACTCCCAGTGTCACCCAACTTGTTGAATGGTAGATCCTCACTCCTTTCTAAATTATCCAGAATACTACATAACTATAGGGACTACTATGTTATTAGTTTCAGCAGAAATTCTTATCTATGATTCTGTCATGATATCATAATGTTATATATATTCCTATCTCTGAGCTTGACATGACGATAACAAAGAGAAGAAGTTTGACTTTGAACTTCCATGGTGAGAAGAAGAGAAGAAGAACATGAATAAGAATTGGGAATTTAGGGCTTTAGGAAGGCAAACATAGTCAATCAAAAAATAATTAGAAAACAAAAAGATTTTACATCTTATCACTCCGTTTAACACGTCAGCAGTTTTTGTAACAGTAACTTAATAGAGAGATTTTTTTAAAACAAGTTGTTTTTGCAGGGACCTTTTTAAAACAAAAAAATTTGCAGTAAATAAAATCAAAACTCATTATATTTGCAGGGACCTAAACCATATTTAAGTTTTTTTCTTGATATAATTGAAATCTGACTAGTGGAGTTGCATATCTGTGCATCGGTCAACCTTCTTTGAAGTCACTCTTTGGTGTCCTTGGAAGGACGATAGAACTTTTTAAGGGAATACTTCTATCGCCATTGGTTTGAGTCACCAAATTTATTTGCAATTGAATTTCACTATTCGTAACAAATTTTATCTGTTTACTTTGAACTTGTATCTCTTATATATATGTGGCTTGTCATGCCACTTCAAATTGGCTCCAAAACTTTTTTTTTCTTTCCTTCTTTTCCTTTTTTCCATTTTTTCTCTTTTTCCTTTTTCTTCTTTTATATTTTAAAGTTTTACTTTTTTTCTTCATTTTTTTCCCTTCTTCCATTTTGGTTTCAGTTTTTTTTTTCTACTTTTATATTTTAAAATTTTGTATTTTTTCTTTTTTATATTTTAAGGGATATTTTACAGTCTAGAAAAATTTTAGATGTTTAAATATGTAAAAAAAGATTCTTCAATAATCCATTTTGTGAGAAAAAGATTTAATTTCATTACAAAATATGTAACGAGATGCTAAACAGTGTGTTTTGGTGTACTTGGGTAAAAAAATTATTTTGTACAAAAATGCGTAAAGTGAAATGTTAAGCAGTATGTTTTAGGGTACTTTAGGATTCATAAAAAAATTTAACTCTTCAAATACCAAAAATTTCTTCGAACGTAAACGGATTGGTAAAAAATAATAATAAGTTTGTGACAAAATACGTAAAGTGAGATGCTAAACAGCATGTTTTGGTGTACTTATGGTGGAAAAAAAATATTTTGTACCAAAATACGTGTGAAATGTTAAGCAGTATGTTTTCCGGTACTTTAGAATTCATAAAAAAAAATCCTTCAAATACCAGAAGTTTCTTCGTAAGTAAACTGTTTGGTTAAAAAAGAATAATAAGTTTGTGACAAAATACGTAAAGTGAGATGCTAAACAGTGTGCTTTAGTGTACTTGATTGTGAAAAAAATCATTTTGTACCAAAATGCTTAAAGTGAAATGTTAAATAGTATGTTTTGGAGTACTTTAGGATTCATAAAAACTTTTTAAGTCTTCAAATACCAGAAGTATCTTTGTAAATAACCGATTTGGTAAAAAATAATAATAAGTTTGTGATAAAATACGTAAAGTGTGATGCTGACGATGTATTTTGGGATACTATAGGGTCCCAAATTTTATTTTGATGTTCAGATACGCGAAGTTCGTTCCTCAATAACATGTTTGATGAAAAAGCAAAAAAACATTCGTGACAAAATAGGTTCCAGAAAAATGTTTACATGTTCAAATTGGTGTTTTCTTCTTTATTTTGATAATTTCACACCAGCGAGTATTAGAAGCATACTTAAATTGGTGTTTAGTTTTAAATCAGATTCTTTATGATACCTACATACATGTTTCACTTTCTATTTGTGTTGTCTTATTTTCTTTTTCATTATGGGTTAGGTTTTTATATTTCTGATAAATATAGATAACATTATTAAAACTTTTTATATTTTTTCTTCTTCTTATTATTTGTGAATTTTCAATTCCAATGTCTTTGTTAAAGTTTATTTTTAATTTTATAATATTGTTATTTAATTTATATTTAAAAGTTAACTTTTTTCTATGGGAACTTTGGTCTCATTTACAATAGAACTCCCCAACATTTTCTTACAATTTTGTATAGGTGTTTTTATTTTAATGGTGATTTTTATTTAACCTTGCATGATGTATTGATGTACTTCTTCCGGACTTGATTATAAGCAAAAATAATTACCTTTACACATATTAAGAATAGTAGTTTTATGCATTTAATTTTATTGGATTCATGGAAAAAATAAATACATTTACTAAACTATTTCTAATTAATAGTTATCTTCTCACAATATTAATGTTTTTTTGGTAAAAAAAGGAGTCGATTTAATACATTTATATCCATCGATACTAGCTCACCCCGTGCATCGCACGGGAGTGATACACATATATTTCAACCAACTATGTATAAGCTACTAGCTAACATTACTTTCAACTTTCTATAGGTGGTGCTATTTTATTGGTGGTTTTCATCTAACCCTGCACGATACCCACGTGTTTCACTTTCTATTTGTGTTGTCTTCTTTATTTTTGTCATTTCGCATCAAACGGTATTAAAAACATACTTTAACTGGTGTTTAAATTTTTATCTTCTTTCAACGGGAACTTCAGCCACATTTATAATACAACCTCCACCATCTTCTTTCAACTTTATATAACTGCTCCTATTTTATCATGAGTTTTCATACAACCATGCATGATACCCACGTGTTTTAGTTTTTAATTGTGTTGTCTTCTTTTCTTTCTTATCATGCGCTAAGTTTTTATATTTACATTTGATAAATATGAATTATGTTATTAAAAGCTTTAGACATTTTCTTCCCATTATCTATGGATGTTTAATTTCAAAGTTTTTTGTCAATATTCTTTTTAAATTTTATAATATTCTTATTTAATTTATAGCTATAATTTAATTTCAATCCACAATTATTTGACTATATATTTTACAAACCAACATCATTGGTCCACTAGCATAAGCTACCCTAGGACACGGGGTCGACTTAGTGCTCCCAAGTTTGATTCCTGCAGTGGACAGAAAACTGTTGTCTTGAATGATTGGTTTATTAAAGAGGGTTTCCCCTTCCGGTTTTACTTTAGTTTTGTTAACTAAAATTTAGTCAACCCCGTGCGTAGCACGGGTCAGGCGGCTAGTTAATGGAACTTCACGTAGCAATGAAAACTCCCTCCAATTCTTTCTTCAAACTCAAATGTGAATGACTCTTGTAATTCCAATGACTCTTGTGTAGTATATAAAAGGATTACATTGTCTTAAACTATTTTGGAGGTTGACTTTTTTTTACAAAGTTTTGGTGGTTAACTTAAGAGGTGTTAATTTACCTCGTTTGAATTATTGTTCATAGGTTCCTATTTCTCATGTAGCTAAAACCAGCTTCCCGGCAAACTCCAAAGGCATAACTAAACCATTTACCACTCTTGTAACATTCTAAATTCTATTCGTCAATAAAATCTAGTACCTTACAAATTTATAAAAAGAAAGATACACAAGTCAAATACAACGAAACATAAGTTCTTAATTGAAACTTCAATCCATAACAAGATCAATGTGTCTTTTCCTTCCCTTTCTTTTCAATTGTTTTCACCAGCTTATCTGAAAGCCACAACATATAATGGGCGAGATTATAAAAATTTCAGTGAGCTCCTCAACGGTACTTCACTATAAATATACTCACGTCAGTTTTTTTGGATGGAAAGTTAATCAGGGGGCCAAACTAGAGACGCCTAATATTTGTAACTACCATTTTAAGGTTCTGTTTGGCGCGTCCCATCAGCTAGCAGATGAATGTAGCGGATCAAAGTAGCAGGTGAAGAGTACACGTGCTTGGTAAGCACTAGTGTTTAACGTTTTTCGGATAGTGTTTAGCGTTTTTCGGGTAGCGTATAGCATTTTTTCAAACACTACTTCAAGTAGTGTTTTTTCAAACACTAGCGTATAGTAGATAACATTTCACATTTTTTGGCATTTTTATCCTTTTTATTTTTCTTAAATTACTTATCTATCCTTATTAAATAAATTAAATAAATGTAATCATTAATTAAATAAATATGTTCTTTTATGTCATTTTACATTTATCAGTTAGTTCAACCGCTAGCTTTACCAAATATCATCATTTGCTATCAGCTAGCTTATCCAATATCCGCTACTTTTTACCAAACAGAGCCTAAACTTTTTTTACAGGGGTCTAAATGGATTTTTGTCATATTTGCTAGGATCGAACATATATTTAAGCCTAAATAGTTTATAAACTATTTTAATATCATCAATTTTAATCTCAAAAAAAAAATCATTAATTTAGTCCCTAAAATTTTCACCATCTCTTCTATTTAAAAAGCAATCCAATCTGTAAGGCCTATTCCAACAGAAAAATGCCGAAATTATTAGGTTTGATATCATGTCTTTAGTTCAAACTCGAGATTGTATATATGTAATTTTCAAGTGGTATTTGTCGTATATATAGAACAAAAAATAAGTAATTAAAGGACTAACTTAATGAATATAGAATAGAATAGTTTAAAAAAGTATTTATTATATTTTTATTGATTCAGAAACCACGGCAGGCTGAAGTCGCAGTCGCAGCAGTGGAACAGGACGGAAAACGAAAAACTCGCCGGAAAACACACACAGGTTTGCTTCCTTTACTCCGTAATTCTCCTTCCCCTCTCCCATGATTGCGTCGCTTTAGCCGCACCTTAAACAGAAACGCTATGACTAAAAAGTAGCGGCGAGCTGTGGCTCCGCACTACTTCCAACCCCTAAGAAGCGAGAGCAGCAATGGAGGTGTGGGAGGCATAAGTCTTCTTTCCATTGCCATGTTTAGAAGATTACTGAAGGATCTTCATGTTGCACTCCAACCTCGCTGCTCGCCACCAATTTTCAAGTTTTTTTCCCTGTTCCGTGTTTTGAATAATTAGGGTTTTTGGTATGTTTGCGGTTTTGAAATTGCGCTGATTGCCTGGATTTTTTGGATAATTAATGAAATGGATGCTCTTATCATCTTCTTGTTTGAAATTGAATTGAATAATAATGGAAATGAATGCTTTTATCATGTTCTTATTTGAAACTGAATAATTAGGCAACTATTTTCTGGTTGCAATGTATGCGGCTGTGTATTATATTTTTCTGAATATTTGTTTGACAATGTGATACTGATAGCATTAGAAGCATTAGGCAATAACAATGAGCAATTCCTCTGCTGGAACCTCATCAAAACCTAGAGCAACTTCTTCACAATCATCTGAAACTTCATCCAAGCGCAAAAGAGGAGTTTTCCAAAAAGAATGTAAGGTTTTTAGTTTCCAATCTTTAACATTTTAGCTTACTTATCTCTATCTGTTTTTCTAATCTAGTTCTTCTGGATTGCTATAGTGCAACACATGATGTATGGCTTTGGAGACGATCCTAATGTAAGTATTATCATTACTTTTATTTATTTATTTATTTATTTATTTATTTATTTATTTACTTTTACCTACGATGTTAGCACAATTTCTATTGTCAAGGTTATGAACTCGCTTAACAACTATGAAGCACCAACAAGACACTTCTATTATTGTATTTTTCAAATTAAAACCGGTGTCTGTGTGCCGTGTCCGGTGTCCGTGTTTGCGTCAGTGCTTCATAGCTTAACATCGCTTCAAATTCTTTTCACGTGAATTAAAAATATTGACGTTTATATTAACTTAAACTTGTATCTTTGTTTGCTGCTGCAATTAGCCACTTCCTGAAAGTGTGGCACTTATGGAGGACATCGTTGTAGAATATATTACAGAAATGGTAAAAATCTCTCTGAGTTTTTAATTTTTCAGCTCAGTATGAGTGCGTGCCCTGGAATGGTTGGTTTTCTGCTCATGCAAGTTTTTCTGTCAAGGTACATAAAGCCCAAGATATTGGATCACAGAGAGGGAAGCTATCAGTTGACGATTTTCTCCATTTGATTCGTAAGGTACTTATTGTTGATACAAATTGCAAATATTGATCTTGGGGAATCTCAAATTCTCTGTAGTTCTCTTAAAATACTGCATCCTAATGTAATTAATCTCAAGGGAAGCATGTGTTTTTAAGACCCCCCCTCCCAAAAAAAAAAGAAATCCTTTTTAAATTGTACAAGTATTAAAAGAGAAATGCAAAACTGAACAAATAACTAAGCAGAAATTCCCAGACAAAAACTTTTATCAAACACTTGTAGACGCTGACAAAGTGAGAATACTATACTGGATTGACCATATTGTTTATAAGTACTTATTAATATATCCAACACTTCTATTAGCCGGGATCTTCTCTTGTCATCTGCCTTTATGAATGTATGATCTTTAACAGTTTATAGGCATGATAAATTATAGAGGTCTGCAATGGTGGGTTAAAGACTTAAAGCTAATAGTTGGGAACTTGTTACCAGTGCTGGTCGATATTTATCTGATTCAATTTTTTATGAGTCTTTAAAAGTGTTCAGTGGAGAACTCTTCCTCAGGTAGGATTACATTAAACTTCTACAAGCCAAACTCGGTGTTCATTGTCCTTAAACTTCAAACCAGTAACAATGGGTTTCCAATTCTTAATGGCCCATATTGGTTCAATATTTGGTTTTTATCTGTCAAACAAACCTGAGATTAGAAACTATAATCTTTCCTTGAATTCACTCTTTGGAATTTTGGACCAACAGGGTAATTGTATGGTACATAAACTAGCAATGAAAATTGGCACTCTAGCGTTCGAATAGATGTACACATCTGTGTTTTTTTTGACATCAGATGTACACGTGTGTTGATGATCTTTATAGTCACAACTTCCTCATCTTGAACTTTATTGACCATGGACACATCCTTTGATCCCATCAGTCTTCAATGGACCTTTATGCATAATGCTTGATTATGTATATGATAGAACCAGCAATAAAACCGTAAAAACTGAGAGACAAATAATAGAATATGATAGTATATTTCTCTGATTCAGTGTACTATAGAGAATAAAATGCAAATAACCATAAAAATGGAAACAAAGTGCAGTAACTCTGAGAAAGAGTACTGTACTCCCACCCAATTGCCTACCTCATTCTTAGTTACTTTCCTCCTTTTATTCATTCCCTCAGCTACTATGCGTGAGGTCTCCTAGGTTCTCTCTCGGCCAACTCATCAAGTTGGTTACAAGATTCCCTCCACTACTCGGTAACATTTACCCTTCTACCCTTTCTAGAATAGACCTTCCCAAACCTATTAGTTTGTCCAGGATTAGTCATGCCCAGGTACTCATCAGTATATATATATATATATATATATATATATATATATATATATATATATATATACCTCTGGTTAAGATTCCACTTCCCTTGTCAAGACTCCCCTCCCCTTCAATAGGTTTTACAGCAATATAACAGTTGATCATTGGCACTAGATCTCTTATCATTGGTCAAACTTTAAGTTGAGTGAACTTTGTTTTAGGGATTATCAAGCACTTCCATCAAATCTAAAATCTAAGATGCAATTAAAAACGTTGAAGCTTTATTTTTATTAAAAACTAGTGAGTTACCCGTATTATCTTCTATTTTACATTGAGTTGAACGGATGCACCTTTATTTTATTATGAAGTAGTGAAGCTTACCCGTATTATCATTTGTTAGAAAATGAACAAATAACTAATTCACCCCTTTAGTCATGGCACAGAGAACTGGTTACTCCACAACCTTTTAGAGGGTCGTATTCAGGAGGTAGTATTAAAAATTAAATTTGAAACTGTCATTCACTGATTCACCAATATGCAGTTCACGCAAAAAAGGAGAAATTGAGCTTACACGGCATTAGACTGTCCTGTCTAAAATCTACCTTAAAACGACAAAAATTGCTATCTTCATAATTGTTTGTCCATTGATGGTATAGTTTTGTTATTTGACTAAGACCCCTGAAACTTCTTATGTAATGCAGGATGGTCCAAAACTTAACCGTTGTAGAGAATTGCTGTCTATGAATGAAGAGCTGAAACAAGCAAGAAAGGTTTTTGAATCAGATGAAGAGAAACTGAGAAAGGTTTTTGAAGTGGATGAATCAGTTGAAGGATGAATAGTGAAGATTATTAACTGCACCGGTGTTGCATTCTAGATTGGTACTAACGTGTTCTAACTTGTATATTTCACTTTTTGAGGATGCCTGATATGAAATTATACCCATTGCCCACCAACGAAATGAAGCTTTATATAATGTTGGTACTCGAATATAATTTGTACAAAATGCGTAACATAACATCTATCTATTTAAAATAAGGGTTAATTATAGAGTGGGGGAAGAGAGAAAGAGGTGAGAAATAGAGTAGATTTGGGGTATTGTTTGGTTTAAGGGAAAAATGAGAGAAATTAGGATAGGTTGACCCTACGCATCTCCCAAAAATAACTTACCTTTTTGCCATTCTTATCTGACCACTCTACTTATATCAAATTAGGATAGGTTGTCTAACTTTAAGGTGAGAATTGCATCATAACTTTTTGTTTGTTTCTCTCTAACTTATTCTCTCTCATCTTGTTACCCGCTCTTTTTCATCTCTCATTGAAAAAGCTTAAAGTTACCAAAGGTAGAAAAACCCAAAATTAGACAATCCATTTCCATGTTTTCTCAGCTCATGTATTCCTTGTATCCCCTAGCAAAAAAATAGCCAAGGCGACACTCGAATAGATGGGAGTGCAGGTAACAGTGTGGTCAACTTTGTATAAGAAAAAAGTTACCTATTTGTTAACTAACAAAAATGGGGAATGAGAAAGGTAACTCATGGTTTACATTAACTATAATCACCTAATCATGTTACACTGAGGACAAAAATGGGCGAATAACATGTTCTGTATTCTAACCACGAATTGCTATTATGTTCGCTTTCTGCTCTTCCGTTAGTGAGGTGGGGAATAGAACCTCAAATGTGACGTAAAGATCTCCATTTGTATTCTTTGTATGAAACCCACGAAAACACATAAGTTGGCGATTTTTTTTCTTGAAAACAATAAAATCAGGAAAAAACTAACACCAAAAAGGTAATCGCATGGTGCACACCCTTCGTAAAGCTTACGAAATGCACATGTCGTACTATGTATCTTTTCCCATAAAACACCCTCGTAGGTTTCATTTTGTGTCAACCAACATTTCTCAAAAAATATAGGAGTTTTCTAGATAGAGAATCTCTATCCCACTTTTCGCACTACAGAACTCTTTCCTTTTTTTGTGAAATCTAGGACCCTCTTTTCTTTCTTTCACCTAAGTAGTCCTTCCATAAATAAAACCCCCAAATTGTATGACTATTATAGTAACATCAAGAAGTACAATAACTTACATGTACTAAATTTATAGATGATTAACTAACAGCTTGAAATCGCAATAGCAATTTAGTAACACGAAATTACCTCTTGTGGGAGCCAGTTTTAACAATAAGGAAGTATGGCAATGGGATCCGGGCGGAAGTTCTCATATTCTTTGGGGTGGTCCTTTTGTCTTGAAGGCTAATTGGAAAATGGCTATTATCATTCAACACTGTTATTTTATCTTCAACCTTGAGGACAAGGTTGATTTTAAAGGGGAAGGTAATGTAATGAATATGCCATTTGGAAGGGGGCAAAATGGGAAACTATTAGAAGAAATGAGTCACCAAAATAGCAATGACATGTTTACTAACAAACTTGGCAGCCAAGTGCAACGAAGGAGGGAGAGAAACGGTTTTGAGAGAAGCAGGCTCAGTGGATATATATAGGAGAGTAGATTAGTTGAGAGGATTAGGAAAATTGTGAAGAATATTCTTGTCTCTCTCTTCTCTCTGTTATTCTTTCTCCTTCTACCTGAACCTCTTCTTCTTTCTCATAAATTGTACTGTAAATTGACTTCACTTTGATATCAATAGATCAGTATTTGTTGTTCCATTTTTGCGGTGTACGAATTGCTGCTTAATTTGATAACCATTACATTGGTGCTTTCATCGATGAATTCCACCTCTCGCGTAGAATTTGAGCGGCGCATGGAGGAAAATCACCGAGAAATGCAACGTATACTGGCACACATGCTCGCCTTGTTGGAAGAGGAGATTGCTGAATCTGAATCAGCGCCGGATGCTCTACCTATTTCGATCGGTGATCAGAGCTCATCCGAGGACGTTTCTGATGCCGGCGAAATTGTTTCGACAATGGAATCGGAGGATTGTGATTCTAGCATTGACTCAATGGTGGATGAAATTCTTCCTCCATCAGGACAAACAGATTCACTCAGTGCGATGACATTTTTGGTGGAAGCGGTGATGCCGACAAATGACGACGACGACACGCTTACACCGATGATGATGAATCCACCAAATCAGGATATCAGCAATGCACATCCATCTCCTTCCAATTCCATTTACTTGCATGAATCCTCTAGGCAAAGCTCATTGCCACTCCAAATTCCTCTGCAAATCACAGTTTCTGTTGTCAACCGTTGTGTGTTCGATGAAATGCCTCTTAGAAACGGAGTGCCAAAGACCTATCTCCCACACCAGTTTCGAGACTTGGTGACAAGGTCGGAGGTCCCCAACACTCCAATCAGGCTTCCTCCACTGAAACCACCAGACCAGCTGACAGTTTCAACGTCACCACTCGCACGGCCTATACTCATGCTTCCCCGTCGGCCACCTGCAAAACCACCGAATCAGGTACATCATGCAGCAAATGATACTAGTTGTTTACGCACGTTGAATTTTCGACGTTCTTCCTTGCTATCAGCGAGGGACCATAATTTCAGTTTACATGCTCTCAAATCCTGTGTTGTTTTTTTATAATGAACTGAGTAGTGTATCAATTCATGAGGAAAGGAAACTAAATGCACTACTGAATTCAAAGTCTGACATTGTTTGCAAGCTCATATTCAAGGAAATGTGTGTAATTGCAACATGGCCTAGCTTGGTTGCTGGTTCTGATAAAAGGGAGCAACACTAATGACATTGATTTAGTGTGGAAATCTTTTGATCAAATGTCTGACCGAGACTATACTTCTTGGATTCCAAAAATAGCAAGTGGTTCTCCTAGTGGTTTTGTTGCTAAGGTGTTTCAAGAATTGTGCTCTATTATTATTGGTATTATAGAAGTATGCTCTAGTGTACTGGGTTGCAAACCAACTTCTCTATTTTGGGAATCCTCTGAATTTTGGAATTGTGGAAACTGCAGCCCATCTTGTTATGCAACACTTGGATCCTCATCTGCCAGCCACCATGTGTTTGTTAGGGAATTGCTGCCTTCAATCCAAATCAAAGTGCACTGTAATGCTGTGTACCAGCTACTTCTAATATACATGGTGTCAAAGTCCAATCCACAAATGTCGTTTCAAGCTATGGCGGCAAAGCCACGGGTCTTCGACACTCGGTCCAAGCTTCCCCCACCAAAACCACCAGTTGAAGCTGTTATTCTGATACTACAGTGGAAACCTCTTCTACTCAAGCTCACCCCTCGACCACCGGCAAAACAACATGATCAAGTTCATCAAGGTATTTTTAGTTACCTTTGGGGTATTGAAGCATATTTCAGTGTTCTGAATAGAGTAATAATGTCAAAGAGAATTCGTAATAGTTCATACATTGGGAAAATGACCACTACTGTTGTGATTGCAAATGTCTTGAAGCATTTTATGCATCAATACAGATTGGAAGTGGGTCTAATACAGAGATTGGTCTCACTTGATGGATGTGATTGTACGATTGGAATCTGTGTTCTAGCTCTAAATTTAATCCAGGTAAAGATTACAAATGCATTGATAGTGTTTAAGAGATTGTCATATAAAGATATTGTGGCAATACCTGCCCACCACGTTCTCCAACCAGATCTGAATAGTTGTGAGGTTGCTGCCGAAACCGTCACTATGATACTCTCTAGTGCAGTGGCCCTTCCTTCACCACCGCCTGAGCCACCGGATTGGGATTATTGCATAGTGGCTGCCACGTTCGCTGCTGACAAGTGTACCTGCTGGTTGGAGTCATGTGCCACAGCAATTGCTAATGATGATAAACATGTCAAGGTAATTCGCTCACTGTGCAACAGTGTCATCAAGACTTTTAGATTTTCATTCTTATTATTGGAAGGATCTCTCACTATCAATCATAGGACTCTGCAATGTGAGAAAGTGTTATTTCACATTATAGTGACACATAGTTCCGATTTTAAATTGAGGTCCAAGGCTTTTCATGGTGACTCCAAATTCAGTGCCATTAGCTTGCCAATAGTGATACTTTCATTTGTACACTTCAATGCAATTCTATGTGACACGATGGGGCAGCTTGTGTCCAACAAGCCTCGAGCCATGACCATTGTAGACTTGTCTGGTTTTCTATTTTGGGATCCTAGTTTGATGGTGTTTCATGACCCAATAATTAGTGAGGTGCCCATTGTTCTTGTTACTACTCTTACTTCTCTCTATATATTTGAGATAGTGCCTACAAATTTCAGGGATCAATTGCAAAATATTACTCACTTAGTATATAATGTGGCACCGTGGGATTCTCGGGTTTTCTTGGAAAGAATTAATTCACTCGGCTTTGTAGAGAGATTGACCATTAAAGATGTGGAAGCATGGGCTAGTTTGACTGTTAGTTGTGATCAAGTTGGTACTGATAAGTTAGCCTTGTCCCTCTTCATGGATAGCCTTAATTTCCATAGTCAGATTGAACTTTTTGTTATGTCATTTGTTATGAAAGTTTATGCAAATTTGGCATCATATCTTAGTGGCAAGCAAGCTGTGGTTTTGGAATGCAACGAAAGCAAACTGTGGCAGTACTACAATTGAAGTATGTGTCATCAAGCTTAATTGTTTTCTTGAGCAAGACTGTCACGTTGAAGCAAGCGAAGTTTTCAAAGAGATTGTTGGGAGAGGGCTTGTTGTTGCCATTCAATATGCTACTTTGAGTTGCCATCCCTTTTCAAGCAGTTTGTTGTGGTACACATGCAAAATTGGGTCATATGGGTTTCAGCTAGATTACATGCCTGTGAATGCTTCACTGAGGTTGATGGGGTACAGTGTTTGCTGTCACGGATGCATTCCAAACCTGGTGATGCGCCTCTTGTGGGAGCCAGTTTTAACAATAAGGAAGTATGGCAATGGGATCCGGGCGGAAGTTCTCATATTCTTTGGGGTGGTCCTTTTGTCTTGAAGGCTAATTGGAAAATGGCTATTATCATTCAACACTGTTATTTTATCTTCAACCTTGAGGATAAGGTTGATTTTAAAGGGGAAGGTAATGTAATGAATATGCCATTTGGAAGGGGGCAAAATGGGAAACTATTAGAAGAAATGAGTCACCAAAATAGCAATGACATGTTTACTAACAAACTTGGCAGCCAAGTGCAACGAAGGAGGGAGAGAAACGGTTTTGAGAGAAGCAGGCTCAGTGGATATATATAGGAGAGTAGATTAGTTGAGAGGATTAGGAAAATTGTGAAGAATATTCTTGTCTCTCTCTTCTCTCTGTTATTCTTTCTCCTTCTACCTGAACCTCTTCTTCTTTCTCATAAATTGTACTGTAAATTGACTTCACTTTGATATCAATGGATCAGTATTTGTTGTTCCATTTTTGCGGTGTACGAATTGCTGCTTAATTTGATAACCATTACAGCCTAATTCTCGTATATACTTTTAAATTTACAAGTCTTCTTCTAAGCTATATGACAAGGCACTTAAATTTCTTCCGCTGAGCAAGGAAGTTACCGATGTTCTTCTATTGCTATATGAATTTCTACATATTTAGCACCTCTTGTTATTGAATCATAAATCTTGAGATGCATAATATTTTGTATATCCTTTTTATTGATTCTTCTCTTGTTATTGTTTCTTCTCTAACAGATTGGTTAATTATTGAGGATGAGATCATAGTCATAGATGTGTTGCATCTGAGCTTATACTTTAATTAAATTTGTCCTGGTTTGAGGATGAGATTATAGTCATAGAAGTTTTATTTAGAACATGTTTATCTACACTTATTTGGAAAAGTTTTATTTAGAACATGTTGGGAATGCTAGCTTCATGTGCTTTAGACCTGATCTATGCCATATACAACCATCCTTAATTTCTATTTTAAAATTTGATTGAGAATTATTACTTAATGGGGTATGCCATATACAACCATCCTTGATTTCATAACAGACCTGATCTTTGGCAAGTGAATTAAAGGTAATGTGATTGAGAATTTTCAATTTCAAGGCTCATTTTAAAATTTGTTAATTTTAGGGACTAAATTATAGATACCTATAATTTCATGTACTGCATTGATGATTTAGTCAAAGTTTTATCTTTCAAAAATGAGGCAGAGCACATGTACTGCAAAACAAAATAATCATGTCAATGTAACACCGGAAATTTCTACTTAAAATGTCAAGGAGTTTCATCATTTCTTCTTTCTTTTACTTTGTTGAGTGCTTGTCTTATCCTGGTTTAAAGTTTCAGTGTGATTGTGTGAACATATTATTTGTTTGAAATAGATTGAGACAATTCTACTAGAACATCCAGGGATTGCAAGTGTTTTTATTGTGGGAGTACCAGATGCTCATCTAACAGAGATGGTAGCTGCATGCATCCAACCAAGAGAAAAAAAGGCAATGGTCAAGTTTTTGGTGTCTATTTTAATTTGTGTATTGATTTAAACAACTTGTACTTCCTGGCAATGGTTGAAAAATGTTTGTCATATTTTTTGAATGTGTTACTTTTGCCTACTGTTTTAGCAATGATTTGCATCATGCCTACTATTTTACATAAGGGGGAAACCTCTGATTATACCCCTTTTAGCAGGAAGCTACGAGAGGATGTATCCAAATGAAGTAATTTTTGTAATGTTTTATATTTACAGGTCAGAAAGGGTACGACGATCTTGAAAATTTTGAAGAGTGATGTGATACAAGTGCAAAATACTATTTTTTGGATTTTGAAGAGCAACGTTGCTACAAGTATTTGGAAGACTATTTTATGGATTTTATTCTAATTAATGAAGAGACATACTATTTTATATTCTTGGATTTGGTTTATGTTTCTATGTTTTTTCTTGAGTTGTGACAATAGACATGGTGAATGTTTAGTAATGAAATTACATTTGAAAATTTGTTTGTTGATCTTTTTCAATATATATAATGTCTAAATTTAAAATGCACGTTTCTAGAGTCGGCTAATTGTGACTTAAATGTTTGGAAAACAAAAACATGATAAAAAAAACTGGACTTAAATAACAATGGTTTAAACTTACAGGCCACGCTTATTTATGTGTGGCCAATTGAAAACTGTGCCTTAAATTTATAGGTCAAAGTTATTTATGTGTGGCTAATTGAAAACTTAGGCCAGAAACTAGACTAAAAACCTGTGGCCTATTTTAATAACTATGACAACGGTTTTGATATTTCGTGGCTTAATGTGAAAAAACCGTGGTCTGAAGGAATAAGTGACGGCCACCTCTGCCACGCTTCAAATACTGTGGCCTAAACTGCAGGCCACAGTTTTTTCACTTTTGGCCTCAGTTCTCTGCTGTTGCCTAAACTACTTTTTGTTGTAGTGTCGTGAGCTAAATTAAACACCCAAAATAAGGAAGCTTCAAACTATGAGGAACCCCCAAACCCCTCTAGCCGCAAAATCTTACGGCTTTTCAACACCGACGTGCCCAAGTGGCCAAAACCACAAGAATGCAGAAAAGCAGACACACCATCACACTCCCCAAACTCAACTCTCAGACTGCAAAACAACTTGTAGTACACCAGAATAAGAAGTGGAAAGGCAGATGGTAGTGAAAGAAGGAGAGATGTCGGAGGGAAGGAGAAGAGATGGGTGGGCGAGACGAAAGGGAGGAGAGATGGTGAGGGAAAGAGGAGACAAAGAAGGGACTGAGGGCAGCCCAAGGCAACGAGAGAGGGAGAGTCCTCCAACGGTGCTTTGAAAACTTGAAACCCTAGCGCTTCTTGTTTAACAAATTAAGTTCGAGCTTCTTTTTACGGTGCATATCCATTATGGCTCTGTTTGGCAAAAATTAGCGGATAACGGATAACCTAGCTGATAGCTTATAGCGGATAGCTGATAGCGGATAAGTTAGCTGATGGCGACTAAAGTGTTCGGTAAAATTAGTGGTTAAACTAGCTGATAAATATAAAATGACATAAAAAGACATGTTTAATTAATAGTTAAATTTATTTAATCAATATAAAATATGTTAAATATTTATAAACTATTTTACTATAAAATCATGATAATTAAATTAATTATTAATATATTTAGGAATCATTCTTTTTTAAATTACTATTTTAATAAACTAATTTATATTCATTAGATACACAAATAAAGATTTTTGACTAAATCTAATCTAATCTATTTATCTATTTATTCAAACAAACAACTTACAAAATGACAATTTTAGACATCTTCATTTTTTGACACATCACCACTTTTGTGGACAACAATATATTTTAGTTTCATTTCTCATTTTTTAATTCTATTTTCTTTTCCTCTCTCTCTCTCTCTCTCTCTCTCTCAATCTCACATTTCCCAATATTTCTCACTTTTTGCCTCATCTACTATTTGTGGCCCCCACACCCTTTATTTAAAAATATTTCTTTTGCCAATTTTTTTAATCTACCATATAATTAACTCTTATTTACTATCTAATCTAATCTAATATCTATCTATTTATCTATTTGTTTGAATAAACCACACTTAAATTATCCAAATAAGACTCCCTATTTACTTGACAACTCATCTAACTAAGGACAACATTGTAATTTACTATCACACATTTTTTCAAATTTCTTCTCCCAATCCACTTTCTTCTCACTCCCACTTTTTTCCTACTTTCCCCTATTTTTTTTTTCGATTTTCAAAATTCAAATGAAACCCACAAACTTTCTTTTCTCACCATCTACTATAATCTACTAATCAATTGGAACTACGAGATCATTGCACTGATATATAAAAAACACGGGATAACTGCACTGATATATAAAAAAACACGAGATTAATATCTAAATATCTATTTATACCAAGGTTGTCAAAACCGGACCGGGCGGTTCAACCGGGAGCCGGACCTCTATCCGGTCCAAATGAACCTGAGAACTGCTTGGGGAGAGAATCGGATAACCGGCTAAAAACCGATACCGGACAAGAAATCAGCCAAAAACTGGGGAACCGTGCAGAAAACCGAATTTGGTTTATTTTCCTTAAAAAATGGTATACCATGTTGATTTTTGGAAAAAAATGATAAATGATGTTGATTTTTGGTATATGAGATTTTTTTTATCATTTTTTATAATTAAATTGATGAAATAAATAAATAAATCAAAAACAAATGTGTACACTAATATTACTATGAGAGTACTTACATTATAGTATCTAACTATCTATGATTGTTGAATATTATAGTTTTATTATGTCATACTATGTTTTTTTTTGTTTTTTATTCTTTATATATTGTAAAAAAATATATTAAATAATCTATTTAATTAATTCCGGTTCAACCCTCGATTCAACCGGTTGAACCCAAGAACCCCTGAACCACTACCTCTTCCAGTTCAATGTTCGGCCCGGTTTTGATTACCTTGATTTATACAAACAAACCACACTTAAATTGCCCAAACAAACCACACTTAAAAAGGACAACAATGTAATTTACTATCACACTTTTTTAAAATTTCTTCTCCCAATCCACTTTCTTCTCACTCCTACTTTTTCCCTAATTTCTCATACTTTTTTCTCAAATTTCAAAATTCTAATCAAACTCACTCACTTTCTTTTTCCACTATCTACTATAATCTACTAATTAACTAAAATAATCAATTGAAACTACGAGATAACTGCACTGATATATAAAAAACACGGGATAACTATACTGATATATAAAAAAACACGAGATTAACATCTAAAAAAACAACCAGACTTAATGACTATTTAAACTACTGATTAATATTTAAAACACATGTAACAAATATTTGTCACTAATACCTATAAAAGAACAAATAATTGTCACGGATAAATAATAAAACACGGGATATATATCTCTTATTGATAATCTAATATTTTTTTATCTAATCTAATCTAATCTAATCTAATCTAATATCTATTTATCTAATCTAATATCTATTTATCCAATCTAATCTAATCTATCTAATATCTATTTATTCAAACAAACCACACTTAAATTACCCTATTTATTCAAACAAACCACACTTAAATTACTCAAACAAGTCTCTCTATTTACTTGACAACTCATCTAACTAAGGGCAACACTGTAATTTATTATCACATTTTTTTCAAATTTCTTCTTCCAAAGCACTTTCTTCTTACTCCCACTTTTTTTTTTCAACTTTCTTTTCCTTTTTTTCAAATTTTGAAATTCAAATCAAACTCACCCACTTTCTTTTCCCACTATCTACTCTTTTTTGACAATATCCTACTATCTACTATAATCTACTAATCAACTAAAATAATCAATTGAAACTATGAGATAACTGCACTGATATATAAAAAACACGGGATAACTGTACTGATATATAAAAAAATACGGGATAACTGCAATGATATATATAAAAACACGGGATAGCTTCGCTGATATATAAAAAAACACGGGATAACAATAATAGAAAAACATTGCACTGATATATAAAAGAACACGGGATAAATGCACAGATTGTTTTTAAATGATACTTTTACATTTTTAGATTTTAATATTTATCTATTTTTTATTTGAGACTTCTTTTTTTTATCTACTTTAGGGTCCGTTTGTTATAGCTTTTTTTATGAGAAAAATCATTTTTAGCGATCCTGATTGTGTTTGTTTTAGTTTTTCTGAAAAATCATTTTCTTAAAAAAAAATCATTTTTATCCTTAAAATGAGAATCTGTTTTGAGTAGCTTCTCATGAAAATCATTTTTTAAAGAAGGATTTTTTTAAAATAAGTGATTTTCAGTATGTTATACAAACACAAAACAACTTCTCATTTTCATAAAAATCTCTAAAAACTAATCTCTAAATTATTTAACAACAAAATCATTTATTTTTTAATCTGTAACAAACGGACCCTAAATTTGTCTTTTTTCACGAGATGCTGAGACTATTTAAATTATGTCTAAGTTCATTTTATGAAAATAACACGCAACACCCGTGCGTATGCACGGGTATCCTACTAGTAATATATAAAAAAAAGAGAGAACAAACGTAAGCACATCTGCACATGTGACGTAAAGCCAAGAATTAATGAAACACTAAAAAAAGTTATATATCTGGTATATGTAGAAAAGACACGATGAAGAAGGAGTATAATTTATCAATAAAAAGGTTATATTTTACTTTACTTAGGATAAAGGAGGAATATTAAAAAAATAATAAGGGTAAAAAAAACTAAAAAAATGAGATGCTATAAGCTATAAGTTTAAACGCTATTCGAAGTAGCGTTTCAAAAAACGTATAAGCTAACCCATAAAAGCTATTCGCTACTACTTACCAAACATTTCTAATTTTTTCATCCGCCGGTCAATTCCGCTACAAGCTAGCGGATTGGTTTGCCAAACAGAGCCTATATCACTATTTCTCTTATAATCATAAATAATACTTATTCACTTGATTTCAAGATAGTCATAAACTTTCCAAAAACATCAATGTCAAAAAAAGATAGCCATAAACTTTCCAAAACATATTTAAATAAAAAAAAGTAAAATCATTTAATACTATCTTCAATCTACTGTTTCAAAAAAAAAACTATCTTCAATCTACTTTATAAGAAATAATGTATTTTTAAGTTCATCCAAAAAAAGTACTCCATCTGATATCTTTTATACGCAAAAATTTGTCAATGTAAGTTGATGTATTTAGTCCATATTATGAACTAGATATATCAACTTGTGTTGACCAATTTTTGCTTGTAAAAGAGACCGTGAAACCAATGAATTTTAAACGTTTGACAAAAACTTAATTAATCATCATTATATAATGACATATAATGACAAGCTGTGCCCCGAAAGCTTTAAAAACACTATATTATTATGCATTATTGTGCTTTTCACAAAACATGTCAAAAAAAAAATTGTGGTTTTCACAAAACACAACATGAGACCTTGCCAAGTAAATTTTCACAAAGTCAAACAATATGAATTTTCCATATCTTTATTCAGACTCATAAACATGGAATAATAATTCCAATTGAATACTACTCCCTTGTTTTGTTGTTTTTTCCTTTCAGTTGTATCAAAACAAAAGAATATTCCTAGATGTAAAGTTTAAACATCCACACTTTTACCAAGAAAAATATTAAAGAGTGATTCTTTCTGTAAGTTGAAGGCAAAAATTCACTCAAGCATACTGTAGATAATAGAATAGATAATAGAATTACAAGTCCTTCGTAAAGAACGCGTGAAACACGAGCTGGGCAAGGACCATCAGCTTTTTAGCTGGGCGAGCATATTATTATTACTTGCACCCGTGGATGCACAGATGAAATAGATTAACAATATAACTAACATAATATATACAATTAAGTATACTTTATTTTGTTATTTTAATAAAAAATGTTTATGAATTTTGCTTCTTTAAATTTCTTGACTAGCTGTCCCACCCTTCGAGGTGCCTCCAATCCAACGAGGGGATTAGTCACTGCATTCTGTGTCAACGCACTGATGGATTAGAAATAGTGATTTACCGTCTTTCTTCTGCTGCTCACGGAGGACTGCTTCGGTGCCGGTGGTCGCCACACCGTTGCGCACAACTTCAAGAACTTCTTGATAGCGAAACACTACCTTCATTTGGATTATCCAACGATCGTAGTTCTTGCTATCTAGAATCGGAAGTTTCGCCGAAAATTGTCCATTGCTGCCACTGTTGCTCGCCATCTCCGTCGTGGATCGCCGAGCTCTGAGGCCAATTCTGTTAGAACTTCACACAGTATTTCAATGAAACAGTTAGCACTCTAACAGTATTTTGAATAGAATCACAGAATGAATGATTCTATTAGATTGCGTTATTTAGTTTGACTTACAAATGAGTTTTAAAGGTTAACCCAGCAACCTGCTGAACCAGTCACAACCTGGTGACATGGCAGTAAACATGAAAGGGAAATACGCTTGTTTGACTAATTACAATTTTATTCTCTAACTTGAATTACCACTAATAATTATTATTACTTGCACCCGTGCATGCACGGATGAAATAGATTAACAATATAACTAACATAATATATACAATTAAGTATACCTTATTTTGTTATTTTAATAAAAAAAATGTTTATGAATTTTGCTTCTTTAAATCCCTAGGCCAGCTGTCTCATCCTTCGAGGTGCCTCCAATTCAGCGAGGGGATTAGTCACTGCGTTCGGTGGTGGATACCCTGGTCTCGACCAAAAAAATATTAAGTATACCTTATTTTGTTATTTTAATAAAAAATGTTTATGAAGAAAGAACAACCTAAAGACTTACGCGATAGTTAAGAGATATTGTGATGGGACAAAAAAACCCAAATAATTAAGTGATAAGCGAGAAAATATGAAATTAAACATTAACATTAAAACCAATAAGATAAAAAGATCAATACATAAAATTGAACCTCTAACAAAAGAAATTCCATAATTTAAAAAACACAAAATAAAAGCTTAAACTAAATAAAAATAAAAAAAGAAATTAAAATTCTAGTTTTATTTGCAACACAAAACAAATCAAATCAAATAACGTCTGCCCATCAAGGGAAAACTAAGTTTAATATAACTCTCAATAGCAAGCTCATTTGCTTCAGGAAAGGTAGTCCATCCTCTGGTTAACCCACAAAAATTCTAATTATATCTATCAGCAATAGCATACACTAGCCGCCTGACCCGTGCTACGCACGGGGTTGACTAATTTTTAGTTAGCAAAATTAAAGTAAAACCAGAAGGGGAAAACCTCTTTAATAAACCAATCATTCAAGACAACAATTTTCTGTCCACTGCAGGAATCAAACTCGGGAGCACTAAGTCGACCCCGTGTCCCAGGGCAGCTTATGTCAGTGGACCAATGATGTTGGTTTTTAAAATATATAGTCAAATAATTGTGGATTGAAATTAAATTATAGCTATAAATTAAATAAGAAGATTATAAAATTTAAAAACAATATTGACTACTTGTCAAAAAAAAAAAACAATATTGACTAAAAACGTTGAAATTAAACATCCATAGATAATGGGAAGAAAATGTCTAAAACTTTTAATAACATAATCCATATTTATCAAATGTAAATATAAAAACTTAGCCCATAATAAGAAAGAAAAGAAGACAACACAATTAAAAACTAAAACACGTGGGTATCATGCATGGTTGTATGAAACCTCATGATAAAATATGAGCAATTATACAAAGTTGAAAGAAGATGGTGGAGGTTATATTATAAATGTGGCTGAAGTTCCCGTTGAAAGAATATAAAAATTTAAACACTAGTTAAAGTATGTTTTTAATACCGTTTGATGCGAAATGACAAAAATAAAGAAGACAACACAAATAGAAAGTGAAACACGTGGGTATCGTGCAGAGTTAGATGAAAACCACCAATAAAATAGAATCACCTATAGAAAGTTGAAAGAGGGCGAAGAGGGGATCTATTGTAAACATGGCTGAAATTCCCGTAAATAAAAATTAAATTAAAAAACTATAAATTAAATAAAAATATTATAAAATTAAAAAGAAACATTAACAAAGATATTGAAATTCAACATCCATAGATAATAAGAAAAAAAACGTAAAGCATATTAATAACAACAAATACATTGAAATTGAACATCCATAGACAATTAGAAGAAAAAGTTTAAAAAACTGTAATAACGTTATCTATATTTATCAAATGTAAATATAAAAACTTAACACATAATTAAAGAGAAAATAAGACAACATAATTAGAAAGTGAAACACGTACGTATAGGTATCATGCAGAGTTTGATTTAAAACCACCAATAAAATAGAAGAACATAGAAACCAAGTTTGTCCATTGCGCAAATTTTGACCCCCGTGTCCCAAGGTAGCTTATGTCAATGTGCCAATGGTGTTGGTTACTAATGTTATAATTATAAATTAAATTAAATTATAACTATAAATTAAATAAGTTTGGATTTAAGTTGAACCATAGGATTTCAACAAACAGAACAAAAGAAACCAATATTTGTCCTCTTCTATATACTCATCTAATACTATTTACAATCAAATACTAAAAGCGAAACTAATTAGAACAACTTCCATTGAGTCTCTGAACTTATCCTTTTTTGTTTAATTTGAACTTTATGACGATTTTTCTTTAACCAAACCGGTTATTAAGGAACAAATTTTGTGTATTTGAACAATTAAAATTTGTTCTAAATCATAAAGTACACCAAATTACACTCTTTAGGATATCACTTTAAGTACTTTGTCATAAAATGAAGTTTTTTTATCCAATCGATTATTGAATAATAAACTCCACATAGATAAACATATTAAAATTTTCAAAACGGTAAAGTACTCATTAACCCAAAACCTTAATATATAAAAGAAAAAAAAGAAAGAAGCAATTGAAAAAAAAAAGGAAAACAAAAAAGAAAACAAAAACAAAGCAAAAAAAAAAAGCAATTTGGCGCCAACATGCCAAGCTGAAAGACTAATATCCCATCGTGCTTGAAAGCAAATTTCGCACTGGCCAACACAGAGTTTGTCAACGGTGAGAATCAAACTCAGGAGCACGGGATCGACTCCCGTGCCCTAGGATAGCCTATCCCATTGGGCAAATTGTGTTAGTTAGCAAAATATAAAATCTAATAACTGTGAATAAAACTTAAATATAAATATAAATTAAATAAAAAGATTATCAATTTTAAAAGGAACATTAACAAAGACACACATCCTCCATAGATAAAATAAGAAGAAAATTTTAGTAACATAATTCACACTCATCAAATGCAAATATAAAAAATTAACCCATAAATAGAAAAATAAGACAACACAATTAAAAAGTGAAACACGATGGGTATCATGCATGGTTGAAGGAAAATCCATGATAAAATAGAATAAATTTAATACCCGTTGGGGCGAAATGACCAATATAAAAAAGAAAACACAAATAGAAAATGAAACACGTGGTATCGTGTTGGGTTGGATAGAAATTACCAATAAAATAAAAGCATCTATAGAAAGTCGAAAGTGTGCGATTGAGAGATCTATTGTAAATGTAACTGAAGCTTCCGAAAATAAAAATTAAATTAAATTAAAACTATAAATTAAATAAGAAGATTATTATTTTTTCACAAACGTATTTTTTCACAAACTTATTATTTTTTACCAAACCGGTTTATATACGAAAAAACTTCTGATATTTGAAAAGTTAGTTTTTTTTTCGAATCCCAAAGTATCTCAAAACACACTGCTTAACACTTCACTTTACGTATTTTGTTACAAAATAATTTTTTTCACCATCAAGTACACCAAAGCATACTTTTTAGCATATCACTTTACGTATTTTTTTATGAAATTAAATTTTTTTCCATCTAATTGATTACTGAAGAACAAAATTTGCATATTTAAACATTTCAAATTTTTCGACACCGTAAAGTAATTCTTAAAATACAAAAGAAAAAAAAACTAAAGCAAAAAACAAAAAGTAACAAAAAAAAACTAAAAAAAAGAAGAGAAAAAAAAGAAACAAAAAACAAAATAAAAAATCTGAAATAAAAAAAACAAAAAACTTGTCACTTGCCCGCGCAAGTGACAAGCCACATTAGATAATATATATAGATACCCCAACGTCTTCCAACTGTATCCACTAAAACAGCATCATGTGAAACACAATTTGATCCTCTCTTAAAACTTAATGATTATGTTTCCCATTCCCAGACAATAACATTTAATTTAATATTAGGTTGATCTTTCAATATTACAAATATTATTTACGCACCAATCGTGTTTTCCATAGATACTACTATCCTTTTTCATCAAAACTTATAAATATCATTTTCTCATTTTCCCCATTAGTATATGCTAATAATTAATATGCGACATTTCACTTAATTGGCATTCAAATAAACATGTTTCCAACATTTCACTTAAAATTTATAATTGACTTTAACCTTTTTTAGTTCCTGATTTATTGACTGAAGCATTTTTCTCGGTAAAATGTGCATTATGATGCCCACAATAGTAAAACTAAAAACATTAACTCTATTTGTTTAACACCTTCCTACAATTCAATGTATATTTATCCCTTAATATATATTGTATGAAGTTGCAAAAAACTTCAACAATGGTGGTCTTTGAGACATAAACACGTGAACTGGACATAAAAAGTTCCACCGGTACTATATTCATTCGATCAATTTACTCTTTATACCAATCTAGTCTGGTTCCGATTCTCCTTTATCCGCCAGCTATATATGGTAAAGCATAATACATCAATTAAAGCAAATGCGTACTCAAACTCTACGCTGCAAATAGTAAAAATCAATTTTCAGCAACTTCATGCAAACTCAACACCAAAGAGGGAAAATGAAAATTTGCAGTCCGCCAAGCTCACGAAAAATGGCAGAAATACTATATTTTCACGACTGTCTCCCTTTAATGTTTTAAGATTTATAAAAAATAGTAATTTTTGTTTCACAATTTTTCTTTTTAAATTTTTCAATCCATTTTTTTTATAAAAGCAACACCATGATACACCAAAACTTCCAACAAACAAACAGACAAATCTAAACATAAGATATCATAGGACACCCAAAACAAAGGGAACACAAACACCATCCGAGGCTAATGCTATTATATAAGGCTTAGAAATGTATAAATATGAAAAACTAGGAAAACAGTCTCTAAAATGAAACTATCATATAAGATAGGGTTACGTGTCCAAGAGCACTTGGATAAGATGGTAGGAGTCTCCAGCTTAACCAAGGTCCTGAGTTCGAATCCAACCTTGGGCATGCAACGGTATTAAATCTCTCGAGGGAGCGCTTTGTCGCCCATTGTGGTCCTACCTGACTCAATGGATTAGTCTCTGCAGTTGCGCGCAGATGATACCCGATTTTTACAAAAAAAGAAAAGAAAAAAAGAAAGGGTTACATTTTTATACCCCCACACAATTTTTTATCCTCATTTTACTCCTTAAAAATGTAAAACAAATTTATCTATTTTTAGGATAAATCCGTTTTGCAAAAAATTGAAAACAAATTGCAATTTTCCAAAACGGATTTATTTATAAAATAGATAAATCCGTTTTTCGAAAAATTGCAAAACGGATTTATCTAAATCACAACCTAAATGTTGGGCTTATAAAAAAAACAAGCTAAATGTTCGAAGAACTTTATTTCTAGTTTTAAAAGTTTACTCCATTTAAAGACCATTAAAAATACCCCCACGACTTTGTTTGAGACGTTTGATACTTTAGGTGTTTGATACATTTTTTGAGCAAAATGAAATCGAGAGGAGAAAAACATATGAATACTATGGTTCTGTTTGGCATGTCTGATTCACTAGGTTATAACAAATTAATTTGACTAGCGGATAGTATTTGAAAAAGGTTAGGCGTGTTTTGCAGTAGTTCTAGTGGTTAGCGTTTCTGGGGTAGCTTATATCATTTTTTTAAAATGCTACTTCAAGTAGCGTTTGAACTTATAACATATAGTTTATAACATCTCATCTTTTTAGTCCTTTTAACCCTCATTATTTTTATAATATTTTCTCTCTGTCCTCAATAAAGTAAAATAAAGTCTCATCCATATGAATATGAAAAACAAGGAAAACAATCTCTAAACTCAAACTGTCATATAAGATAGGGTTACGTTTTTTGTACCCCCGCCATTAGACACCATACCCCCACACAAGTTTTTTATCCCCATTTTACCCCTTACAAAAATGTAAAAAAGATTTATCTATTTTTAGGATAAATCTGTTTCGCAAAAAAAAATTGAAAACGGTATAGATAAATTCGTTTTGCAATTTTCCAAAACAGATTTATTTATAAAAATCAGGGACCATAACTCCCAAAAAAAGGGATTTCTATCGGGATTGCGGGGCTCAAAATCCCAAATATTGTCGTTTACTATTTTTTATTAATTTTTTGAATTTTTCATAGACTCCAAAAGATCTAAAAAAAATTGCATAACCTTATTTTGGTTTTATTAGATTTTTAGTGGTGTTTTTATAATTTTTAGATTAGTTTTGTTTCTTTAGCGGAGTTTTAGTGGTGTTTTTATAACCTTCTTTAAAAATTCAAAAAAAAAAATTTATTTTTTAATACAAAACGGATTTATATATTTAGAAGTTAATTGAGGGACTAATCATATAGGTCTCATATAAATTTATTGGAATTAATCCACGATTTTCAACCAATACAAGCAAATATGTTCAAAAGTGTGTGATAGAGAGTGTAATGCTAAGTCTTCTCTATTTGGTATATTTTTTCTTTGGCGAAAAAAGAGGTAGGGGAACCTCGTTAAAACCTTTTGGTGAAAGAAAAAAAGAATGAGAGTAACAAAGAGAGACGTTAGTGAAAGCGGTAAAAATGAAGACCTAACCTATTACGGGTAAAGTCCGCTAAAGCAAAATTGGGCAACAGTTCCCACCAATCAAAACCATGACTGCTAAACCCGCAATTAGCTAGCTTGTCAGTGCAAGAGTTCCCTCTCGGTAGATATGGGAAATAATAAAGCTCGTCCTCTTAGTTATAGTGATGCAATTACGCCATCTATTTCTTAGTCTCCAAAGAACTAAACAAGGGGACTTATAAGAAGCCACTACAAGAGTAGAATCACATTCAATCCAAAGCAGTGGCAGTGCATACATTATTAGAGAAACAACCCATAATTGCCCTACTTGAATCACGGAACAAGCCACCATATGGAAGCGAACCTGATTTCTGCCATACCAAATGACCGAAACATTAATGTGAGTAATGGTAGAGAGAATGTCTAGAATCTGGGAGCTCCAAGGGTTATCGAATATATTAAGCACGAGGTGAATGCTACTAGCATCTACGGATAGGCAGAGAAGACCCCCTAACCAGCGCCAAAATTTGGTAGCAAACTCACAATGCAAGAAAAGATGATCAGCAGTCTCACTATTTTTTCCACACATGCTACACATTGAGACAACTGTGCAACCTCGAGATTGTAGATTTTCATCAGTAAGCATTCTCTTATATATGAATGAGCCTCCAAAGAAGAAAAGTCTTGGAAGGGGGAATGACTTGACTCCAAATAGAGTTGCCCCATCTAACCGTGGAGCCAGGAGGGGTGAGGTAGAGGAAAGCATCACTACAACAGAAAAAGCCTTTGGCAGCGCTTGTTTTTGGCATTTGGCAGCGCTTCGAAGTGCTGCTTATCAACGCGCTGCTAAAGGCACAGTGCCAAACAGCAGCGCTTCGTAAACGCTTCTAAAATTCAGGTATCAGGAGCGCATGCAAAAGAAGCGCTGCCAATTCAATGAACAGATCATCTCACCTTTCGATTTTCAAAACAAAATCCAACAAAACTCCTGAAATGCAGCAATTAATTATACATAAATAGTCCAATTAACTTTCTTTCAGGGGAATTAAATATTGATATTAAAAATTAAAAATATTATAAAAGAACATGTCTTCACCTTAGAAAAGGGATTACAGTAGGGCTTCCAATTTGAAATTGTAGGGTCTTGAGTATGCCAGCTTCCATCTTTATAACCTTCATTAACATTAAAAACAATAAATCCATAAAAAATTGAAATCTACTAATTCAAAAAAGAACATAAATTGAGATAGGATGATTTCTTCATACTTCCCACAAATTAACAAGCGATAAAAAGCAAACAAACAGAACAATGTTTGCAAAATAAAAAAACAGTTGGGGAGAAAGAATTCTTACGATGCAATGATCATGGAGGAAACATACGAGCAATTGATGCTTAGATTTAGCGACATAGTTAAAAGAAAAGAATCCAACGATGGGCCTTGTCTTTTTCTGAATCTGAGAAACAAGCAAGGTAGTTGAATATTTAAGTTAAAATCGACTCGTACGAAATGCAAAATTAGGGTTTCATTACATGTTGTCAATTTAAATGTGAAATTAGTAGATTGCAGCAAAGCCATACCTGATTTCCAAGCTGGTGGTACAGTGACGATGCCTGAACTGAACAATAAACTCCTTTTCCACACTCTTTTCTTTTCAAAGCAAAACCACCTGTGAAACAAACGATTGATCAATGAAATTAAAAAAAAACATCATAATGAAAAAACTTAGAAGAGAGGGGTGTTGTAGAATGAGAGAGGTAGGGTTTACTTTGATTTTGGGGCTGACTTTAATTTTGAGGGAGACTGAAAAACTTAGGATTTCGATTTTGGGGGAGAGTTAAAGAGGAAGGATTTTCGTATTTGCAGACTGAGAGAGGTAGGGTTTTCGTATTTGTAGATTGAGAGCAGAAGAAGGGTTTTCGAAATGAGAGAGAGCGAGGTAGCAGGAGGAGCACGAGTTAGCTCGTGGAAAATTTTAGAAAACTAACTAATAGGCAGCGCTTCCCCTTAAACGCTAGTGAAGTGCTTCCGTGTTTTACCAATAAATAGCGCTTTCTCATTAAGCGCTGCTTATTTTTGCTCCGTGTTTTAACAATAGGCAGCGCTTTCCATTAAACGCTGCTTTTTTGGGTCTGTGTTTTACCAATCAGTAGCGTTTTCCCATTAAGCGCTGCTTATTTGGCTCCGTGTTTTAGCAATCAGAAGCGCTTTCTCATTAAGCGCTGCTTATTTGGCTCCGTATTTACCTTTCAATAGCGCTTTAAAGAAAGCGCTACTGAAAGGTGCGTCTTCTATTTCGCTTTCTGGCGTAGTGCATCTTTCAGACTCAGAATCATCAGTAGAATGCTTCCAGACAAGAGCATCCTCCCCAGGATCAAAAGGGATGGTGATATGTTGTATATCAGTCAAGATAGAGGGACAAGTTGCAATCAGCCTTGGAGGAATTCTCCAAGCATGGTCAACAATAAAGTCTTTAACCGAGACTTTCAAAAGAGAGTAAGTACTATCACTCTATTAGGGAGATGCAATAATTCAGCTAAAGGACGAGAAAGCCAACAATCAGTCCAAAAATTTGGTATATATTCATGCTCACAAGGGTTAAACCTCATTGGCTACTCGTAAGAAAACATTTGCGGTGATCAAATGTTAAACCTCTCGTCTACACAAGCTTGTTGGAATCCGCTAATTTCAACCAATACAAGCAAATATTGTGTATTGTCAATTGAGCCACAAACAACCATTCGATTTCATATTATTTTTTGAGTTATACTCTCGTTCATCTCTAAATATAAGCAAAAGTGTGTCAACGAAAATTCATTAAAAATATATAATAAAAGAAGGACTTCAACTCATTATATCACACAAGGCACGAATGTACAAGGGAATTCAAGAAACCCAAAGAAGGTTATGTTATGTCATTATCAAACAGTATACAAGATCAGAAAATTATAGCAATTGTGGGTCAAATGAGGTTATATTAGTGTAGATGTGTAGAATTGCAAAACCACTAAAAAGGTTTATGCATGATTAATTGAATTAAATGTAAGGAGAGAAAAATGTAGTCGTAATGATAACATCAACCGATCAACGTGGGAGATGGAAGCCCCGTAGGAGGGTGTCGACGGTGGATGAGCCACGACCGTAGCATCAACGTGGCACATCTGCCACCACAGATACGTCAAAATCAATGGTCCCACACACATAGCATTCCTACAAAGTTCTATAAATCACTTCAATCGTTCTGAATACTTTTCACTATACATAATAAAGCTAAATGACAACATAGTATTCAAAAAAAAAAAAAAAGAAGACATGCACTCGCCATTCTCGAGCGCAATGTCTAGTCTATAACGAGTGGGGTAGCTATCATAAACACGAGCTATAGCTAGCTACGCTATTTCATCTCATGTCTTTTGTAGTTTTCTTGTTCTCTATATTTTCCTTTTCTTGGGGAACATATTTTGTTCATTTTTTAGGTTGAGCCATATTCATATTAGTGGACAAAACTTTACCTTAGAATATGGGAAGAGCTCCTTGTTGTGAGAAAGTAGGGCTGAAGAAGGGAAGATGGACAGCTGAAGAAGATGAGATCTTGTTAAAATACATTCAAGCCAATGGTGAAGGTTCATGGAGGTCATTGCCCAAGAATGCAGGTACTATACTTCTATCACTAGTTGTTTTCGTGGAGGTCATTAACCTAGTATTAATTACTCTGTCTTTTTGTTGGGGACCGTGCATTATATTTTTTCAGTTTTAACATTGCAACTTGCAACGATAAGTTCTGCTGCTGTTAATTATCTGTGTTATTAATTTGGCTTACTTTTTTACTGGCATTTGGGGGTGTCAAAGGATTATCAAGGTGTGGGAAGAGTTGCAGATTAAGATGGATTAACTATTTGAGAACTGACCTCAAAAGAGGAAACATTTCTGCTGAAGAGGAAGATACAATCGTTAAGCTGCACACTACTTATGGCAACAGGTTAGTGTCACTGCGAAGTTTAGTCCAACACGTACTTTTGGTGTTTATATTTTAAAATATATTTTAGAATATATCGTAGAAGAAAAAATATATTTAAGCTTACAATTAATTATGCTCTTATATCTAGGATCATTTAGTTAACGTCTGTAAGCTCAGCTTGTCTTTATCCGTAATAATATGGATAGAGACTACTATCTACAATCTCTGTCTTTAGTCTTTACATAAGAATATGCTATTGATTAGTTGTTTGACATTTTCACTTGTGAATAGAGATCTGGCTGTGTTTTTTAGTGGTGATTATTTGTTCTTTTTGTTGGTGTCTGGTTGTTTTAGAATAATAACACATTAACACTCACGGAAGAAGATGAGATCTTGTTAAAAAAATATGCGCATGTAATATTTGCTGGTAAAAAAAATAGTTGAGATATTTATTTTATACTTTCTCAAATATTCATTGTAAACAATATATAGGGTTTTTTTTATATTTTTATTTACATAAAAAAGTTACTTGTTCAAAAGCTGGTGGAATGTATTTGTGGACAATCAACCTAAAACTTTTGTCTGTAATGATTTAATATAAGGGTTTAATTGGTATACACTGTTCCAATAAAAAAAATTTACATCATCAACCAATTGAAAAATATGGTATAGGTGACTTTTAAGGTAGTTGAGATAAAGTCAAATATTGTTTAACATGTCATTTCGTAATTAACTAACATTGTAATTAGAGACATAGTATTGACATGCATGTCTCAAGTTTTTGTCTTTTACCCTGATTAAATATTCTATATGTCCTATTTTTTTGACGTGCTGATTAAATATTCTATATGTCCTATTATTTCCGTATCTTAGCGAGAATTTTCATGATGTGAAATTGTATATCTCCTTTTTTTGATATCTCCTATTAATGAGTTTATCTTATTAATGAGTTTATCTTATTTGTAATTGTTATTATTAGATTTTTCATCGTCAAAAAAAATTAATTTTTGATTTAAAAAAATCCTACTATCAACTTTTTTGATATAGATATTTTTTTTGTTCAACTCATTGTTAATTTTGATTAAAGGCTTTCTTTGGGCCTTTGGCCCTCTTGTATACCAAAAAGAAAATTAGGGAATGGCTTTTTGACACATCAGTACTTATAAGAAAACACCACAGATTACGATACATGATTACACGTTGTCAAAAAAAAGACTACCAAACGTAGATGGTCTTTTAAATACATCTGCATCATTGATATATTCGCTAATGTGTTGTGTTTTGTCTTTTCTCCTTTTTGGTAATACAGAGGCCTAAGCCTGCCACAATGTTAATAAATACTCCATCCGTTCCTAATCTTTAGTATTTTTAGTCTTTTATTTTTGTTCCAAAATAATGGTGCTTTTAAAAATCTAATGTACAATTTACGAAATTTTTCCAAGCATACCCTTTATATTTATTTAGTCTTTTAGAGTTCCAAAGCAAAGATTAATTGTCCCAAGACTCTTTTATTTTGATTTAAATTATCCCAAGACAACTTCAAAGAGGATATTATAGTACTTTGCTAACATAAATTAATTGTACCTTAATTTATGTGTAACAAGCCAAAAGTACCAAAGATTAGAAACAGAGAGAGTAATGAAGATTTAGATAGGTATTTAACTTAAATAATGGCTATTGTACACTAATAATATGCTAATAAAAAAATATTGTGACTATTTTGGTGCATGATATTTGCAACAAAATTCACTAAAATTTAAATAGGAATTTGACTTTTTATGAGAGAATTATTTTTAAAAGAAAAGATGAAGAGTTAGAATTAATTAAAACTTAAAATAATTTATATCTTGTCAAAAAAAAAACTTAAAATAATTTATATATCATGCACCAAGATAGTCACAATATATATTTTTGGCTTTTGATGGACTTTTGATGACATCCGCATCGATCATTGATATTCGCTAATGTGTTGTGTTTTGTTTTTTTCCTTTGTTTGTCTGTCAACAGGGGATTCTTACCACAATTATATTTGCAACAAAATTCACTAAAATTTAAATAGGTTCTTAACTTCTTATGAGACAACTATTTTTAAAGAAAAGATGAAAAGTTAGAATCAATTGAAACTTAAATAATTTATCATGCGCCAAGATAGCCCCAATGTTTTTTTTTACTGTATTATTGGTGCGCGGTATTTTTGTCTTTGTCTGTGACTAATTTACTGCGAAAGCCTAACTGGCCACTGTTATGCCTTCTTTTTTGTATAGTGCCTTTCTTTCTAAAGTCATTATAATGACCAACAGAAATCATTGACAAATGCATAAAAAGATAAATAGACATCAAAATCAAACATTGCGTTATTAATTGTTGGTAACTCGAGATCTTACATAGAGTACGACAGTTATTAGTTATTACCTATTTTTTCAGTTGAAAAGAAAAGGGTGAGGTGCATTTTACCTTTTGAGATCGGTTTATTAGGGGAAAAAAAAGCGAAAACTATAATATATACTAGTAAATGATATGATAAAAAAAGAAATATAAAATCCATGACAGAATAAAATGCCTATACTTTGTTTGTCAAAAAAAATGCCTATACTAGTTTAAAGAAATTTGTATTCTCGTACCTGTCTGTATTTTCTGCCCACTTCAAAATATTATGAATACTTTTTCGGTTACAAAATTAGGAAAATTTTTCCATCTTGCATTGGAGTGCAATTTCACTTACCCTAAATTTTCTTTATATAAAAAATATATTATGAATATATTTAATTTAATAATAATGATAACGCCCACATGCATACGAATTTGGTGAAACATTAATGATAGTAGGTTCATGCTATTAATAGTATTTATTGCTTTAAATTAAATAGACCACGTGTTTTCTTTTTTTTCTTATTCTATACTCTCTCCTCGTCAATATACGGTATAAAAAAAAATGTAATTTTAGATTAATTGAAAAATCGATATATTTGGTTTGTAATATATACTAGATACATCAGTTATTCAATATACTTAAAATTGTGGTATTTTTCTCTTATAGTATATATGAGACAGAGAGGCAGTAGTATTTGATTGATAAGTGTAATTTTTATGGTGACATTTTTTATAAACAAAAAAAAAAACAAGTACAATTATCCGTTGTTTTTTATGATTGTATCATTTTAATTTTAATTTTTTTAAAAAAAAAATTACAATTTTTTTTTGACAAAAAAATAAAAAAGATTACTATGTAAAATAAAATGGCTTGCAATCATTACAAAAAAACGGTTTGCAATAAAAGGGAAGGAACAAATTAATGAAAGGAACGAATATGCTGATGAAGGAATTGAATCTGGGTTGGTTGATTATTTTCAGGTGGTCCTTGATAGCAAGTCACTTGCCAGGAAGAACAGATAATGAAATAAAGAACTATTGGAATTCTCACCTCAGCAGAAAAATTTACAGTTTCTCGAAAGCCACAAGTACAGGAACAACAAGAATCATGGATATTCACCCTCCTCAGCGCAAAGGTGGTCGAACAAGCCGTTGGGCAATGAAGAAGAACAAAAACACCTACACTCAAAAACATATTAGTACTAAACAAACCGTCACTAAAGAAAATAATAGTGAATTAGTTGCGGTTCCAATAGCGCCACCCACCCCATCACTAGAAAGCGAGGGTATGGAAACTGCAAAGCTGTTCAAGGAGGCGAGAAAGGAAGAAGAGGAGGTGGAAGAAGTAAAAAGAACAACATATGAGGAATGTGACGACATCATGGGACTATGTCATGAATTAGAACTAGAAGAATTGGAAGACATTAATGGTAGAGGCGGTGGGGTGTTGTGTATGAATCATGACATGACCATGAAAAGTTGCTCAGTAGAAGCATGTGGGGTTACGAATTTAAATGAAGAGAGAGAAAATAATGTTCTCGACGTGGTGGTGGGTGTTGGTGGGGAAAATCAAAGACAAAATGATGATGGTGATATGTTTCCTAATAATAAAATGGCTTCAAGTGAGGACCTAATTAGCTCAAATAATAACATGGAAAGTACTAATGGAGAATGGTCTTCTAAAATGGATTTGAGTTTGGATGATACTAACAATAACTGGGACTGGGAAAGTATCATGGAGTTTAATGATGATACACAAAACCTTCTGACATGGTTGTGGGAAGAGGACGATTTGGATAGTGATAATAAAATGTTGGGAGAGATTGATCCTCAGAAACAAAATGACTTGATTGCTTGGTTTCTCGAGTGAAAATTAGGATATAGGTTTGTTTGTTTGTTCTCTGCTTTTTTTTTCTTAGTTCTTTTGGACGGTTTTCTAGTGTAATGTAATTTCATTTTGAAATTATTAGTTTTGTAGTTTTTAGAATTTTTTTTGTCAATGTAGAACTAGAATAAATCTTGGATCGTGAATATAAATCAATAAAGAGTTGTGATTGGTGTACACAATTTATGTTTTTTATAAGCAAAAAGTAGAGAATATAGGATACTTAACACAAACGGTGTTGGTTAATTGGTTAAAGATGTTGAAATGCACAAATAATTACCAACATACAATATACAAACAAGGAAATGCACAAATAATTAAAGATGTTGAAAGCGATAGACATAACTTGTTCCCAAAATAGGATCAATGATATAGAAGGTACAATTATGGGGAAGGACCAATTACTGTTATCTCATTTTCTTCTCTCATACTTTTCTCTTCTTAAAAAATCTGAAGTCACCAAAGGTATCAATTATCAAAGATACCTAATCAAATTTATACAACTATCCTAAAAAATCTTTTAAGTGCAAATGCTTCATTTTTAGGAACCCAAATGTTATTTTTTGTAATTAAGCAGCAACAAATTAAATGTACCCAATTTTACTGAATCCATTAATATTGTCCGAACACCAAATTCACTATTCTTCACAAATTTAACTGGGCTAAGAATCATTGATGGAGTATATTCTAGTTGTTGTAATACTCAGATTCCCAAACAAAAGTTGGTCTTCTCCAATTAAATCTCCACTATATGTCGGCTATCGATCCATCCTCTCATGTTAGCTGGGGATGAACTCCCTCTAGTCACTTAACTGTGCAATGAAATCTCAGCCACATATTAAATAAGACTACGATAGTAAGAGAAATATTAAAAAGACTGAAAAGAAGAGATTGAATGGTAGATATTTAACACTTCGCATTCTCCACCAGAGGAAATCCCCTCCCTATCCCTCGGGTATAGATTCTCTACCTTGAGGGAAGGAAAAATCACTACCTTTGTCTCAATCTCTCTCATCTCTCATTTTCTCACTCATATTTTTCCTCCATATTTTTCTACATTTTCTCTCCTCTTTTATGTCTAAAATCACCTAAAAGTAGGTTTCATTTTCCTGCCATCAAGGTAGACAAAAATATCTCTATGCCCCATGTTAACTACTCAGACACATTAATCACATGTCATATTGAAGAGTCTTGCAAACCGCTCCTTTAAAGTGATAGTGCGGTACCACTAGTTGGACCAAAAGCTAGTCATTTTCCCATTTCCCAGTCTCTTTTTTTTTTGTTAACAAGTTATTGGTGCACAGTATCTATTGGCATTGGCGGTGACTAATCTACGTTGGAAAACCTGGCTAACCACGTGTCGGTCTGTGTAGTTCTCCCTTCCCAACAAAGTATTTGTCCACCCAAAATTCAAACTCAAAACCTTAATATGGGATTCGAGCTCAGTTACCACTCGAACCAACTCTTATTGGTCCAGTCTCTTTGAAACTCCATCAGCAAACAAGTCCACAAGATTTTCGTTGCAATTAACTAGTCTCAATGTCGTCCATAGGAAGGGGAACTCTAGTATTGACTCGACTACATGAGTTAAAGATATTCGAAATATAGGATGCTATATAGATAAAAGTTATAGGTTAATTTCTCTTTCTCGGTTGAAATATCAATTTAGCAGCAATACAAACTTTGTGTTTAGCCATACGCCTAAACACAGGTGACATTTAATTCCCTCATTTAGGTGTGATGCCTTACTTCCTTTACAATATCACTAATCACTTTGTTTAACGACAATGATTGTCAAAATTAATATATTAAGAGTGATGTTTATTTGCTTAGATACTAAAATGATAGCTAATCCATTGCTTAATTTTCTGCAAACCATCTATATGTATGTGCAAACTGGCCTAATCATTTTCCTATAGAAGTTTTCAGATTTGCATGCTTGCCACTTGGTTGCCTTTTTATGCTCTATGCCTTCTACATTCTCTTCTTTTCAGATTTGTATGCTTGTCATTTGGTTCTCTTCTTTGGTACTCACATGCTTGCCATGTGGTTAATCCTTTGCCATTTGTAATCTCTCTCTCTCTCTCTCTCTCTCTCTCTCTTGCCATGTGGTTAATCCTTTGCCATTTGTAACATCTCTCTCTCTCTCTCTCTCTCTCTCTCTCTCTCTATATATATATATATATATATATATATATATGCATGTCTAACATGTGTCCTTCCTTCCCTTCACAACACATGTCTTCTTCGTCTTCCTTTTCCTTTCCCTGCATGTCTAACATGTGTCATTCCTTCCCTCTGCCCTCTCTTTGCTATCTCTAATGGCTAGTTCTTTGTCTCTTGTTCTTTATCTCTTGAGTAAACCCCTCTTTGTGTTTCATGAAGTGAAGAATATGTGTGTTACATGCACTACTTAGAATTTCTTTAGATAGATAGTTTGAGATGGAAGAAAAAGGAAGACATGCAAACAAAAGGGAGAATTTGTAAAAATAAAACTACCAAACTCAAGCCAAAACCTGCAACAAAGACAATTTAGAACACTTAGGAAAATTGCCATCAACATGATAAAACCAAAAAAATGAAAATAACAACGAATATAAGATAAAATGGTGTACTTCACATGTATGAAAAGGCTATGACTTTACATGGTCTATGAGATAAAGACCGTTGTCTGTTTAGTTGGAGAAGACATGATTTTTTTTAATAGTGTTATAATATGTATTTAACCATTGAAGTTTATATGTGAACATAGAGGTAAGATTTGCACTGGTTGCAAATCCAATAATCGCCGCATGCCATTAGAATGTTGGAGGATTAGAGAATAAAGCACCCTATTGATATTGATAAGTTAGTTATTACATATAAAACAAACATGAAACAAAGGACAACCATTATAACCAACATCTTGCAAAGTAATCTTTAAAGCAAATGATAGTAATAAACCAAATTCTCTATGTAGTAAAACAGAGAGACAAATGCATGCATAGCATAACAAAGCAAAATATTTACAAATTTACAGAGACTAGCAAATATAGAAGAGTGGAGAGTAAGCAAACATGATAATACCAAGTGATGCATAAAAATACTAAGAGGTAACACTAAGAAAGTTAATTAATAATAATAATAATAATAATAATAATAATAATAAAGATCAAATAAAAGCTAAAAGGGGCTTCTTGTGTATTTAACCAAATGTAAAAAACAAGAATATATGCATATATGCAGTGATCTTGTTAACCGGTTTAATATGTTTTACTGTTAGTTAAATAAGGTGTTTTACCATAGTTAGTTAGTGTGGTTAATTGTGTGATCACCACAGTTAGTAATTCTGTTAAAGTCACTAAATGCTGTTAGTGGTTGTTTCAGTTAGTTAGAAAAACACTGTATATAACAGCTTATGTATTACATTTCGTTAATCAATGAATCATGGTTTCTTTCAATTCTCTCTCTCTAACCCAACAAACTGGTATCAGAGCTCTTGCTAGGGCCTGATCCAGAAACCGTTTCGTTACGCGAACTGAGAATTTCAAGAAAAGAAGAAGATCGCAATCGCAATTGCAGAAAAATTGATTCAAGAAAGAAGAACAATGGCAGAGAAAGATAGAGAGTTCCTTCAACCTTCAGTTCCCAAGTTCGATGGTCACTATGACCATTGGGCATTGCTTATGGAGAATCTTCTTCGTTCGAAGGAGTACTGGAACGTGGTGAGTACGGGGATTCCGGCGACACCTGCGAATGCAACGCCGGAGCAATTGAAGATCGTTGAAGACGCGAAGTTGAAGGACTTGAAGGCCAAGAATTACTTGTTCCAGGCGATAGAACGTGGAGTAATTGAGACAATTTTGACAAAGAACACATCGAAAGAAATTTGGGATGCAATGAGGCAGAGATTTCAGGGAACGACGAAAGTCAAACGAGCTCAGTTGCAAGCCCTAAGAAAGGAGTATGAGATGCTTCAAATGAAAGATGAAGAAACAGTTGATGAATTCTTTGCTCGAACCCTAGGAGTGGTCAACAAGATGAAGACGCAAGGAGAGAACATGTCTCAACTCTTAGTAGTTGAGAAGATTCTTCGCTCGATGAGTGAGAAATTTGAATACGTGGTATGCTCAATAGAAGAGGCGAATGATGTGAGTACAATGACTATTGAAGAATTACAGAGCAAACTACTTGTTCATGAATCAAGAATGAAGAAGAACCATATCCACAAAGAAGAAGAACAAGCCCTAAAGATTACTACTGGTGGAAGGACTGGCACTAGAGGGCGAGGCAGAGGACGTGGAAGAGGTAGAGGAAGACAATTCCCTGGTAAGGATCAGATTGAATGCTATAAATGTGGTAAATTAGGACATTATAAAAATGAATGTCCTAGTTGGGAAGAAGGTGCAAATTATGCTGAGAACTCTAATGAATTTAATGAAGATGAAGAAATTCTCCTAATGACTATAAAAGATCAAGAAGCAAGTGAATCAAGAAACAGGTCACTCTGGTTGTGGTTTCTTGATTCAGATTGCTCCAATCACATGTGTGGAATCCTTGAGTGGTTCACAGATCTAGATCACAATTTTAGGGAATCTGTCAAATTAGGAAATGGAACAAGAATGATAGTTAAGGGAATTGGCACAATTAAATTGAAGATTGAAGGGATGATAATAGTTGTTACAAATGTATATTACATACCTGGTCTTGAGAACAACCTGATAAGTATAGGGCAACTTCAAGAGAAGGGGCATTTGAAGGTTGTGTTTGAAGACAACTTGTGCAAGATATATCACAGACAGAGGGGACTAGTCATTGTTAGCACTATGACCAAGAATATAATGTTCATCATCACTAGTCATTTGGTTCCTGTAAATGCAAAGTGCATGAACATTGAACAAGGTGATTTGTCTCATTTGTGGCATTGTAGGTTTGCTCACCTAAGTGAAAAGGGGCTCAACACTTTAGTTCAGAAAAATATGGTGAATGGATTACCTAAACTGCTAGAATCAAACAGAGTTTGTGAAGATTGTCAATTAGGCAAGCAACACAAGGAAGCTTTTCCTAAGGAGAGCACATGGAGAGCAACAAGAGTGCTTGAATTGGTACATTCAGACATTTGTGGGCCAATTTCTCCAGAATCCAACAGCAATAAGAGGAACACTGATACAAACAAAGGCAAAGAAATAGCAGACATTGAAGAACTAGAGGAGACAGCATCAGGACAGGAGAATCATCAAACTGGGGAAACTTCTGGTACAAGCACAGATACTACTGTGACTACTGAAACTACTACTGCAGGTCAACCAAATGCCACTCCAGCAGTGAACACTCATCAGAATAACAACAATGAAGAAGAAAATAATGAAGAAAGGAGGCTAAGAAGGCCACCTGTATGGTGGAATGATTATGATATTGCTAATCATGCAATGCTTGATGATGTGATGCTTAATGAGATGAGTTTAGCAGTTATGAGTACAACAGACCCTACCACATTTGAAGAAGCTAATGTGAATCCCATATGGAAGCTTGCAATGGATGCTGAAATGCAAGCTATTGAAAGAAACAAAACCTGGAAGTTAGTATGCTTACCAAAGAATGCAACTACAATAGGAGTTAAATGGGTTTACAAGACCAAACTGAATGAGGCAGGAGAAATTGAAAAATACAAGGCAAGATTGGTGGCAAAGGGGTATGCACAGAGGTATGGGATAGATTATAATGAAGTGTTTGCACCAGTGGCTAGGTGGGATACAATTAGAGCTGTATTGGCCATAGCAGCCTCAAATAGATGGAAGGTGTATCAGTTAGATGTCAAGAGTGCGTTTTTACATGGTGATTTGCTTGAAGATGTGTATGTATCTCAACCAGATGGATATGTCATAAAAGGAGAAGAGAGTAAAGTCTACAAGTTACACAAGGCCCTCTATGGCTTAAAGCAGGCTCCAAGAACATGGTACAGTAAAATAGAAGGTTATTTTAGCAAAAAAGGTTTCAGGAAATGCTCTCATTAGCATACACTCTTTACTAAAATAGGATCCAACGAAAAAATATTGATAGTAAGTTTGTATGTAGATGATTTAATCTACACAGGGAATGATGAACAAATGTGCAATAAATTCAAGGAGTCCGTGAAACTTGAGTTTGAAATGAGTGATTTAGGAAGAATGAAGTTCTTCCTTGGTGTGGAGGTGAATCAAACAGATTCAGGAATCACTATTTCTCAGCAAAAATATGCTAGAGAAGTCCTGGAACGCTTTGGCATGAAAGACTGCAATGCTGTTTCAAACCCTATTGTACCAGGACACAAATTAGCAAAGGATGAAAATGGCAGAGCTGTGAATGTGACAGAGTATAAGCAGATAATAGGCTGCTTGATGTATTTGACTGCTACAAGACCAGACCTGATGTATGCAGTGTGCTTAACAAGCAGATTTATTGAAAGACCAACTGAAGCTCATATGATAGCTGTCAAAAGAATATTAAGGTACATCCAAGGAACTGTGAACCTAGAAATTTTGTACAGGAAACAACAAGAAGCAAAACTGAACAATAGAGAGTTAATTGGATTCACTGATAGTGACTATGCTGGAGACTGTGATGACAGAAGAAGTACCTCAGGATATGTGTTCATGGTGAATTCTACAGCAGTGAGTTGGGCCTCGAAAAAACAACCTATAGTAACACTCTCTACAACAGAAGCAGAGTTCATAGCTGCTGCTTCATGTGCCTGCCAAGGTATCTGGTTGAGAAGAATCTTTGAAGAGTTAGGATCTGAGCAAACTGGTGCAACTGTGATCTATTGTGACAATAACTCCACGATTAAGCTGTCAAAAAATCCTGTGCTTCATGGTAGAAGCAAACACATTGACATTAGATTTCATTTTTTGAGAGACCTATGTAAAGATGAAAGAATAGAACTGATACATTGCAACTCTGCAAACCAAGTAGCAGACATCATGACTAAGGCACTCAAGTTGGAGACATTTTTGAAGCTAAGGAAGATGCTGGGTTTGGTGAACATTGAAGAGTTGGAAGAACATTGAAGGCTAAGGAGTAATCTGCCTTGTTTCATGTACTGCAGATTAGGAGAGGATGTTAACCGGTTTAATATGTTTTACTGTTAGTTAAATAAGGTGTTTTACCATAGTTAGTTAGTGTGGTTAATTGTGTGATCACCACAGTTAGTAATTCTGTTAAAGTCACTAAATGCTGTTAGTGGTTGTTTCAGTTAGTTAGAAAAACACTGTATATAACAGCTTCTGTATTACATTTCGTTAATCAATGAATCATGGCTTCTTTCAATTCTCTCTCTCTCTAACCCAACAGATCTAAGTAATGTAATTCTAATATGCAGTGATCTAAGCATGAATATATGCATATAAGTTACAAAGAGTTATGATGGTGGAGAGGCTGAGATGGAGGAGGCTGAGGGAACAAAAATGGTAGTGTTCCAAACTAATAACTCTTTGCAACATTTATTGGAGAAATTAGTAAGAAAGCAAACAAATTAGAAACATAACTTTTAGAGATCAAAGAGCTAATCACCAAGATTAGAAGTACATTTTTTTTCCTTATTATTTAACTGGACCTCAACCTTGAAGAAACACCTGACATGTAAACACCAACATTACTCAAATAAAAAGGGAAGAAAAGCAGATGAGAGAAACAGGATATAGTAGTAGCTAGTAAGAAGACAGGGAAAGAAAATGGAAGAATTTGCGAACCTCACTCCTCCACCGTGAATCATTCCAAAGCAACTAAATCTCTTTCAATCATTGAATCAAACACCAGGCGTGCACTTTGTATTTCGCCACGAGCAGCATATATATGAAGTAAACTATTCCTTACAAAAATCAAAGACTCAAACCCATTTCTTATAACAGCCGAATGTACTACTTCCCCTTCTTTAACAATCAATGACTTAGAAATAACCTTGAGAAGAAAAGGGTAATCGTGAGTATAACAGTTGACGATACAAAGGAAGTGCAGGGCTTGAGTTTTGGCTTTCAGTGTAGCCTCTAATCATGGTGTTCCATGTAAACACTTGGGGTTATGTAACATGGTGAAAATGTTGTGAGCATAGGACATGGGTGTAGAGAGAGAAACAATTGTGAAGATGAGGTACTTGACCATGTCACGATTGTTGAGTGGAAAAGCACGGTGGTGTTGGGTTCATTCCACCATTTGGAGATAATAGATGGATTTTGGGTCCGTTAAAAATCTCAATTTCCATTTTGCCAGTAACGACAAATTAAACATCTCCAAAGGAGTTCGGCTTGTAATTGTAACACCATGGCTAGAGCCTTACAGGAGAAATATTTTTTTTGGTCCAAGTTACGGAAGGAATGTGGCAGACGGGTAAGTTTGAGAGTACCTCATTGGTTAATGGTCACTTTTCTCAGCTTATTTTGAACTTATCAATAATAAAGTACGTAAATAAATAAGTTTTTACATTCATCCATAAGTTTTCACTAATAAAAGTTATATCTCTATAAACTACCTTGACAAGCTTATGAATAATACATAAAAACTTATTTATGTGCATAAGTTATTTTTCTTAAGTTCAAAATAAGTTCTATCCTAACGAGCCTATTACCACAAGTAATGTTCTAGTTTAATCTCTTTTTTATAACTTATAATTTTAAAACTTTAAAAAAGCTTGATAAAATAACTAAAAGAAATCCTAGATGTATTATGAACTGCCATATTGTTATAGATCATAATTTTAAATTTTGGTTAGTTAGACGAAGGGAAAACACTAAGCATAAAGTTTCTAATTTGAAGATACGAAACTGAAACTGACAAGAAAACAATTGGTTAAGAAATTATTTTGTTTTAAACTAGTAAGTAACCCGTGCGATGCACGGGAAGTAATTTTCGTGAAAGATATTAAATTTTAATAATTTTGTGGATAAAATAATATAATTAAAAAAATAAAATAAGTAAAGAAAAATGCATTTAATTTTGGTAATGTTTGATAACAATACGTCATTTCTATTGATTTAAATTTAGAACATGTATATATTTAATGGTTATAAAAAGTAAATATAAATATAAGGTACAATTAGTGCATATTAATAATCTAAGGTATAAGTCAAAATAAAAACTTAAGTTATCTATTTGAAAACTCAGTTTGAATTTAATATATGGAAAGACAATCTAAATAAATAAAATTGAATTTATATTTGAATTGGAAAAGAATTTTAATTTACATTGTCATGACGAAAAATAATAATTTGAATGTGAAGCAATTATTTTTTAATTTGCCAGCAACTTAACATAGTTATGTCTCGTGTTTGCTTGGAATCGAGGATATCGTTCACTTGTGTGTTATTCTGACTCTCAGAATGTTATCAATTTGGTCACTTCTCCTCTAAACAAGTGGAGTAAATATGCTCCTATTATTCAGAATATAAAGGACTTGATTCATAGAGATTGGCTTGTTCGGTTGATTCACACGCTTCGGGAAGGGAATGCTTGTGCGGACTTCATTGCTAAAACTAGAGCTACTGGTTCTGACCCCTGGATTGTCTTCGAGTCCCCTCCCTCTAGCCTGTCTCCTCATTTGGTAGCAGATGCCACGGGAGTTGAATTTGCTCGTGTCTAGTTAGTTTTATTGCTTTTTTCTTTCTTTGGGTTTTCCCTTATTGTATCAAAAAAAACTTAACATAGTTATTGGTAGTCATTATCAACGATTTTCATTTTTATTAAGGTAAGTTTGTCTTTTGTTAGCCATAAGTATATATTATAGATAAAACAAATAAAAAAACAAATTACTCGTTGCAGTAACTTTTGATACCGTTGCCAATTCTTATATTTCCCAACAACTTTATTGAGCAATACTCACTCTAGACTAGGGGTGGCAATTTCTACCCGCAAGTGGGGATCCCCGTGGGGATTACCCCGTTTGGGGCCCCGTAGGTGGGGAATTTTTCCCCACGGGGACGGGGATAGAGGAGAAAATCCCCTCGCAGTCAACTCGGGGATGGGGACGGGGTCCGTATCCCCCGCCCCTGAATATATTACATAAATATTCTTATTATAGATATATCATATATTCTAAGTTATAGATTTTTTAGCCTTTTAATATGTGATTTTAAATAAAAACATTAATAAAATATTAAATTGTGTTAATTTTTATATTTTTAGTCTTATCTTTATACTTTTTAAATATTAAAATATCAAATTAAGACTAAATTTTATATTTTTTTTATATTCAATGTTAAACTTTTCTTTTTTAGTCTTACTTTTGCTAAATTTAAATGAATTCTTGGGGTCCCCGTGGGACCATGGGGATCCGTGGGGATTAGGGATGGCAAAGGGGGCCGGCCTGCCCCGCCTTGCCTTCGGCCCGCTAAAATTGGGGCGGGGCGAGTTGGCCCGCCAAGTACCGCGAGTTCAAAATACTGGCCCGTCCCGCCAAGTGATGGGCTGGCGGGCTGGCCCACCTGGTGTTTTTTTTTTTGCAATTTTTTGAACAAAAAATTCACATGTTTTTAACATTTCAATTTCAATAAGATTTTTCATCAGCTTTTTAAAACAGTTTTTTTATAGCAACAAGTGGGAGAATGAATTATTATAGACAATATGTTGAACTGTCAAATATTTTCTGAAGTAATTTAAGAGAATAAATCTTCATTCTGCATTGCTTGTGATGTCAAGATGAAAAAAAAAACATATTCTACCAAAATGTTAACTTTCTAGTTTGTTAGATTGAGATTAATAACCTCATTATACAGAGAGTGGTATCTTAGAGCAACAAAATCAAGTGCAGTGGACTCTTTAAGCAAAATCAGATTTGAAGATTTGAACCAACTTCCACACGAAAGCAACCAACTGGGAAAAATAAAGTAAACACTATAACTAATGGAAAATGTACTTTCCATCTCCAATTATATAATGATGTTTCCAGAACCAAACGCACTCAAGATTGGAGCTGATCCTTCATCTCACTTTTGCTATCTTTGTTCATAAGAAGTTATTCCTTAAAGACGAAAATGAGAGGAGCAAAGATAGAGAGTAGAGAGAGGATGAGAAATCTATCTATATATGTAAAGCAAACTCCAATGGAGCCTCCACAATGAATCTCAATATTTTTGTGTGTTAACATATTTATTTATAATTTAGACATGAAGAGGAATTTAATTTAAATGAAAGCTAATAATTCCCACTAACTTATTAAATGATTCTCTTAGTGGAATATTAATTAAATATTTTATATTAAATCATTGATATATAGTAATAGTATAATATAATATAATATAACATAATAAAGTTCAAAGGATAATCTATATCATAATTGTTAAATATTCTGTTTAACAATAGTTGATTATTTTAATCTTTTTTTCGAAAGTATTAATACTTTAGTAATTTATTTGAAAAATAAGTTGATTCTTTGTTCCAAAAAATAATGAGATAATTTTTTAAACGAATATTGGTAGATGAATAATATTGTTTTTAAAAAATTAAATATTTAATAAATAGTTTGTAGTATTAAATATAATTTAATTCAGTCAATTATCTTTATACGTTAGAAATAGATATAATTTTTTTTTACCAAATATTGATGTAGAATATTGGTAACGTTTAAATAGATTCATTCCAACTTTATAGGTTTATTGTTAATTTACTTTTACCATTTGTATTATATATATATATACATAAAATTTATATTAATGTATTTTAAAGTATTTATGAATAATATATATAATTAAAATGAAATGTAATATTAAAAATTATAATTAAAAAATCATATAAATAAATGATGAATTAATTAAAACTCTACCTCTCCCACTCATATTATACTAAAAAATCATATAAATAAATAATGATTTAATTAAAACTCTACGCACCTCTTCCACTCATATTAAACTAACAAATGAGTTTATTGATAATTAAAAGAATTATTTATTTAGTTTTAAACTCTAATAATTCAAGAAATTTCCTATTCACCAAACCTTTATTATTTACATTGAATAGAGTTTTTAGAATGTTTCTCATTAGTTTTATTTATTTATATTCTATTACTATGTGTAATCCTTAGTAGCGTAGATTTACTTACTTAATTTTTATAAAAAGTGTTTATAATTGTTGTAGCAATTATTTAATTTCATTTAAAATTTAACTTTATATATATATATATATGTATGTATGTATGTAAAGACTTTTTTTAGTAAAAATTTTAATTGTCATTTTCTAACTTTAAAATGAATTATTGTTGCAAAGTAAATGGCCATTACTTACTTTAATATAATTTAAATGAAAGCTAATAATTCCCACTAACTTATTAAATGATTCTCTTAGTGGAATATTAATTAAATATTTTATATTAAATCATTGATATATAGTAATAGTATAATATAATATAATATAGCATAATAAAGTTCAAAGGATAATCTATATCATAATTGTTAAATATTCTGTTTAACAATAGTTGATTATTTTAATCTTTTTTTTAAAGTATTAATACTTTAGTAATTTATTTGAAAAATAAGTTGATTCTTTGTTCCAAAAAATAATGAGATAATTTTTTAAACGAATATTGGTAGATGAATAATATTGTTTTTAAAAAATTAAATATTTAATAAATAGTTTGTAGTATTAAATATAATTTAATTCAGTCAATTATCTTTATACGTTAGAAATAGATATAATTTTTTTTTACCAAATATTGATGTAGAATTAATATTGGTAACGTTTAAATAGATTCATTCCAACTTTATAGGTTTATTGTTAATTTACTTTTACCATTTGTATTATATATATATATATATATATATATACACACATAAAATTTATATTAATGTATTTTAAAGTATTTATGAATAACATATATAATTAAAATGAAATGAAATATTAAAAATTATAATTAAAAAATCATATAAATAAATGATGAATTAATTAAAACTCTACCTCTCCCACTCATATTATACTAAAAAATCATATAAATAAATAATGGTTTAATTAAAACTCTACGCACCTCTTCCACTCATATTAAACTAACAAATGAGTTTATTGATAATTAAAAGAATTATTTATTTAATTTTAAACTCTAATAATTCAAGAATTTCCTATTCACCAAACCTTTATTATTTACATTGAATAGAGTTTTTAGAATGTTTGTAACACCCCAATATTTCTAACATGTACATATACTAGAATGCACAACTTGAATACATCAGAGGACATAATCTCTGTTAAGGTATTGAACATACTAAAATTTTTCGATGGTACTACAACCAAATCCACCTGTCTTAAACTTCATCGGTTAGTAACTTAGAATACAAGCATACCTATTTGTTCAATATCCAAAAGCAGAGAAGCGGAAAAAGGTTTATACAACTCATAATAAATATAAGTTACATAACCATGACATAAAGTAACAGGGAAACTTAAACAGAATGAAGACAACAAGTCTTCAACATCATCAAGAACATGCCATCTAATCGTGCCGTTTTGATTTCTTCCCCTGTTTCTCTGTAAAAATAACAACAATTGATAGGGTGAGATAACACATCTCAGTGAGTTTTACCGTGACCCCTAATTACGCTCATGGTTCAAATACAATGTTCCTCTTTAACTGATAATTCAATATGAATTATAAAATCATCTGGCAATTCTATAAATGAATTGCAAAAACATCTGGTAATTCAATAAAAGAATTACAATAAAATTTTATTAGTTCTAGCACATCACCAACAACCCAAGGAAGCTTGAGTGAACCCCAACATCTGGCCGATAAGTGTATAACTCTTAAAGGCAAAGTAATAATAAACCTCAGGGGGCCTAAGATAAGGGCTCATGACTTCCCTCTCTTAGTATGCTAACATCTGGAGGTTGTCACCTCAATTCGATATAATTTATATATCACACCCGCATTGGGCCGTCAATCACATATGATATAATTTATATATCATATCCTTTACAAAAGTAGAACATAAAGTTCTGTTTTGATTTGAAAAACATAAGTTCTCACACGTGGCTAGACTCGGTTTTTCGAAACATTGATAAGTTCCAAAACATTTCTGAAAAATGAAGTTTGAGCATGTTAAAATCTGGTTTTTATAAAGTAAATATCATCCCAATTGGTTGAGAAAAGGTTTAGAAGTGATTTGGAACAAAAAGGAGTGACGAAACGACAAAACAACATTTTGAACCCGAGAGCAACGCACGGTCCATGCCCCTGGGGCGCACGGTCTGTGCTACCTGTAAAAAAAATTGTGTAAGTTTCTGTCTACGGGACGCACGGTCCGTGCCTCTGAGGCGCACAGTCCGTGCTACCTGTACAGAAACAACATTTTAACTCTATTTCGTCCGTTTCGCGATTCCAATCGATTCCAAACCGAAACCCGAACCAATTCCAACTGAAAAACAGAAAATTTCACAACATATTCCAGTCCAAACAATCACAATCAAACCAAACTTCACATCACAATCAAAGTATAATTGGAAAATTAAACCGTAAACGATGTTTTTCCAAAATTCGGTTTTTGACTCTAAAACCCTTTCGGAACCAAAACAACAATCGATTCCAGAATTTCAACACAATCAATTTAAAGTGTAAATTCCCTAAACGTGAGTAAAACTCACCGGTTTGACGAAATATCGAGAATTCACGTCGTCACACCAAAAACAATCTACCGTAACTACTCGAACAATTCCCGTAAATGATCAAATCGCTTCCAAAGTGAAATTATAGCTTCTCCTTTGAAATCAACAACCCCAAACACTTCCAATAAGCCTTCCAAATCAAGCTTTGAGCTCTTTAGAACTTTGGGATAGCATCCAATGTGCCAAAACTTCAATTTTTGACAAAAATCTATCCATGGTTTCCAATACAACCACAAACACAACAAGATTTCAACTTAATCAAGATAAAACTCTCTAGGGTTTGAAAAGGGGAAAGGAGAAATAGAAGGAATTAGCTTTTCAAACTTACATCAATGAAAAGGAAATCAAAAATGGAAGAGAATGGACCCACCTCTTCTCCTCCTTCTTCACGTTTTCTTTCTCTTCTCTCTCTCTCTATTCTTCTTTCTTCTTTTGCTTCTATATCTTAAGAATGAAGAAATAATCCCATTTAAGGGTTTTTAATGAGGACAATGACCAAAATACCCCTTAGTTCCAATTTTCACTTAAACTCTCTTTTTAACCCAATTTCTCTCCAAATTACCACACAGTTCATATACTAAGGCATTTGAATCTTGTGACTTAGCCAATATATAATGTTTTCTCGACTATCCCATATTCCTATCTTGATTTATGTTTCACTTCGAATAATAAATCACTCGTTAATTCCTTAATTCAAAATTAACGAAACTAGGGATGTTATAATGTTTCTCATTAGTTTTATTTATTTATATTCTATTACTATGTGTAATCCTTAGTAGCGTAGATTTACTTACTTAATTTTTATAAAAAGTGTTTATAATTGTTGTAGCAATTATTTAATTTCATTTAAAATTTAACTTTATATATGTATATATATATATATATATGTATGTAAAGACTTTTTTTAGTAAAAATTTTAATTGTCATTTTCTAACTTTAAAATGAATTATTGTTGCAAAGTAAATGGCCATTACTTACTTTAATACTAGGGGAATGTCCGTGCGTTGCACGGGTTGTTATAATATTTTAAGTTTAATTTTATTAAGTTTCGGTTATAATATTTTTTAACTAAAAATAGCATTATATTAGTTATTTTAATGAGTAAAACTATTTTAATACACTAATCACCATTTTTTAATATAGTTATTAATTTAGAAAGATAAATAAAATTTTGAAAACGAAGCCTTATATTTGTTTTCTCATAAGAAGGACTATTTTAATATACACTATACCACTATTTTTTTGCATATTGATTACTTTAGAAATAAAAATAATAATTAGTAATGTTACAATATAAATACTATAGTTGGAGGTTATTAAACGATTTTTTAAAAATATCATTTTGAACTAAAACCACTATTTTAGTTCTTCTTTTAATTAGTACAAAATTTTTATATAATAAGTAGAAATGTGGCTTTTAGAGTCCTATAGTTAGTGATTGATAATAGTAATATAATGTTAAAGTCATCAGTTTTTTAAATCTAATGAGAATTAAAATAGTGGTTATAAATGTTTTCCAAATTGTGTTTGTAAGTGTTTATAAGTGTAAAAGTTAAATTATTACAAAAACGTAATAGACAAAGTTTTTATTTGATGTAAAACCTTAAATCACAAAGTGAATATAATGACAATTGTTATTTGGCTCAAATAATCATATAATCATGTCAATATATTACATATAGTTAGTTTTTTTATAGAAACTAAGTGGATGAAATATGTACTGTCAAATAAAAAGGGGATGGAATATATATGTGGTTGCAAGTCTTAGTTAAAACTTAATATATAATTGTATGTTACAAAACATTAGGTGGCTGAAATTATTGTTATAATTAGTGCTTTTCATATTATTTTACTAACCCAACTTATTATTTTCCATTTTTTGTTTTGTACGTAGGAATGACTATTCAACTTTTTGTGTTATCAGTTAATTATATAATAATTATACAATAAATAATATATATATATATATATAAATAAATAAAGTTTATTCTTAGTTTTTATTAAACATACATTTTTTAACTAATCGGACAATTGAAATTAGTTATATATTTGAACTAATATTTTAAGTTTCCAACGGAATTTGATTTCAACTTATTAATTTATAAATATAATTTAAGAGATTTTAGATTTAGATAGATAAAGATATTTTTAAAAAAAAAACTGGTATGAAATAGTAAGGTCTTACTTTCTTGCTACACCATGGAATATATGTTGTTATTTCTTTTTTATAATTTATTTTGAAGCTTTTATTATTTAAATTATAACATTTAGTGACATATAGTTATAATTAAAACCAGCCTTAAGTTATCACCTTTAAACTGGATTTTTTTCTTTAAAAATCGAATAATATACGAGCTAATACTTTAGTGTCTTGATTTATTAAATTTACTGACATTTTTCTATCCAATAAAAAGCCTTGTTATTCATTTCTATCTATTTTAATTACATAGTATAGTATGAACAATAGTTAGTCTTTTAATAAATCAATAATTTATATAAATTTAACAATGAATTAACATTTATTCTATATATATTTATAGTTAGATACATCACAACACACACACACACATATTCGGATAAAATATTAAAATTTAAATTTCAAACTAAACATAAATAACTGATTGAATATTTGTAAAAATGGCTTTGTAATTCTAACAATTTCCTAGTAATTTGATCAAATGTACACATAGAAAATTTGATGGTTACTTTAAAAAAGTATGAATTGCATGTAAATTATAAATAAATAAATAAAATTAATAAGAATCATTCTAAAACATCCGTTCAATGTACATTATAAATTAATATTATTATAGGTGAATATTATATTTCACTTGAAGGTAACATTTTTTAAATTCATATAAACAATTTTAATTAGTAAATATATGAAATTTTATAATAATATTTTTTTGTTTTAAAAAACAAATTTCAAATGATATACTGAGATTCATCTATGCATACACATTTAACACTCACAATTCAATACTTAATTGTGTTCCAATTATTAATATGTATATAAATTTTTTAATTAGATAAATAAGAGAGATGAGTAGTCTAAAGGTTCCATGCAAGCTTCATATAAATATTAAAATAGATGAATAATATTCCACTAATAGCATCATTTAATAAGTTAGTGGTCATTATGTGCTTTCATTAAAATAATAATGTGTTATTTATTTTGAAATTATAATTAAATATTATAATAGACAAAATTCTTGAGAAGCAATGTGGAGGCTTCTTAGGGGTTTGCTTTACATATATAGATTGAAAATCTTTTCATCTTACCATGTGTTTAAAAACAATTTTCTTTCCATTTTTGAGTTTAGGCAACAACAGAAAACCGTGGCCAGAAGTGAAATAACCGTGGCCTGAACTTTAGGCCGCGAGTTGACCACGGTTTTCTAGGAGCTGCCTAGGAGGGCGTCGCCTATTTCTTTAAGCCACGGTTTTGGCAGATTAGGCCACGAAACAATAAAATCGTGACCAGAGTTATTAAAATAGGCCACGGTTTACTAGTCTAGTTTCGTGCCACGGTTTACAATTGGTCACACATAAATAATTGTGGCCTATAAGTTTAAACCACAGTTTTAAAACTGTGGCCTATAATTTTAAACCACAGTTTTAAAACTGCTACTAGTACTTTTAAGCTACGTTTTTTCAACCGTGGGAACTACTTTTAAGCTACGCATTTACAACTGTGGCCTATAAGTTACTTTTATTTTAATATTTTTTACTCCTTTCATTTAAATGTTATCATTCCAGGCAATATTTTAATAATTATATGACATTTGTAAACAACATATAGACATCAATTTTTTAAATATGAACAATATATTAAAAAAAGATTGACAAGCAAATTTTCAAAGTTAATATCATGCATTAAGCAATATTCATCATGTCAATTGTCAATAATAGTCAAAATATAGCAACATAAACTGAATCCAAAAAATATAAAAAGTATATTTGTTCATTAATTAAAATAAAATCCACAAAATAATCTCCATATGCTTGTAGCAACATTGCTCTTCAAAATCCAAAAGTTGTCTTTTCCACTTGTATGACATCACTCTTCAAAACCTTCAAGATCATCTCTAGGATCTTCAAAATCATTTCCAACCTATAAACATAAAACATTACAAAAGTTACATATCCACGACATTCAAGAACATTACAACATTGTAAACACATTCTACAAGATCATATACCTTTTCAAGACGAGGAGCATTAGTTGATGTATAAGAAAGTGGTGCCAAATTGTTAACACTATTGTTGTTTTCAAAAGCACTCTGCATTAAGTTGTTGACAGCTTCTTCACTTAAATTTGGATTTTGTTGCATCAACACACTTTTTAAAAAAGCATCATATGCTTGCATCTTCCTTTCCAAAGCTGTAATTTTATTAGAATATTGCTTCTTTACCGAAGCAATTTCTTCATTTTTCTTCATTATTGATGGAGTCATAGTTCTTCCATGGCAACGCATTCTACCAGACTTTTCTTTGCCAAGCAATAATTGGAATGCTTTTTTTGCATCTTCACTTGATTTTTCAATTGATTCTTCAAGAATATCCTAATACATACAATTATAGCATTTTTTTCATAAGGCACATTAACTGAAACTGAAGGTAACAAAAACAGCAGCAACACAAAGTTCCACAAAAATTCCAAGCAGCAGCAACATAAAGCCACAAAGTAACACAGCAGCACATTACAAATAATAACATGTATTTAACTTGTATTTAGAGCTGTCACATAAACACAAAGCCACAAAACATGTATTTAATTTGTACCAGTCACTTACAAATAAGAACAATTGCATGTATTTAATCCACAAAGCAACACAACAATAAATTTCCAACAGCAAAGTAAAAACTGGAGATTGTGTCTAACAACAAAGTAAATTCTGAGTTTAAGCTCAGTTTTAGCAGTTTAGAGCATATTGAAAGGTATAATGATTCTGAGTCTAACAATTGTGTCTACTTTTGTGTCCTAACATGTAACACCACCACCACTACTTTTGTGTCTAACAATTGCACTATTTGAGAGATGATTGGAGAATAGCAATATTAATCTTACAATTGCATTTTGTGTTTGATCATCCACTTTTTTCCCTTTCTTGCTTTTGCGAGTATGGATAAACATTTCAGCTTGGGTAACTTCTTCTCCATCCTTCTTCTTTGCACGCTATAAAGATTGAAATCAAAATTAATTAAGAGACTATTTTATTTACATATAGAATATGATACATAAAAGCACATGATTACCATACCAAATTAGCACGAATTCTAGCAAAATTTACTGGTCCAACACGATACATGTACTTTTGCTTAGCCCTATTTTCTGCATTTATTTGGCTAATTTCCTGCATGGAGAAAGAAATTAAATTCTGAAAATGAAATATAAATTTAAATTAATAAGCAATGCTATTATCTTACTTGAATGGTTTCATTTGTCCAATATGCCAGCAACTTTTTGAAACAATGTACTTTCAGACTTCATGGACAACCAAGGTGGGTAGTTGTATACTACCATCATGACAGGCCACGTACTATGTGATATGCTCATGGTCCGGAATGGATTGAAGCCATCACTTGTTAAGCCAAGTCTTATATTACGAGGATCTAAAGCAAACTCTGGATGAAGTCTATCAAAATCCTTCCATGCTTGGCCATCAGCAGGATGCCTCAGTTTCCCATCCTTAGAGCGTTCTTCTTCATGCCATCGCATTGACTCAGCTGTCTTTGAACACATAAATAGCCTTTGAAGCCAAGGAATCAAGGGAAAATGTCTCAAAATCTTTGCAGGCACTTTATGTTCATTTTTTGCTTCCTCAAACTCACCTTCTATTTGAGGGAACTCCTTCCATCGTGACAATTTACAAACACTACAAGAGGTGTCATTCTCATGCTCTTTCCAATATAGCATGCAATCATTTGGACATGCATGAATTTTTTTATAATCAAGGCCCAAATCACTAATCATGGCTTTTGTTTTGTTAAAAGATTCAGGGATGTTTAAAACTGGCATGGCTTCCTTTAATAATTCTAAAAGGGCGGTGAACGACGCGTTGCTCCACCCATGTAGACACTTGAACAAGTAAAGTCGAATAATGAATGATAGAGTAGAGAAGTCTTTGCATCCTGGATATAGCTCTTGTTTAGCCTCCTTAATCAAGTTGTAGAACTTTCTAGCATCCTCATTGGGACCCTCATTGCCCATTTCTGCTTCTGCCACATTTCTGAATGTGTCGTGCAATAAGCCACCAATGTCGTCATGTGAGCCCTCTTGATCATCCGTGACATTGTTCGTTCTCACGGGCAATGGTATATTCTCCCCATGGTTTACCCAAATGTTGTAGCCGTTTAGAAAACCATTGCCTACTAAATGATCGTATACCACTTTTCTTCTAAACCAAAAACCATCTTTACACTCAGCACAAGGACATAAAATCTCGCGTCCTTGAGGCTTTCCTATAGTATACGCAAAATTTAAAAATGACTTAACGCCCTTCTTATACCCTCTACTATATCTTGGGAGTTTAGTCCACTCTTTGTCCATGACATTAAATCTAATACATAAAAAAGTATACATCAAATCCAGCACAATAAGAATTATGATATATTTTCAGTTCAGAAGTCGCCCCCCCCCCCCCCCCCAGGGTGACTTCTGAACTGAGTTTTGCAATTTTTTTTTAAAATACAGTTCAGAAGTCGCCCCCCCCCCCCCCCCCAGGGTGACTTCTGAACTGTGTTTTGCAAATTTTTTTTAAAATGCAGTTCAGAAGTCGCCCCCCCCCCCCCCCCCCCCCCCGGGTGACTTCTGAACTGTATTTTGCAATTTTTTTTTTAAATGCAGTTCAGAAGTCGCCCCCCCCCCCAAGGGTGACTTCTGAACTGTGTTTTGCAATTTTTTTTTAAGATATATATAAAAATGATAAAAATTTAATTAATTTAATTTAAATTAAAAAATTGTATTAAGATAATTAATATTTTTAATCCAAATTTCCTAATTAAATTTAAGGGTCACAAAGAAATATTACAACACAATAATTGATTTAAAAGACCAACCGACAATTACAATAGTTATTTAAAAGACTAATCCGAAATATTACAACATATTAATTGCGGTTAGGACAGTTGTTTCTGTTGTGACCCTCATTTCTACAAATTCCGCATCTTTTGGTGCGTGTACCCCTTTCTCTTTGATCCATCTCTGTACGAATACGGGTAGACTGTGGACGACCCTTTTTATCTCTCCGTTTAGTTGGATCATGCTGTAGTTCTAAAGTATTGAAATAAGGCCATGACGTCTCAGTTGGCAAGGGTGGGAACTCCACAATGTAAGTATTGAAAACATTCTCCATTGTGTACGGTGGATCCACGAATTGCATGTGGTCGTAATTGCATTTTGAGCATGCTGCGATGACATGTGAACAAGGGTAGTGAAGTGCCTGGAATTCCCCACACTCACACGTTTTTGCTCTGAAGTTCACCACGAATGTTCGCGCAGGTCTACCACTTTGTGGTCGTACAAGTTCTTCAACTCGGAACAATTGTTGGGCACGATCGTGAACTGCGACGTTATGCGTTTTTGAGACTTTTATGTTCCTGGTAATATTTTCCAACAATTTTTCAGAGTACATAGTTCCGGATCTCAACATTGCCTGTGCCTGTATTCCCCTTTTGACGAAAACCTCGTTCATCCTGAAATATGTTGCATCTATCAATGAACGAATAGGGAGATTCCGCACCCCCTTAAGGACATTGTTGATGCACTCTGCAAGGTTTGTTGTCATGTGCCCCCAACGGGAACCTCCATCGCACCACTGCAACAATTGTTCTGCGGTTATGTCTTCAACCCAAGATGGAAGAAACAACACCTTCCCAATTGCATATGCAGTGGTCGAGGGTGAGACAAAGGAGGCTTGGTTTTTCTTCCTATCTCGTTTAAGACACTATGTGACACCACAGGAGGGTATTTGTTTGATATCAGATAGACACGAGTCTATCAAAAGTGCTGTTACGCAACTAAACACCAATTGGAAACACGTCTTCTGTGTTCGCCACATAGCACAAAACTTCATGAGACACTTCAAAAACACTCCTGCCAGGAAACATGTCATCAATATGGGTGAGTATTTTTAACATTTTTTTTTAATTAATTAGTTTCAAATTTCCATTCCATACTTACCAACATCTTCTTTTTTTTCTTCAGCATATTCAATGACGGAAGAATCGGCTGATCACTACAAACAAAAAATTGGTCGGGAAGTAGGTCCTGAGGGGGTGGCTTGGGTTGAAGACATAACCGCAGAACAATTGTTGCAGTGGTGCGATGGAGGTTCCCGTTGGGGGCACATGACAACAAACCTTGCAGAGTGCATCAACAATGTCCTTAAGGGGGTGCGGAATCTCCCTATTCGTTCATTGATAGATGCAACATATTTCAGGATGAACGAGGTTTTCGTCAAAAGGGGAATACAGGCACAGGCAATGTTGAGATCCGGAACTATGTACTCTGAAAAATTGTTGGAAAATATTACCAGGAACATAAAAGTCTCAAAAACGCATAACGTCGCAGTTCACGATCGTGCCCAACAATTGTTCCGAGTTGAAGAACTTGTACGACCACAAAGTGGTAGACCTGCGCGAACATTCGTGGTGAACTTCAGAGCAAAAACGTGTGAGTGTGGGGAATTCCAGGCACTTCACTACCCTTGTTCACATGTCATCGCAGCATGCTCAAAATGCAATTACGACCACATGCAATTCGTGGATCCACCGTACACAATGGAGAATGTTTTCAATACTTACATTGTGGAGTTCCCACCCTTGCCAACTGAGACGTCATGGCCTTATTTCAATACTTTAGAACTACAGCATGATCCAACTAAACGGAGAGATAAAAAGGGTCGTCCACAGTCTACCCGTATTCGTACAGAGATGGATCAAAGAGAAAGGGGTACACGCACCAAAAGATGCGGAATTTGTAGAAATGAGGGTCACAACAGAAACAACTGTCCTAACCGCAATTAATATGTTGTAATATTTCGGATTAGTCTTTTAAATAACTATTGTAATTGTCGGTTGGTCTTTTAAATCAATTATTGTGTTGTAATATTTCTTTGTGACCCTTAAATTTAATTAGGAAATTTGGATTAAAAATATTAATTATCTTAATACAATTTTTTAATTTAAATTAAATTAATTAAATTTTTATCATTTTTATATATATTTTAAAAAAAAATTGCAAAACACAGTTCAGAAGTCACCCTGGGGGGGCGACTTCTGAACTGCATTTTAAAAAAAAAATTGCAAAACACAGTTCAGAAGTCACCCTGGGGGGGCGACTTCTGAACTGTATTTTAAAAAAAAATTGCAAAACTCAGTTCAGAAGTCACCCTGGGGGGGGGGGGGCGACTTCTGAACTGAAAATAAAATTTGCCTACTTTGGTAAATAACCTACAATGTGCATTATTTTGGTATATAATTTTTTTTTTTGCACCACAACCGTTTTTTTCCCTGATATAGATGATTTAACAAAATGCAAAATGCAAAATGCACTAAATCACACTTGTGCTAAACCATATAGCAATTTCTAAGGGATAAAACTGATGTGGCTTTTTCAAGCTCATAACATTCAACTTAACTTCAATTTAGTTTCTACCCTTTCATCTTCAAACGAAAACCAACATATAGACAAACACAAAGACACATAAATCAGATAAATAAGATTGTAATGTAGAATTCCAGCCATTTAGCAATTAAGTTATTTCCAAGAAAAAGCATGATTTCCAAGAAAAAGTAACTGTTCAAAAAGTTGTTTGAAATATTTTAACTTCAACAAACCATTACTGAGAAAAATGCAGAGAACCCAATGGGTTTTCCCATTCAATCTTTACAAATGGTGTTGAAAAGAATTAATGGAAAAAATCAACAAAAAATGGGATCATTGATGAATAAATTAGAATAAGAAGAGTTGCTCCACACACACCTGATCTTCAGCAATTTACACAACTATTCAAATTAATTTATATGATACAAACAAATTGAAGCTTACCTTGAAGAAAAACTTGCTGGATGCACTGTTATTTAACACGGACACAAGCAGCTTCGGATGAGACGCAAATTTCGGACAAACGCACGAATGCCGTGGAGAGTTGGATTGCAACCAAACAGAGTTAAACTTGCTAACAGAAGCCGAACCTGCTAACAGAAATCGAACCATTAATAGGCTGAATGAGCAGCTTCCAAATCATGGAGACATAATAACAATATTGCAAAACAAATGAAATTCCAAGCATTTAATCAACAAATTTTGTATAATTCACTTGACACACTAATATTAATACTAGAGAAATCAACAAACTAATCAGCCAAGCAAGTACTTAAAAATTCCAACAGTATAAACTTCAACCATAGGCTGTTTTTCAGGGTATTCATAATCATCATTACACTTCAGTTTGGAAGCCCGTCTTGTTAGTAAACAAAAATCTGGTTGACGTACTATGTCTTCTTGCAAAGTTTGGAATTTGCTCAATCCCATGACTTGTCAATGCAGATACACAAAGGGTAATGAATTTCTCAACCAATTATTAAGACACAGGGTAGTTCCACTGTCCCCACGTACCAATTCAGAATTAGAACAAAACAAATGCTCTAAAGACATCACAAAGTGGTGATTTCTAAGACAAAAGTTCATTGTTGTAGAAACAATCACCCTAACAGACTAATACCCACCCCACCCACTACTGCACTACCCAATTCCTAATTCCCAAATCACACAAAACCCTAAAAATCGAAATCAAGAAAAAGGAAATCAAAGAGGCAACAAAAAACGAACTGAAGAAGAAAAACAAATTGAAGAAGATGGAAAACGGAAATGAAAAGGAGAAGAAGAAGGAAAACCTCCACAATTTTTTGGAAAAGAGCCTATAGTCCACGGTTTTTAGTTACATTTTAGTCTACTGTTTTTCAGTTGTGGTCTATAAACAAAGGCAACCTTTCAGGCCACGGTTTTAATCGTTGCCTTGTTAATTTTTAGAGACCACGGGTTGACAAATGTGGTCTTAGGTATCCACACTTTTTAAACCGTCGCCTATACAGTTTTTGAACTGTGGCCTAACTACGACTTACCGAAACCGTGGCCTATACCTATCTCATTAGCCACACTTGTAAACACGTGGCCTATTCTGTGTTCAGGCCACAATTTTTTAGCCGTGGCAATGAGAGGCGTGGCCTAAAGTCAAAAATTTTGTAGAAATGACATAATAAGATGGAAGATGGAAAGAAAATCATGTGAAAATACAATAGTTTACATTAAAAAAACTAATATAAAATAAATATAGATAAAAAAACATTACATGTGAAAATACATTATTATAAGAAAAAATATAGAATTTTGCATTTAATAATAACTTCAATGAATCCACTTAGTTGAACATATTCTGTACAAATTTGAATTCTCAAATTTTAATAAATTGTATATAATATATCGTTCATTTCTTTCTTAGCAATAAAACATTTCACCAAATATTTGATTTTCACAACTTATATTTTTTAAATAACTTATGAACATATATTTTTTAAAGCTATACATTGATCTTTTTTGGTGAAAGCTTTAATTGTCATTTTCGAATTGAATAATTTTTGCAAATAAATGAGTATTATTTAGTTTAATATTGGAAATCTTTCCACTTACCATTTGTTTCAAAAACTGAGTAACCATTGGTGATGCTGCAATTGAGGTTCACAGGGGAAAGGTAACTTTAAGGAGTGGTAAAGAAGAGGATGTGATTAAAGCTTTAAACTCCAACGAAAATTTCTCTATTTTCACCTCTCCTTATTTTAATGATGTGGTTGAAACTAACATTGTTAATGATTTAAAGATACAGGACCTTTTGGAAAAAATTCTTATTTTGCAGAATCCTAGCATAGTGGTGGGTGGAGATAAAATAAAAATTCCACAATCCTTTGAAGTTCAACCACCACGTGAAAAAAGAAAGAACAATGTGAACCACATTGTTAGAAAGCTAAGAAGGTGCACTGCGTTAGATGTAAAATTTGCTCTTGGAGAGCCACCTGATTGAGCACCAACTATCGTCAGGCTCATGACGTTAAACAAGCGCTTCATAGGAGGCAACCTGTGTTTTATTTTCAGTTATTTTCATTTTTGTTTTTGTTTTGTTTCGTTTTTAGGAATAAACTCCAACTACAAGATCTCTCAGGGAAGTCACTCTTACTTTCTCTCTCTTTTATTACTTTTGCTCCTATTTGAATGTTTTGCATTGAGGACCATGCTCCATGCTAGTGTGGGGGAAGATAGTTTATATTGTCACTATATCTCTATTAAAGCACATACCGACTATATATGTTGATAGCATTTTTCTGGCTTGTTTTTGAATGAATAGTGCTTAAATTTTAAAAAAATAGAGATTATGCCTTTAGGGGATCCCATAATTAATTTACTTGACAAACTTGTGTTTAATTGTAACTATGGGGTTGTCCTTAGGAAGCTGATAATTAGCATTTGTCCCTCTTGAGTACTTTTTGTGAACTAGCTTCTAAATGTGAGATCTGAGCCTTCATAAGGGGATTGATACTAAATCATAAATTTTTACCCTTTTCTTTCTATGAGTGTGTTTCCCAATTTGCTACATTCTAGAATTTGTCTTTTAACCGTTTCAAGGCGAAAATTGATTTGCATCATGTAAAAAGATTTGGGGATTTAGGATTTTTCTGGCCTCAGAGTTATTTGTTGAAATTATCCATTAGTTGCCCCCTTTGAGCCTATTTGTTATATTTTTTTCTTTGGTACCCAGATATAATTTTTTCTTTTTTGTTTGTGGTAACCATTTGAAATTGAATGTGGAGCACCTATTGAAAATTACAATTTCGTCCTATACTTTAGTTATCTATCTTGTCGGGATGAAGAGAAAAAAAAATGGAGTGAATCATGTGTTTACAAAAAATATTTTCACACAAAGGAAACAAAATAGGAGTTTTCATGTACTTACCTTTTCCTCCTACAAAAAAAAAATGCAAGAAGGCGGAAAAGGCACGTCAAAAGAATGAAAGAGCCAAAGGGCAATTCCAAAAAAAAAAAAAGGAGTCTACTTAAGAAAAAAAAAGCAAATCAAAAAGAGTTGACTCAATAGAAAAAGAAGAATGAATAATGAAAGTGAAATTAATTTGGAGTTTGGACAAAAATTGTAAAATAGATAGGAGCTCCATATTTGGTTTCAAAGGTTACTACTTGCTTCTTGTTTTTAGCCCTTTGATTATCCATTTCTTCTTGTTTCCTACCTTGCATGATTTCACCCTTGGCCCCATTACAACCCATGAAACCCCATCTTTTGCATGCATGTGAACTATTTAGTGGAGATTTGGTCAAATTACAAGCTTATGGTAATGTGCATTTTGTGGAAACTTGAGCGTATATATCCCTAGTCCCTAAACACTTAGAGAGACTGTGAGCAAGTGCCCTTGTTCACAGAAATGTATTCTTCAGCGACATGAGCCTCTAATTGGGCAACCTCTTGACACCTCATATGTGCTATATTATCTATTGTCTGTCATTGTACTTCTAATTTTGAGTCCCTTATTTGGCTGTCCCTATTACTTCTTTGAAAATTTTATTGAGCCAGGAAATTTGCTTGAGGACAAGCAAAAGTTAAGTGTGGGGGAGTTGATAAACTCTAATTTAGTGCATTTATTAGAGATATTTTGAGTTGTTTTTAGAGTAACTATTACTGATTAAATAAATAACTGACTTAAATTACTCTATATTTGCAGGAAGGTAGAAAAAGAAAATAATATAAATGTGGGCTGAAATTAGAAGAAATGTTAGAATAAAAGAAAGCAAGCCCAAGCCCATTAATGCAAGAAGGCCCACAGTAATAAAAAGAAGATCATCTTGGAGATTTCAATCAAAAGTGATGCACATGCGACTTGAAGAGAAAGAAAGAGGCATGGAGTGGAGAGCAAGCAACACATATTTAGGAAGGATCTAAATCCTAATATTTAGGGATTGGCATATCTTGCAATTAAAAGTGGAAGCAATCTTGACTTGATCCTTTGCTTGGAGAGAAAGAAAATGAACTAATATAAAAGGAGAGCTTCACTTGTGAAAGGGGGGCTAGACACCACATACACAAACGAGAGCTACGAAAACGCTACGGAGGGAGAGAAGAATTATTCGGCACCGTGAAAGAGCTTTGGAGCAAAAAAAAAGGAGATTGAAGACAAAGACTAAGATTTTCTCTATTTTCGGGTTATTCTTATTTCTGTAATTCATGAACCTTCTTTTTCTTTTATTGTTCTTCATTATTATGGACACCTAAGTCCTCTTCTAGGGTCTTAGGTGGATCTTGCATGTTTAGAAACCTCTTTATGTTCTAATTTCTTATTTGAATTCCTGTTTTTATTTCAATTAATATTGTCCTATTGCTTTAATCACATAATTAGGATTGACAACCCTTTGCATGTTCATAATCAATTAGTTGATCAGCGACCGTACTGCAATTAGTTGGTGGACCTATAGGATAATTGGGGCTAAAATTAATGCATGACCAAACTTTAATTTAGTCTTCCAATCATTTAACCTTTTTGTACTTTATGCTTTTCTTAAATTTAAATTCTAGCATGACCAAACTAGGGTTAATTTAGGAAAAAGAATATTAATCGCGAATGACCAAACGGATTAATAGCTTTAGTAAAGGGATTGGTAATTAAATAAAATAAGGGAATTCAGGTAGAATTAGACATAGGAGAATCGAAGCTTGCAAGTGAAACCGCGACCCTAGGCTTCTCTCTATCGATCAAATTTAGTATTTTAATTCTTGCTATTTACTTCTTCATATTATAGTTTTTATAATCACCATCAATTATTGTTCGTCTAAACAATATATAATCTCGACTAGTTTGGTACTTGTTAATTAATCCCTGTGGATACAATAATCTTTTATACTACTTCTGCGAGAGAGTACACTTGCTCTAAGTGTGTTTTTGACGCAACAGTCACCAAGCTGAATTTAGGGTTCCCTTTTTCCCTTCTCTTCAAAAAGCAAGATTGGAAGTCCCACCAACTATGAAGAGTGGTCCAATGATGTGTGGACAAGTGTACACAAAAAGTTACAACTTGTTGTCCAAGGGGTCTGAACTTGACGCTGCAACCATCCACTTGCACAACTTGCACTTGCAACTTGGCATGCTGACGTCATCATTATAGTGCAGGAGCATTCTGTGTTGTGGTCATTGCAGGTGCAATGCTGGTGCATTGTCATCTGGGCACATTGCAGGTGCAATGTATCTGCTTTCTTCAGAACTTCTGTTTTTTGTATTGCAGGTGCAATAGTTGCTTGACCTATTGCAGGTGCAATGACTGCTGCAGCAATTGAACAAACACATAAAATGCCACAAATCATGATAAACAATGATGATGAGTTCCTATATTAAATATGTTGTTTTTCTTCTGTTTTCCTTTATTTGAAGTTATAAATTTACTGAGTTCTTTACAATAATTTAGATTTGAAAGCGTATACAACTCTATATAAAATAGAGTTATCATGGTTCCGGCCGAAAGGATTTTCAAAGCTACAACAGGGATCAAAACAGGAAAAAAAACCACATTGTTATAAGGGTGACAATAACACTTCCGTAATCGGACAACCATAGGTGTACCTTCATCGCTGCATCAACACATTTTTGTTACTATGATAGCAATATCTCACTATTTTCTACATCTGCTATTCTGGGTCTGATTATATATATTGGGGAGTATACCTGTATACAATACAAACGTAAGAACAACTATATCCTTAATTTCTCACTATGGAGGTTGACTATATTGTAGGCACAGTCTTCAATCTATTTATTGAAATGAGATGATTGCAAAATTGATAAACTTAGGAAGTGCTCCAAAACAATGTTATGATTTCAAAAGCTGAATCTTTTTAGTCATAAAGATACTGCACTGCCAAAATTCCTCTAAATCTTTATGATCAAAGAAGCCGAAGGGGAAAAAAACCATTTGAACATGATTGAAGAAAAATTCAAAAACTTCAAAGAATAAAAATATTACCAAGGAAAAGCAAAGAAAACTCATTTAGTTTGACATGATAAAAAGACAAACTTTATAATAGAAGAAATAGAATAAAAAACAAATCACAGTAAGGTGTTGAAGAAGTTGCGGTGGTTTAGAACGTCAACGTCTTTTGGCCGTGGAAGTGGCGAATATCGTTCTTCATCATTCACACAGTATCATGGCCAACTTTGTTATGATGCTAACGAAGGAAATTCTTCAGAAATTTAGGGAAAAACGAAACCCTAACGAAGGAAGATAGGATTGATGGTCCATGGAGAGAGAGAAATGCAGTGCTCTGTTTCTTCTAATTTTCTTCTTTTGTTGCTTTGCGTTTTGAGTTGATCAAGATGAAAGAAGAGATGAAGGACAAACTTTCGTAGTTCATCAAAAAAAGATTGAAATTTTGCGATAAAAAATGAGAGAAAAAGAAGGAAGAGGAATGTGCGAATGAGAGATGAAGAGAGATTGGATCCACAAAATTAGCATTGTATTCATTACTGGATCCACAAAATTAGCATTGTATTCATTACTTGTTTTTGTTTTTTTGAAACTGCAATCAATGTTATTAAAACCGACCGGGTGATCAACCCGAGCAGGTCACTGGGTCATTGGGTCAATGGTCGAACTGAGGGGTCACTAATTGACCCACATGACCCGATATCAATAAATTTGGTATTAAATTAATATGAGAATTCAAAAATGTAAGATGTTATAAGTCAATATTTTTAAATTTAATATAATTTTGAATTAAAAACAAATTTGAAAATCAATAAAATTACTCATTTTTAATAACAAAATTGAATTACAAAATATTAGATGTCAAATAAATATGATATATAAATATGTAATATATCATAAGTAATTTGAATTACAAAATTACTCATATTTAATAACAAATTTGAATAAGTATTAAAATACATATAAATAAATATAAGGCTTAAATATGTTTTTGGTCCCTGCAAATATGGGGTCTTTTGATTTTAGTCCCTGCAAATTTTTTTAAAAAAAAACATCCTTGTAAAAGCAATATTTTTTAAAAAAGTCCTTTTGTCTTCTGAGTTGTAATTTTTTTTCTTTTTTAGTTTTTTTTATGCCGAGTGGGCAGGCCATGTATTAAATTACCTAATATAAAAAATTGAAAAAAAATCATTTTCTTTTCCACTTCCATCACTCTCCTCATTTCTCAGGAAAGCTTTCACACAGAAAAAGGGAAAGAATTATAACGCAAGAGGAAGACACATAGCCAAAAATTCTTATGAAGAAGAATTCCTCCTGACGCATGAAGAAGAATTCCTTCCTCATCCTTCTTCTTCTTCTCCACAACTTTCTGTCACGATAAACTAAAAAAAACTCAAAGATTCATAGCCAAAAATTCATTGCCATAAGCAACAAAGGTATGCAGGTAACCAAAAATGGAAATTGCAAATCACTTTCTTCTCTCAAAAACTCAAAAAACTCATAACCAAAACCTCCTTCTTCTCTCACCATAAACACCAAAACCTCTTTTTAAATGTTGAACCTACTGCCAAAACCCATATTTGTCTTCCCCCATCTTCAGCCCCAATCTCAGATCTAAAACAACTAAACAATCTCATGGTATTCTTCAACCTTCTAATGCAGAAACGCAAGCACCTACTCACTCTACCGATCGAAGCCTCTTTATTTCTCTGCCAAAACCCAGATTTGTCTTCTCTTTTTATTTCTCTCGCTCTCTATTTCTTTCTTTTAGTGAGTGGGTGTAAGATTGGTAGAATGAGGCTACATTATTTAGAAATGAGGAAATGAGGAGATGTTGAGGAAGATCAGATGAGGAGAGATGAATTTTGGGGCGGTGTTATTTTGGGGATTTAGGGTTGTTGAAGAAGATGAGATGAATTTTTTGTCAAAAAAAATAATAATGATGTGGATGTCAATAATAAGTTTTAAATTAAAAAGAAAGAAATAAAAAAGCCACATAGGAATTTTGTTTGCCACATCAGCGTTATTGTAACAGATGAATTAACAGAAGGACGAAAATGAAAAAATTGGTATTTGCAGGGACCTTTTTTTAAAAAAATTTGTAGGGACTAAAATCAAAAGACCCCATATTTGCAAGGACCAAAAATATATTTAAGCTTAAATATAATTAGTAGGTAATAGGTTTTGCTAGAAATAAAATAAAAAAAGGTATATATTGTATAATACGCTTCATTTACAACAAAATGTGGTTGCTCAAATGGTTAGTGTTGGAAGGTGACCATCAAAACACATTTTTTTCTCTTATATTGTGGACCGAGGGAGTACTAGTTTTTCACTTCAAGTCCACACTTAATCGTTTTGATAAGTAATGATGTTTTCTATGACGACGTTTTGTTAGGACTTACGCACGTGAGAATACCAATTATTAGGACTTAAGCACCTGAAGATAGTCTAACCAAAAAGACTAGTTCATTAAGTGGAAGAGTCTCATGGCTTAAGGATCAAGAAACGTGAGATGAGTTGAGTCTCGTTAGATGGTTGTCAAATGGAAGTGCAATAATGTGTGCAACTAAGGCATCCTAGTATAGACTTTAACCTTCTTTTTTGCAAAGAAGAGGTAGAAGAGCCTTGTTAAAACCTTTTGATGCAAACTTGATCATTTCAATTGGATAACCATCTACTAATTGTTTGCGGAGAATGAGTCAACTTCTTACCAACTAAGTCGACCTTCATTGTTTATGAACCTGAATTTTATTTTGGTATGGTTTGCTATGATTTATTCTATCTATTTTAGACAAATTATTTTATCAAAAGTGTAAATGTCATTAATACTTTATACCATGATAGCAAATACTCAAATATTCTAACTGTAGCAGGGTTTAAAGGAATCATGAATGAATAACTGGCAACTTGCTCCCAAATTAGTCAACTTTGATGCTTACTAAAGGTGTATCTTTTTTTTAATTCCTGATTTTATTAAAAACGAAAAAAGATAACAGAAAAAAGTCTGAGGGAGGACTAGGTCAAAACCCAAGACAAGAAACAAGATGAAAACATAACAATTCTAAGGGTTCCAAGCACGAAGGACCCCTAAAACGAAGTAGAGACAAGTAAAAAACAAAGTAAGGAACTAGAAAGTCCTATTAGACCAACTAAAGAGCTAGTATAAATCAGTCAGATCAAAAGGAGGCAGAGACTGAATTTGTCCAAATTTAATTAAATGAGGGGGATTTTTTAATTCAAAAATTGAAGTTTTATCAAATTTACCATCTAAAAAGCATGATTCAAATATCACTAACCGTTAATATTATCGTTTTGGATGCTTCCATAAGTAGATTGAGTGAAACCCCTTAAATAAGTTGTTCTAAAAGGCATGATTCTAATCTCCTTAACGATAAACAACATTATAGGCTACTTTAATGAGAGCCATGAGTATTTTTGATTCATTGGCAATATATTCTTCAAATCATAATTATCTGTGCATGAATTTAGGGAACCCAGGCTAAATTTGTTGGCCTAGACTGCTACGAACTTACAAAAACATATATAGAATCCAAATGGTTTGTGTAATCCTATTTATACCACTGAAGTTAAAGGCAAACCATATCATATCCATAGTCTTACTGAAATTCAGGTTAAACCATAATATACCCATTATGCAGCTTTTATTTGATTTATTCACTTATAGGTTTCAACAGTGCAGGTTTTATGAAAGTTGT